>JAESUZ010003245.1:600000-1004116 GCA_017311185.1 Proteles cristata cristata
TCTAAAGCAATGTGTCAGCAATACTGTGTTCCCAGTAAGCACAGAATGGATGTCTGCATTAACAGCTTCTCCTCGGTGTGGGGTTTTAAAGTCAGGGATGTTCTCAACGGTCTATCCTAATGGCCTCTAACTCTCTCTGCTATTTCCTTGAAGGCAGTTGAAGTGTCTTGTAAAGAAGATGTGTTACCACTCTGTGCTGAAATGAACCTACAAAATGCCCCACCTTAAATAAAGGCAGACTTTCTGTGTGTGTGTGTGTGTGTGTGTGAGAGAGAGAGAGACAGAGAGACAGAGAGACAGAGAGAGACAGAGAGAAAGAGAGAGAGAGAGAGAGAGAGAGAGAGAGAAAGCAAGCGTGAGTGTGTATGTGCACATGCGTGCATGTTGCTTAGGTACCTGATAGTGAGGGTTTAGCCAGGACCTGTGTTCCCCCGATTGGCTCATGGACCAGAAGCATCCGTACCACCTCAAAGTCTGTTGAAGCTGAAAATTCTCAGGTTCTTTCCACTGTCCATCAACTAGTGGAGGGGAACCCAGGAATCTGTGTTTACAAGTTCTGCAGGTGGTGTGTTTGCTCACTCAAGTTTCTGAAGTATTGGAATAGAGTTTTTCTTGACTCAGTATTGTGCTGTGAATCAAGTGGGTATAAGTAAGCAGATGCCAGGGACTTCATAGCTTCAAAACACTGGAGTTTTAAATTTTATATAAACGGCTCCAAGGCATTGCTTGTATTCTAATGGAAGACCTGATATTGCATTTTGTGGAGGACACGCTCATGGATCCAAAATAGCAAAGACGCATTAAGAGTCTCTTTGTCCCTGTCCTGCACTGTGGCTTAAGTGGCAGGAAAGAATTCATTTTATTCTGAGTTTAATCACACTTCAGACAGCAAGAAATAGAGTTTGAGTATTCATGTTAAAATTCTATTCCCTCAAACAACTGTGTCTGAGGAGAAATGCAGAAAAAACCAGAGAGGAATACAAAAGTGGTATAGTTGGAGTTTGTGATCTTTTGCTAAGAAAGGCTCGTGTGTGTAGTTAAATGTATTGCCTGCAAAATTTGGGCCCCAACTCACTGTTGGCAATTACTTTTCTACGCGGTCAACTAGCTGAGGGAGTGACATTGAGCATTCTCCCTTTTGCATAGACTGTGTTCCTTCCTCTCTCCCTTAATCTGTCGCCTCAAAGGCAGCCAAGAGTGGTATCTGCATGTGGAGTAAGTGTGACCTTCCTTCCAAGCATCAGCAAGGTAAACAAAGAGTGGGCCAAGTCCAAACTAGTGATTGGAAAAATAATGGCAGCTTTCTTCTCAAGCCCTCGGAGAGAAGCATGAGTATCTGAGACTCTACTGTGTCTGCCTGAGTAAGAAGAGAGAAAAGAAAACAAGGTATGACGTGACCTTAGGGATGTTTTCCTTTCCGGTCCCTGGCGTCGTCCTTCTTAGCTACAATGGGAGAGCAGAATTATGATGCATCCAACTGGGAAGGGAACACAGGCTGTTATCTAGTTTCAAGACCAGCTCAAGGTTCCCTTGGTTCTAAGCTAGGCATTGGATGATGGGTGTCTATTCAATAAAGTTGTGTATCTGATGCTTTTCTTCTTTCACTTTCAGCTCAGGGTGTGCACAATACCTTGCCTGCTTAACAATTTCTGGGCTGACTGAGGCTTTGGCTGTATGTGAACCTGGCTGGCTCCATGCCACAGCCTGTAACCTGCAGTCCCCAGTGTAATTTCTGCACCCCGAGCTGTTCCACATGGCTTCAGGCACCATTTATCACCAAATACCACTCAGACTTCCAATGGGCAGAAATTTTATCAATATCCATGTTTGCCACAACAGACACATACCCCGTTTTATTTCAGGATCTCAATTCAAGACTTTGTCAGATGAACACAAAACGAGCAGTGTGTGTAACAGGTTACAAATGGGCAAAAGTTTTTGTTTTTGCAATTCGCATACCCACCCTCCAACAAAGCCATAGTGTCATAACATTTTCCCAAAGCTATGTTGATGAGAAGAAGGTGGGTAGAGCTTTTGTCAAATAGATGGAGATACAGATGGCCTTCATTTTCTTAAACCTTAAGGCTGGGGTGCATATGTGTGTGCACGCATACCCATGTGTGTTTACCTGCATTAGTCACAGTGCGCCACAGATATGAGTTTGCAATAAATGTTTGTTGAATGAATTATAGAAAACATTTGTTAGATTCTTGGCTCAGGTCATGATTTCACGGTTTGTGAGTCTGAGCCCTGTGGCAAGCTCAGAGCCTGGAGCCTGCTTCAGATTCTGTGTCTCCTATTCTCTCTCTGCCCCTCCCCTGCTTGTGCCCTGTCTATCTCCTTCTCTCTTCCTCTTTCAAATACAAATAAGCATTAAAAAATTTATTTAAAAAACAAAAATATAAATAAATAAGAAACAAATAAGGAAATAAATGTATGTATGTTATTCATAACAATTTAAAAAAAAGCAAGCTACTTCTGGAGCGAGTTACACCCCTGTATTAAGTTATCTTAATCAGTAGGGATATAATGAGACAAAGTTAGTACATAATTTCTGGCATGCAACTGGAAAAGGTCTCCAATAATCTTGCTGAAGGGCATACATCCTAGCAAAGGATGGCCTCGAAGTCATAAATTATATTCTGGCGACGAAGGGGGGATTATTTTCATCAGAAAATAAAAAGACCAGAGCTGGTGCAAGGTTGCCTCAGAAATATTTCTCAGTGACACCCCAAAGGAAGCCTATCTTTAGAGAAAGCTTCAATTCTTTTGAAGGATTACAAGTGGAAGGATTCCCCTTAAAGATGTTAGAGACTTTGCAAGTCCCATAAACAATTAGCCGCAATCATGTAATCAGTCATCTCCAAATGTTATCCCACCTAGGCTCATAGAACTTTTAGTTAATGATTTTGTCAGGCATATCCACCCAAGGGAGTTTCTGCCTGAAGAAAGTGGTGGGGAAATAGACATATGTTAAGAATCTTCATAGTTAAGGGATTGGAATAACAAGCAAAAGACAATTAGCACATATAATCAGCACTTTGGAAATTTGCTGCATTCAAGGTTTGAAAATTCCCCTTTTAAAGATGATTAACACTGCACTGTCACATTTACTTTTCAAAGGGACACAAGCAGAACTTTTGTGTGATGCAATTTTTTAATCATTTGTTTTAGTTTGTAAACTGAGGTTCATAAATGTTTCTCACCGGTTAATTATTTGCTGCCTGTTCATGTAGGCAGTAGGAAAAGAAAGGAAAATTCTAGTCTCAATGATTTTAACATCTATTTTTCTTATAACCCCAGGGTTCCAAAAAAAAAAAAAAAAGAATGGAACAGAGATCAACGTGTAGTTCTGATTGATTGACAATAGGATCTATTGCCGATTTATGCTTAGAATGTGACCTGGAAATTTGGAAGAATTTGCTTCATACCGTCAAAAAAAAATCAGTTGCTACCCTGATTTCATTAACTGTGATAGCATTTATTACAGTGTCATTTCTTCATCTCCGATGAAGCTTTTATCTCAAAATAGAATGTGTCCTCGTCTCTTTTTGAGACCTGTTTCATAGTAAAACAGCTGCCAACACTCATAAAAGAAAAAAAAAGCTCTTTAAAACTCTGAGGCTATATTTAGTACACAAAGCCTTTGTTGCATACATTACCATATTCTTGTCAAGTACATGGTTCCAACATACAAGGTGAAGATAAGAGAGGCACACTTTGCAAGATGAAGAGAGAGAAACTGAGAGAGAGGAG
The DNA here is from genome assembly GCA_017311185.1 of Proteles cristata cristata. Lineage (NCBI taxonomy): Eukaryota > Metazoa > Chordata > Mammalia > Carnivora > Hyaenidae > Proteles > Proteles cristata. The sequence continues at coordinate 603,757 of JAESUZ010003245.1, forward strand.
CAAGCCGCAGCTCACAGAATCCAACGTGCTACTGCCAAACCCAAGAAAAATGCTGGGGAAAAAAAATTCACTGAATGTCAGTGCCAGGGGCGTCTGATAGTCATCTAGTGGAGAAATTACTGAATGCTAGTGCAGGAGGGATCTTCCCGTCACCGAACGCTGTCTTTCCGCTCTAGAGGTGAGTAGACTGAGGTTGGAGCTGAGAAAGATAACGTGTTGGCTACTGGGCGCTTGAAATATGACTAGTGCAATTTAGGGCCTGAATTTCATTTGGTAGTTTATTTTATTTTATCTTATATTATTTATTTTATTATTTTTAATGTTCATTTATTTTGGAAAGAGAGAGAGAGAGACAGAGTATGAGGTGGGGAGGGGCAGAGAGCGAGAGAGACACAGAATCTGAAGCAGGCTCCAGGCTCTGAACTGTCAACACAGAGCCTGATGCAGGGTTCGAACCCATGAACTGTGAGATCAATGACTTGAGCTGAAGTTGGACTCCCAACCAACTGAGCCACTTAGCTGCCCCCCCACTCTTTTTTAATGTTTATTTATTTTTGAGAGAGAGAGACAGAGACAGACAGACAGGGCATGAATGGGGGAGGGGCAGAGACAGAGGGAGGCACAGAATCCAAAGCAGGCTCCAGGCTCTGAACTGTCAGCACAGAGCTTGACACGAAGCTTGAACTCACAAACCATGAGATCATGACTTGAGCCAAAGTCTACGCTCAACAAACTGAACCATCCAAGCACCCCTGAGGGCCTGAATTTTATATTTTGGTAACTTTATGTTCCAACTTCAATTTCAATAGGCTCATATGGCTAGTGGCTACCCTGTTGGACAGGTCAGAGGCCCTTCCTAGATCCTTCTCTTCAATTTGGTTTAAAGTCAAGGCCAATCCATTAAAACACAAAAGAATTAAAAAAGACAAAAATCCTTCGCAATAAATGAAATCGTCAAAGCCTTCTGAAACCATCCAGGAGCTTGACAGGCACTCCAGGGGAAAGTGATCAATGAAACAAAGACCTACAAGAACCAAAAACATCTATGAGGACTTGAATTCTTCCTCAGGAGGTGCGGAAAGTGTAAAAGACATAAAATGGCACCAGAGAGCGTCCAGGAACCCACTCCTCATTCTGAACTCTCAGCTGGCGAGAATCCTGCCTGAATTGAGAGGGTATGAGAAAGGCTGTTGAGATACAATCAACAATGAACAAAACGTGACATAATAGGGAACAAAAAAGGGGAGCCACTGAGCAGGATGGTAACGTTGGAAAGACCAAGAAGATCACCCTGCCCAACTCCTTTCTAAATCACACACAGAATCAATGCTGAGAGAATGAGCGGTGAGCAGACACTAATCGAGAATATTGGGCTTTTATCGTAATGTTAGCAAGTTGGAGTACGACCTTGGGAAGCACACTTAACGGGCTATCTCACTTGCTTCGTCTGCTGAAAGAAATGGTAATGAGACTGGGTTTCAGGTGTTTGGGGAGGTGTAAGATGAAAGTGTAAGATAGAATCATCACTTGTTCCTTTTTCTCTTTTCTATCAGGCCATATTTCTCTTTCCAGTTAATAAGACCAATCACTTTCAAACCACAGTCTAGTGTCTTGTTATAGAATCGTTCTTTGAAAACAGTCAGGCTTAACACTTATTTTAGCTTCTTTGAAAATATAACAATTGGAGCTAAAATTAGTGTTGCTCGTGTACTCAATAGAAAAGGCTTTACAATATTTAAAGAAGGAACATGACTATGTGAGGAAGTCTGTGGAATCTAAAGAAGTAAATGTGAGTAAGCGCTGAATTAAGTATACTATGAACTATTCTTTTTTTAGAGTTCATTTCTATTATAAGTTTTTTTAATGTTTATTTATTTTTCAAAGAGAGAGACAGGGCGCGAGCCGGAGAGGGCAGAGAAAGAGGGAGACACAGAATCTGAAGTAGGCTCCAGGCTCTGAGCTATCCCCATAGAGCCCAAACTAAGAGATCATGACCTGAGCCAAGTCAGAGGCTCAACTGACTGAGCCACCCAGGCACCCCTACTCTGAACTATTCTTAATTAAAATTCCAATGATTGTGATTCTGGGAGTATAATTGCAAGATATTGTGATTTCTTTCATTTCTACTCTTTCTGCAGGCCAGAAAATTTGCGTATTTCCTAACTTCAAGGTTACTCAAGAATAATCGTCTTTGAGAAGCATATTGTTGTAATATGCCCTGCATCTTACTATCCTATCCAATGTTTTCCCCATTTTTTTAAAATTTCATCTATTTAGGAAACTATATAGTGTTTGCTATATATTCAACACTATTCTAAGCACTTTACAGATGCTGAGGCATTCAATCAACGTTAGGGTGTAGATAGTATTATTATTCCCATCAACTTATAGAGGAAGAAGCTGATGCAAAAAGGGGCTTAAGGGTATTGCCCAGGCCATGGACAGCATTCCAAATGGTGGAAGTGGGGAGTGAAATGGCTCATGAGGGTCTTTTAACCACTAGGTCATGCTGCCTCAGTTTATATACACACTTAACGTCAAATTTAAAATAAGTCTTTGTAAAATTGACTGACTTGAAAAGCTTTTCAGTAGGCTACATTTGCTTCCCCATACCCTCTATCCCTACTCACTTTATTTTTGAAGGATCTCATACACGTGAGGCATTTGTCTCAAAAAGAGCTAAATCACCACTAGAACAAGGACCATACTAGAGGAAAACATCAGATCAGTACCAGTTTCTGGTTGCTGTTTTTTTACTTTGTTTCTGAAATTTAATTTATTTTATGTTTTATTTTTTATATTTGAGAGAGAGAGAGAGAGAGACAGAGTGTGAGTAGGGAAGGGGCAGAGAGGGAGGGAGACACAGAATATGAAGCAGGCTCCAGGCTCCGGGCTGTCAGCACAGAGCCCGACACAGGGCTCGAACTGACAAGCAGTGAGATCATGACCTGAGGTAAAGTCAGATGCTTAGCTGACTAAGCCACACAGGGGCCCCTACTGTTTCTGAAATTTAAAAAACAAAACTGGAGAGGCCCCTGGGTGGCTCAGTTGGTTAGGCGTCCAACCAGTTCAGGTCATGATCTCCTGGCTCGTGAGTCTGAGTCCCACATTGGGCTCTGTGATGACACTTCGGCGCCTGGAGCCTGCTTCAGATTCTGTGTCTCCCTCCCTCTCTGCCCTTTTCCTACTCATGCTCTCTCACTCTCTGTCCCTCAAACATGAATAAATGTTAACAAAAATTTAAAAAAGATCATACATTGAAAGAAGGCCAACTAAATGAAAAGAAACAGGTGGAGGAGATCAATAAAGAGGAGAAAGAATAATAGAAGGAATAAGGAAACATAAGAAAGATACAATACCTGTCAGCTATGCAGAGCCTCCTAACATGTTCAGTTCTCCCAAGACAAATTTAGTAAGCACTAATTATTTAGACTCAGTGACTTGAGTGGTTAAAGAACAGGTTGGCTTTCAAATAAGTATACCTTATTTTCCCAGAAGGAAGCAGTCTTGAATAAGGCTGCTGAGCCAATGAATTATCTTTTGTTAATTTTTATTCATGGGGTGGCAAAGACAACCTGAAGAATAGAGAATGAGGCTCCAGCTGGAGTTCCACAAAACGAGAGAGGTCAGCACAATGGCAAACACCACTTTCCATGCTGGGGAATCCAGTGTGAAAGGTTTAGAATTTGTGTCCTCACCACTGTCAATATTTAGAACGATTTTAACAGCTCCTCCGCTCTGATCTGATGGTATATATCTAACCATCTACACATCTGAATTGTAAGCAATAATGTTTAAGCACATACAAATGTACTATGTATGTATATACACACTTCATTTTATTGAGATACAATTGACATATATCACTGGACAAGCTCAAGGTAGAGAACAAGATGGCTTGGCTTACTCGTATTGTGAAATGATTGTCACAATGATTTCAGTTATTTAGTGCCCAGTGTCTCATATGGATACAATAAAAAAGAGCAAACAAAAAAAGGAACAAAAATTTTTTATTCCTTGTGATGAGAACTCTTAGGATCGACCATCTTAATGACTTTCCTGTTAGCTATTCAGCAGCATTAACTATAGTTGCCATGTTGTACATTTCATCCCTCCTGCTTATTTATCTTACGATGGGAAGCTTGTACCTTTTGACCACCTTCCTCCACTTCCTCTACCTCTGCCCCCAACTTTTGTTTACCCCAAATCTCATCGTGGTATATGAATTTGTTTTTGTTGTTTCCAAAACTGCTCTGCGTGTTTTGGATACCACATATAAGTGATGGTGAATCCCTAATATGTGAAAAAAGATAATACATCATGAACAAATGCGGTTTTTCAGGAAACGGAAGATTTGTTTACCATTTGACATTGAATCAATATAATTCACTGTATTCATTAAGCAAAGGAGAAAAGTTATATGATCATCTCATTAGATAAAAAAATAATGACATTTAATACTATTCATTACTTAAAAAATTTCAAAGTTGTAAAGGTGGTTTTGATAGCAGAAGTCATTAAATACAATTCACCACATTAGTAAGTAAAAGGAGAAGAAAGACAGTCATATATTCTCTCAAAAGATGAAGAAAAATCTGCGTTAAAATTGATTTACTTATGATTAATATCATTGGTAAGCTAGAAATAAAAGAGAACTTTCTTTTTTTTTTTTTCCAATTTATTTCTAGGAGAGAGAGAGAGACAGCTTGAGCAGGGGAGGGTCAGAGAGAGAGGGAGTCACAGACTGAAACAGGCTCCAGGCTCTGAGCTGGCAGTCAGCACAGAGCCCGACGCGGGGCTCGAACCCACGAACCGCGAGATCATGACCCAAGCGAAAGTCGGACGCTTAACCGACTAAGCCACCCAGGCGCCCCAAAAGAGAACTTTCTGAGCCCAGTAAAGAGCAGTTCCAAAAATCTAGAGTGAAAACATTCCTAACAGTAAAATGTTGGAAGCAATCACTTTAAAATCAAGAGCAAGAGAAGTGTGCTCATTATCTGCTTCTATGAAGGTTGTATTAGAGGTTCTTACTTTGTTTAGTAACACATGGGAAACAAAAAAATTTTAATGTATTAATTTATTTTTCAGAGAGAGAGAAAGCACAAGTTGGGGGAGGGGTAGAGAGAGGAGAGAGAGATGTGGGACTCATGAACTGTGAGATCATGACCAGAGACAAAGTCAGGTTCTCAACCAAATGAGCCACATAGGCACCCTGGGAAACAAATTTTAAAATGTAAGAATTGGAATGGGAAAAACAAATAATGTCATCATAGATGATATAATTATCTACACAAAAAAACAAAAATAATGAAGAGAGATATTAAATTAATATAAGATGAATGAATTTAGCCATCTGGCTAGAACTAAGATCAATAGACTTAATCTATATGCCATCAATGACAATTAAGAAAATGTTGTTTTTAAAAAAGATAGCACTTAACAATGGCAACCAAAATACGCAGCACCTAGAAATCATTATGACCTACATCTTTTGTTAGATTTCTAGGTGCTGCGTATTTTGGTTGCCATTGTTAAGTGCTATCTTTTTTAAAAACAACATTTTCTTAATTGTCATTGATGGCATATAGATTAAGTCTATTGATCAAAGAGCCTAAGTGTCCATCAACAGATGAATGGATCAAGAAGATGTGGTTTATCTATACCACGGAATACTACATGGCAATGAGAAAGAATGACATCTGGCCATGTGTAGCAACATGGATGGACCTTGAGGGCGTTATGCTGAGCGAAATAAGTCAGGCAGAGAAGGACAAATATCATATGTGTGCACATATAGGAGGATTAGGAGGAACTTAACAGAGGACCAAGGGGGAGAAGAAGGGCAGAAATGGTGGGGGAAAGGGAGAGAGGCAAACCATGAGAGACTCTTGAATGCTGACAAAAACTGAGGACTGGTGGATGTGGGGGGGAGGAGGGGTGGGCATGGAGGAGGACACTTGTGGGGATGAGCACTAGGTGTTATGTGGAAACTAATTTGACAATAAACTAATTATAAAAAAAAAAGATGTAGGTCATTATGGATCAATTTTACAACTTTATTGAAAGACACTGAGAACTGATGGATGTAAAGGGGGGATGGGCATGGAGGAGGACACTTGTGGGGATGAGCACTAGGTGTTATGTGGAAACTAATTTGACAATAAACTAATTATAAAAAAAAAAGATGTAGGTCATTATGGATCAATTTTACAACTTTATTGAAAGACACACAAGAAATCATAACTAAATGAAGAGATGTCACATGTTTATTGGCAAGAAGTCTCACTATCATAAAGATACAATCCTCTCCAAATGTATCTAAAGATCCAAACTCTATTCTTTTTTAAAGCGACTTAACAGAGGTGATTCTAAATATGCATTGAAACACAAAATTACAACCGCCTACTGGAAAAGATAAACAGTCGTGAAGACTTGCCTCGCAAGACCAATTTAAGGCAACAGCAGTAACAACGCTGCAGGGTAATTACTGGGACGTATAAAGCAAAACAAAGCAAACTCCAATAAATCTGAATAGAAAGGCCCAAGAGTAGATTTAAGACAGGCACAGACATCAACACAAAGCTTTAAGAATGGAGATGCCTCTTCAAGAACAGGTTCTGGACAATCACCAACCGGCGACACAAGGAAAGAACTGAAATTTGGACACTACCTCTCCCCGATTCACAAAAGTAAATTCTATGTGTTTTAAGTATAAAAGTCAAACTTCTAAAGCTTTTAGAAGAAAGTGTAGGAAAATATCTTTATCCTGCTAGAAGTTGGAAAGCGTTTTTAAAAAGCACAAATAAACAAAGGAATTAATAGATAAATGTAATTACATTAAATTAAGAACTTGTATCATAAAGATGGCAAAAGATAGGCCACAAAGGAGAGGATATTTACAACATCTATAACTGATGAGGTATCTAAAATATGTGCAGTGAAATAAGTCAGGCAGAGAAGGACAGATACCGTATGTTTGCACGTATAGGAGGATTAGGAGGAACTTAACGGAGGACCATGGGGGAGAAGAAGGGGGAAGTAGTGGGGGAGAGGGGGAGAGACAAACCATGAGAGACTCTTGAATGCTGAGAACAAACTGAGGGCTGATGGGTGTGTGTGGGGGAGGGGGGAGACGGGCATGGAGGAGGGCACTTGTGGGGATGAGCACTGGGAAACCAACTTGACAATAAACTATTTATTAAAAAAATGTGCAGAATTCCTAAATATCAACATGAAAAAGACAAATGATTCAGTAGAAAAATGAGCAAAAAATATGAATAAGCATCTCACTTAGTGGGGAACATAAATGATCTAAAAACTTAGTTTTTATTTTTTTTTAATTATTGCTTTTTTTAACTTTATTTTTTCTGAGGGAGAGAGATAGAGTGCCTGGGAGCGAGGGGAGGGGCAGGGAGAGAGGGAGAAGATGACAATCTGAGCACTGTCAGTGCAGAGCCCAAGGAGGGGCTGGAACTCAAGAACTGTGAGATCATGACTTGAGCTGGAGTCTGATGCTTAACCCACTGAGCCACTCAGTTGCCTCTAAAAATTTATTTTAAAATGCTCAACTCAGTAATCGTGCTGGCATCGCTGGGCTTGTGGCTGCACTTCTCCAGTCTCCGTCTCTTCTCACCGGCCCTCTCCTCTGTGTCTCTAATCTCCTTCTGCCTCTCTCGTATAATGACAAAACCATATTTGTGGCCCTTCGTCCGCGACGATTTCATCTCAACATCTGTAACTTATTTATGGCTGCAAAGACCCTATTTCCACATAAAGTCCTAGTCATAGGCTCCAAGTGGACATATCTTGGGCACCATTCAAACCACAAAAGTAAGTCACCTGTACTCCCTCGAGAAATTTGGTGGAAAACCATGGGGGAGGAGAAGGGGGGAGAAAGAGTTACAGAGAGGAAGGGAGGCAAACCATAGGAGACTCTTAAGTGCTGAGGGCAGACTGGGGGCTGATGGGGCATGGAGGAGAGGGGAGGGTGGGTGGTGGGCACTGAGGAAGGCCCTTGTTGGGATGAGCACTGGGTGTTGTATGGAAACCGATTTGACAATAACTTATATTAAAAATAAATAAACAAAAATAAGACACAACATTTGAATGAATGAATGAATAAATAAACAAATATTATTTAAAAATCCGTGATGCTGTTCACAACATATGATGAGGAAAGAAACAGTTGTGTGATTCCCTTAATTCAAATATAGACAAAATAGACACCATGTCTGTAAAGGGCATGGCAAGATTGTTTCATTTTGTGTGAGAGAAGATAGCAGTTTTCATTTTACATTTTCCTATATTATTTGAAGGTGTTTCAATGAACCTACAATGTTTTATAAGCACACACAAAATTAAGCTCTTTTCTCTTTAACACTAAAATGCTATTGACATGTTTCTTTTTTATATTTGAAAATCTCCACCTACATTGCAACTCAGGTTGACGAAATGTTAAAGGAAGTTAATGGCATTTCCCAGTATGCTGTGCCATGGCTGGCTTCCTGCCTGTTGGGCAAAGCTTCCCATATCTTCATGGTTAATGGCTTCCCCTCAACAGAAAACAGAGGGGTCAGACTCAGATCTTAGTCCAAGGCCAGTGGAGCACTTCTTCTTTTAAAAATAGCTTCTCTGTTTTTGTTTTTGCTTGGCCAGAGACATACAAAGAATTTAAAAAGCATTGTCCTATTAACAATAACACTTCTGTTGGTACAATGATATCATGAATGAGTGAGTAGGAGGAAGCAGGAGGCAATCCCTTTATCTTTGCTTCACTATAAAAGACAGGGATGTGGCTTGTGAAGCCTATGCAGTGAGGAAGGGAAGTTCCAGGGCTGGAGCCAAGGTGACGGTCACTGGTCCGAGGTCATTAGAAGCTGAAACAATGAAATACTGCATTTCTTATCATTGCTGGTTTTCCTTGGGACTTGTGCAGAATGAGGTAGCATATAGAGATGCAATGTTCAAAGGATGGGAAGTTTTAGTTGGGCCGTGTAACTATCACTCTGTGACTTTTCTTTACTAAGCGCCAACTTTGAAATGTGTGGTATCTGCTAGAGTCTCTTCAAGGGAAACATACCCTTAAATATGTAACTGAAGGAACTGGAAACGTCTGATTATTTCAGCTGTCTTCCTGTTAAAGTCATGGCATTTGTTATAGGCAAAACAACTGTGAGAGATTTTGCACTTACCAAAAAATTCTTGACGCAAAATAATTATCTTCTTCGATTTCACTACAGAACAGAATATGAACAGTCAAGAATTTTAAGTTTGAGGGTTGCCTGGGTGGCTCAGTTGGTTAAGCATCTGACTTCAGCTCAGGTCATGATCTCACGGTTCGTGGGTTCAAGCTCCGTGTCGGGCTCTGGAGCCTGTTTCAGATTCTGTCTCCCTCTCTCCCTGACCCTCCCCTGTTCATACTGTCTCTCTCTCTCTCAGAAAGAAATAAAAACATTAAAAAAAAAGAACTTTAAGTTTGATTTATTCTCATGACCATGGATTAGGGTAATGGACAGATCAACTTATTCATTAACTCTGGATTATGATATTTATGAATATAGTGAATTAAATAATAAATTCAGCGCAGCAAAAGAAAGCTAAAGAAAGCTGAGATATAAACTTATGAAGGACAAAAGTAGAAATTAATTAACTAGAAATTAAAAACAATAGAGCCAAGTAAACAAAAGCATAAATTATACAGAATTTTGACCAAGAGGGAAATACAAATGATAGAAAAGTGACATTACTGTAGATACAAAGATAGAATTAGAAATTGTAAGTGAGTGCTATGTACAAGCTTACACAAGTACATTTTAAAATATATATGAAAAGGATAATTTTAAATGAAAATTACCAGGGACCTGGGTGGTTCAGTCAGTTAAGCCTCCGACTTTGGCTCAGGTCATGATCTCATGGTCCATGAGTTCGAGCCCCTCATCAGGCTCTGTGCTGTCAGTTCAGAGCCTGGAGCCTGCTTCAGATTCTGTGTCGCCCTCTCTCTCTCTGCCTCTCCCCTGCTCATGCTCTGTCTCTCTCTGTCTCTTAAAAATAAATAAGCATTAAAAAATTAAAAAAAAAGAAAATATAAATTACCAAAATTGAATCAATATTTAAATATTTTAATGGATTAATGATCATAGAAAAAACTAAAACTTAGGCATATCTCTGGGTGCCTGGGTGGCTCAGTCTGTTAAGTGTCTGACTTTTGGTGTCGGCTCAGGTCATGATCTCATAGTTGTAGGATCCAGTCCCACGCTGGGCTCCACGCTGGGTGTGGAGCCTCCTTGGGAGTCTTTCTTTCTGCCCCTATGCCACTCGCACTCTCTCTCTTTCAAAACTAAACAAGCTTAAAAAAAAAATTAGGCAAATCTCTATCCCTAATTTGAGACTACCAAGCTAGATAGTTTTATAAGTGAATACCAAAATAAATCCCACCCCCCAAAAAAAACTCCAAGGCAATGCAAAACAATACTTAAACTATTCCAGAGCTTAGAAAAAGGTGGACAATATCACATTCATTGTACAATGCTTATGTAATATTACCTCCAAAACTGGACAAAGAGAGCTCTCATGTACCCACACATGATCTGAAATTAATCTCATTTATAAATAAAGTGCAGTGATCCTAAATAAAATATTAACAAAGTAAACCTACCAGTGTATTGGCAAATTAATGAATATACATGTGCATTTTGAAATGTGTATGTATGTATATATATGTATAATTATGTATAATATATGACAAGACTTATTAAACTGTATATATTGTGCTTATTTTCACTCAATATGTGAGAAAATATCTTGACTTCTTATCATCTTCAATGACAGTGTGTTACCAGTTGCATAGTATTCTACTGAAATCACCAGCTTAAGGCAAAATAAATAATTTATTTGTATTGGACACAGAGCATATTTGCAGTGATATTAGGAGAAAAAACCCCAAACACTTGTCAGTTACTCATTTTATGCTAGTTTCAATAAATCCCCAAGCAGCTGCACAATCAACTTTTAATTTTCTATCTCAGTAAGAGTTATGAGATAGAAACTCAATATGAGTTTTTCTCATAACAGAGAGAAAAGGTGGGCAGTGAGAGAATTCCAGAGGTCTGTTGAGCTAAAAGCATTTAAAGGTCTGGGCTATTTATTTCCTAAACTAAGGGGGACTGGCAGAGCCAGGGGGTGAGAGAGGCCAGGAATTTGAGAGAGAGCACCAAATGCCAACTCAGAAGAAGACAATTAAAATGATAAGAACTTGGGACGCCTGGGTGGCTCAGTCGGTTAAGTGTCCGACTTTAGCCCTGGTCATGATCTTGTGGTTCATGGGTTCGAGCCCCACGTCGGGCTCTGTGCTGACAGCTCAGAGCCTGGAGCCTGCTTCGGATTCTGTGCGTCTCTCTCTCTGCCCCTCCCCTGCTCACACTCTCTCTCTCTCTCTCTCAAAAAATAAACATTAAAATAAAATAAAATAAAATAAAATAAAGTAAAATAAAACAGAATGGTAAGAACTTAAACTGAAAGAACATTTAGTACCAACCAAACTCTACTGGTTGCTCCACGAAAGTAAGAAAAAGCAGGATTATTATTATTTACTTCACAAGCCTTTTAAAAACTCTGAGTATAGTTGACACGTGTTATACTAGTTTCAGGTGTACAGCATAGTGATTCCACAAACTTACACATTTACACTACACCGACTGCAAGTGTAGCTACCGTCTGTCCCCATACGTCACTATCATAATACCATTGACTATATTTCCTGTGTGGTGACTTTTATTCCCATGACTTATTTATTCCAAACTGAAGGCCTGTATCTTCCTCTCCGCTTTACCCCTTTGGCCCCCCATTCCGTCCCCCAAGTAAGTATCAGTTTGCCCTATGTATTTATAGGTCTGAGTCTGTTCTTTGTTTACTTTTTTCATCCCACTTAAATTTAAATCAGATGCTATTTGTCTTTCTCAGTCTCACATATTTCACTAGCTTAACGCCCTCTAGGTCCATCCATGTTATCATAAATGGCACGATCTCATACTTTTTATGGCTGTGTAATACTCTGTTTCATATGTATGTATGTATGTATATCTGTGTGTGTGTGTGAATATGTACATAAACACACAATCTCTTCCTTATCCATTTGTCTGTTGAAGGACACTTAGGTTGCTTCCATATCTTGGCTATTGTAAATAATGCTGCAGTAAACACAGGGGTGCATATATCTTTTTGAATTAGTGTTTTCATTTCTTTATGTAAATACCTAATAGTGGAATCACTGTATCATATGGTATTTCTATTTTTAATATTTTGAGGAACCTCCATATTATTTTCCACAGAGGTTGTACTAATTTACATTCCTACCATATAGTCTAAAATTGTAGTTATACAGAGGAGATTAGCATGGCCCCTGTACATTTCACAAACATTTTTAAGGTTCTACTACTATAAAGCAGGCAGAGCAATAGGTACAACACAGTCACTTAATGAAGCTTGAACATTTACACTGTAATGAATGAGACCAGGCAAAACGATTATGTAAAAGAAGGCATACAAAAGTATATATGGTTTGCACGTGGGACATCTGCAAACTAGCTTGGCTCCAAGTAGCTAAATAAAAGTGCATGAGTTAAACTGATCGGTCCCACATAGGATTAGCCATGGGATTAATTAATTAGCCAGGATCAAAAGCTTTCCCTCTATATTAATTGCATCATATTTTATAACACTCTGTACTGCTGGATCACAGGGGTACACAGCCCTGATCCAAGTCTAGTCAAACAAGCATTGGATCCCCATTTCCCCATCCATGGTGACTGGTCCAGGAGAGGATATAGGATCCAACCAGGGCTATAGCAATCTTGTCCTGGGAATTGTATGTGGACTTTGTAAGACACAAGTTCTCTTTAAGCTCCACTGAACAAAGAAGTTGGAGCTCTGGGGATGCCCCTGGCCATCTTTCATGCCATATGGTGAACACTTGTTTGCAATATCAGAGGATGAAGTAAACACAAGAGTGAAAGAGACAAGAGATGGATCAAGAAAAATGCCCTACATCATTTGTGAAGTGGGGTATATTTCCAGCCTTCCCATTTATATGAGACAATAAATTTGTTTTTTGCATTAGTCAAAATTTCTGACTCTTACAATCAAATACATCCTGAATATATCTTCCTAATATCTATCCTGTTCCTGAGAGACTTTCATATGTGAAGAGTTCACACAACACTCTAACATCACCATGTTTTGATTATGGTGTCTCCAGCGGCTCTGAATCTCAATCTACTTCAACTACCACTGGACCCTTGTCATTACCCACAACTGCATCACTATGAAATACTATCCCTAATATCCCCAATTTCTCATAATTGCAGAGATACACATATATATTAGTGGCTGGATTATGTAAAATCGACCATGACATATTGCACAATACAATTAGGTGTTATGAAAGCAAAAAAGAATTATTTCTTATTTGGGGTAGTAGTATTGAAAAAAAGCTCAAGTGTTCAATATAATTTCTAGTTAAACATATGGCATGTAAAAGAATAGATCCTGTTAATGATTTTTCATTGCCCCTATTTTAAAACACATGGTATTCTTATATATTGTTCAGTCTTCAACCAAAATAGACAAAAAGGGAAAACCATATCATTCCAATCCTGCCGAAGCTAAATATAATTGATCTTTTTTTCTTCACATTTCCTTTAGCCTTATGCTGCATATTTAGGAAGCATATAGAATTAATTGAATGTGAAGAGCTACTGAGATGTTTTGAGATAGCACTGGGATAATAGAGAGGTAAAGAGCTGGGCCACTGTTAATCATAACAACATCCCACTTAAAAGCTGGAATGTATCAGCAATCTGCTGTTGCCATATTGATTTCACTTAGCCCTTCTGGATGGAATATGAGGGAGATTTTCCAACGTAGAATCACAACAGATGGTAGGGAGGTTGGGGAAAAAATAGTCTCGCAGTATAATGGAAGTCACAGCAAAGCTTTATGAAAAATATTATTATAATTCCTTGACAAACAACTGAGATGGAACCCAAAACATCTATTGGTACCATGGCAGAATCAGTGGCATAAGAACCTTACAGTCTCCAGTGATGTTTACCAGCTGCGTACTTTGTATCAATGAAGTTAGACCTCGCGGGCCCAGGGTATGACTCTCTTGTAGGGGAGTTCCTCAAATCGCTTTATCAGTCAAATTATATAATACCATTAATTAGATTAGAGCTCCAGGGGAAATCTTAACCTGGAAATGGAATCTTCAAAATAACATTTAATTATAGAGGAAGTATTTAAATGTTATATTTTTATAAAAAATGATCATTCATATTCATGAACCAAACATTGACAGCAACGCCTCATGATTTCATAGGAGATTAATACGGAAGCCAAAATCATGTTATTCTTGATATGCAGAAAATACGCATGCCCAACATCACATAGGAAACACTTGTAGTTTTCTTTATTCTACCTAAAGCATTGGAAGAAACCAATTTTAACTAGTTAACTCAGTATAGTTACTACATTCTACCTTCCTTGGGTATCCCTCCCTTACTATCCTTTCTTTGATCTTCACAATTTGAGAGGAACTAAGGTAATTGCTATTCTATGTCCTTGGAAAAAGCAATAGCCTGGTTGAAAAAAAATAGAATTTTTAGTTCAAGGGGTTTAATCCAATTCTATCACATATTAAGTCTTTGACCTTAGGCAGGTTACTTAACCTTTTAAACCTTCAATTCCTCATTGCAAAATTGGAATTATATCAAATAATGTTCAAGGTTATTAAGAAGATTAGATACAAAATTATATAAAAGTGCCTGGATTAGTCCCCTTACTTTCCCTTAGTTTTGGCAAGAAAAGACTCTCTCTCTTTAAAGTGGAAGTGGAGCTGGATAATTGTTGAGAGAGTTTTTTTTCAGCTTGGGAGAGTCTAATGCATTTCTTGGGTCTAGTCCTAATACTGGGGGACTGACTCCCTCCTAACGCTTGGTTTGTTTTTTTCACTAGAGCTGATTATTTGTGCCAGGGAGGAAAGGCAGTTCCAGGAGATTTGCTGCTATGATACATTGCTTGGGCTTTGTCTTTCTGCAGCAATGGGAAAGTCTGAAGATGAAAGCGAGGTACCAGGAACAAGGCCAAACAAGTGGAAGCAGAGACCTAGAGGAAATCTGCTTCCGATCACGGCCAGCAGCCACATGGCTACCAGAGCGCTTCTGGAGTCAAAGGAGAAAGTTTCAGGAGTGGTGTCAAACCATCTCAAGTGTGGGGCAAGCCAGAGACCTAATGAATTTACTACACTCAAATGGGTTCTGAGATACTGATGTACGTTAAGTGTAAGGGATGGTATTGGAAGCTCCTTGCCCTTTGCAAAGTGAGGGCCTTGCCCTCTTCCTCCATGCCAAAGCCACTTCACTCAGGAAATTGTGCTTCTGTTACAGTTACTTTCATGGCTTTGGGTGCACAGCCAAAACATAAAAGTCCCCCCTTCACCCCCCACCCTCACTCTGCTCTGACACATAGCTCCCAGAGATATCTGATTCATCTCTTTTAAATGGACGTGGAGTCACGTATGCCTAATGAGATGAGAAGCCCTCACGTTTACAACTTGGCTGTGTACTGCCTTAAATCTAGCAGGTTTAGTTACTACCACTGTTTTGTGCTTTATGGGTTCTCTTTATGCCTTTTGGTCTCCTCCTACTTCCTCTTCTAGAGGTTGGAATGTAGGTTCAGTGAACTTCATTGAGGCTATAATGTTTGAACGGGAAGGTGTGTTTGAAAATATTTACTTAAATTTCCTCATTTTTATAAAGGCCAAAAGGTCGGGTAATCTGCAGTGGTCACATAACTCGTGGTAGAGACAGGGGTAGAACTCAGATGTTTTGAGTAATCTTTTGTACTTAACAAAGCAACGTATCTCTCTTCTCACATAATTTTCTGGGCACTTAGTAGGTCTTCAACAATAAACGTTCGGTTAGTAGTTCTTCAACAAGTAATTTCTAATTAAGACATCCAATCCTTGAAAAGTAGAATCCTCAGCAAAGTTGATGAAACTGTGAAATACAGCATAAGTGAGTGGAAAGAGCGTAAGTTCAATGTGCTGGGAAGTACACAGGGAACAGATTTGGTTTTGATGGACAAATATCATCATATTTTCCCCTTTCCTCTTGGCCACCTTGCCGCCTCAGAAAGTTCTGCCCTTGGACCACAGTGTGGTTGCTTATGCAAAGTTGGTAATAAAAACTTGATCCATCAAAAGTGGAAAAACAGACTATTGTCACAAAGGGGAACGCTTCTCAGAACTGAAGACAAGCTGCTCCTTTCCAACTGAAAATGTCAAACACTTATTCATACGGTTCTTACCAGACTTGATTTCTGTGAGCAACTGCCAATTCTTAACCTCCCCCTCACGCAAGTGCAAATGGGAAGCCTTCTCGTTCAGCCATTAAAATCACGTTAGTTTTGTTTGATATCCTGAATAGAAAATCATTCCTTCCCTCCATGTGGGAGTTATTGATTTGCCCTGTCATTCACTTCAAAATCTTCTAGTTTCTAAATATGTTTGTTGTTTACGTGTGGTGTTGTAAAAAATACGATTATTTTCTTTATGGTTTTCTAGGAGTTTGGCTTAAAAAATAAACATTGCTTACAACCTGACTGATCATTTGAATTCACATTTTCCAAGCCCGGTGAAAATTACACTCTTTGCGGAGAGAGGGGGAAAAATCAAAATAAGGTAAAATATTATGTGTTCTATGTTTCTAGGCAATAACGAGGCTTCTACACAGAAACCTATGCATTTTCTTAAGGACTCAAATATTTTAAATTTTTTACTTCTGAATTTCCTAAATGACATATGACTTTTATAGAAATATTCTTAAAAGGAGCATTCCCAGATAATGGGAGAATTACCCAGAAAAATGACACATGCATGGTTGGGGCAGATGAAAACAAGGTTTTCAGTGAAAATGAAAAAAAAAAAAAAGAAGAAAAAGAAAAAGAAAAAGGAACAGGTCTGATCCTACAGAATGAGTCACTTATTTCAGAAAGAGAAGAGGGAATCAGAAAGCATGATTTATAGTGCCCTGGTCCAATAAATCATAGCCAGGAAAGAGTTGTAAGGTACAAAACATTTCCTGTGATATGCCTCTTCAAGCACCAGATTGATAAATCTTCAAAAATTAGTCCCTATCCCCACATGTGTATTACAACAGAGAGATGTCTTGAAATACCCTGATTCACAACACCTTCATTGTCAAACTAACAAAGGAAAGACCACAAGCTGTGTTTTGGGTTTATTTCATACAGCACAAGGATGAAGAGCCCCAGAAAAACTATAAAGAAACATGCCCCCATTTCCCACTTCAAAAAGAATAGAAACATCAGTTATTCACTAAGCAGGATTTCCACTGTCATTATGGGATTTTACTCACAGTATGGAGCACTCCTACAATAGAAGAATAGAGGGTGTTTAATGGCCACGTTCTCCAGGGAAAGCTGGGTCATCTCAGAAGCTTTACCTCCCAATACAAACGTTCAATGCCAAGACTGCGAAAGAGGCAGGGCAAGCCAATACAGGGAAGGTCCCAGTGACTACTCAATAGCCTCGATATTTTTAAAGCATGAATTCTGAACCTCTCCACTTTTCTCGCACTCACTTTTTCCACATCAAATGACTTTCTTTTTAGACGCTCCTGATGAATAACTCAGAACAAAGAATGACTTGAGACAGCATCACTCAACCACAGGTTTGATCAGGAGACCCGCCGTGTCCCCCAGGATTAGTAAAATCAAGACCTGATCATCCAAGGTTGGCGGTGAAGCATGGAAAAGACTGGAGGTCCCTTTGGAGGTCTCATCCACATGACTGCAGCCATATGTGGAAAGGGATTACCACTTTAAAAAAAAGCAGCCACATTTCTCTATAAATCTTGGAGGATATGAAAAATGTAAGAGGGGACACTACATAATTTCCTGAAAAGACTCTGTCTCTTCTTCCCGATATTGGAAGGCTGCATGGGGTTTCATCATGGAAGTTGCTAGTCCTCAGCCTTCCATCAGTTAACATTCTGCTGCCGTTGGATTACAGCCTTACAACTCAAGTTCATAAGCTACAATGAAATAGGGTGCAACGTCCCGCAGAAACGTGTTTCATACAGAATATGTCTTCATGGATAGCATTTAATAAGAATATGAAATTAATATCTGTAATCATAGGAATGCAACTCTTAAATGAAAATAAACGTGAAATTGGCATTTTCTAGGGGAAAAATGAGCTCAGAATTTAAAATAAGCCTGAATATTCAGCTGAACAATCATCCACCTGAAATCATGGTATTTAATTACGTGTTCTTATTCCTTTAAAATGTGCAGAAGCTTGAAATCGTACACCTACAGGTAACAGAATAATGTGACTGGAGTGGCCTCAGTAAATTTATCATTAACATTTGCCTAGTATATCTTTTTTCCTCCTATAACTTTCAATCTTTCCCTGTCTTTATGTTTTAATTGTGTCATTTTACGTGTGTCACTTGTAAAGTGAATGCAGGTGAATTTGGGTTAGTTTTTTTTTTTTTTAATTTTTTAATGTTTTTTATTTATTTCTAGGAGAGAGAGAGAGAGACAGCGTGAGCAGGGGAGGGTCAGAGAGAGAGGGAGTCACAGACTGAAACAGGCTCCAGGCTCTGAGCTGGCAGTCAGCACAGAGCCCGACGCGGGGCTCGAACCCACGAACCGCGAGATCATGACCTAAGCGAAAGTCGGACGCTTAACCGACTAAGCCACCCAGGTGCCCCGAATTTGGGTTAGTTTTTATTCAAACTACTATCTCTGTATTTTACACCAGAGTGTTTGGCCCTCTTATACCAACTGAGATTATCGCTGTATTTGGAATGATTTCTAATCATATTATTTTATTGTTTTTATTTTTTCTGATTTTACCTATTTTTTTTTGCCTTTTCTGCCACATTTTTGAATTCAATTTTTTAAATTCCACTCCCCCTCCCCCTGCCATTGGTTAGGGCATGACACATCTTAATTCTATTCTTTAGTAGCCATTTCTCTTAACAAGGACCCACTGAAACTAGGTCAAGAACTTTGTGCTTTTTAACGTCATCCTAACTATTGGCTTCACACACACTCTTTCAGTGGGATGCTGGTGTAGCTTCAAAGGTGACAAGTCCCAATCTTGCTTAAAGAGATGTGGCATGTTTTGCTAATCCTGTGAAACCGAAGAGTCACATAGAGGGCAGAGGAGCAAAGGAGAGAAGCCAGTATATCCATCTGGCTCCCATTCTTTGTCTATACTGCATCCATTCATTTAGGCAGCCATGTATTCAAGGAGCAGGTCTTTGCTAAGTGCCTCTCATGCTATTGGTATATTGTCTGATAATAAAACCAAATTGCTTTATATGTAAGGGGTTAGTTTTTACTCACTATACTGTGCATTGCAATGGAACAAAGACATGGTCTTCTATTTATTTTCATCTTCTCACTCAAACCTAAATGAGCGGCAGAATCATGGGGAAGCTAACAGTCATGGGGAGGCATGGGGATCTGCATTGTCAAAAAGCTATCTTTTGGGTTAAGATGAAGCATGACCACATTTGCATAGCTTTTCCGTCAATCCTGCACATAGTGGTGATCTGTAAACATTTGCCACAGCGAAGAAGACAGCTGCACTAGAAATGGGGGCAGGTAGAAGTCTACATTTCTTTAAACCAGTAGTTCTGATGTTAGTTGACAAGGCCTTCATTGTGTGGTTTGCAGAATAAAAAATTAATCCAAAGTAATAATAGCCATGGTTACATTTTATCTTTATGTCAGTCTGACCCATATAATCCTATAAAGTTGTACCCAGAACCTGACTCTTTCAAAATCATCTCTGGCTGAAAAGCCCTCAAAATAGATTATGCCAGGTAGGACAGACAGCAAGGGAATCTGTGATTGTGAAAATGTTGCTCAGTGGCAAGAAAAAAAAAGTACATTAAGAGAATTTTAAGACTTTAATAATGCCCCATAATGTCAAATGGCAACCAATTATATACTTTTCTAAAGGAAGACACATTTCTGGTGGCAGTAAATTGTTTTCCAGACAGTAAGTTACTTTTAAAAATAAGAAAGAATGGATTGTTTCCCCTTGTGGATTTATATTTCAGTTGAAGGGGAAAATGCTTAATGCTAACAAAGTGCCTTTGCTTGTAAACATCATAACTGCTACTTCTAACTTCCCACAATTACATGCTTGCTGGTATCTGGTGCTTGTTTAATCAAGTATTATTGCTTTCTCAGTCTTGTTGCCAGACACACTGAGTTTGTCCATTTGTGAGCAGCTATTCATCTGCTGACCTAAGGCTCACCTCTGTCTCCCCCTTGGAGGAAAGGATAGGATCTTGCTGCAGCTCAGAGCTAATCAGACTTTGATCTCAAGAGCCCTGTCTTTCTGGACATGACTTTTCCGCAAGCTCTCTTAAAAAAATGGGTCAATGAAAAACACGAATTCAAAGGGATACATCCACCCCTATGTTTAACTGTAGCATTATTTACAATAGTGAAATGATGGTAGCAGCCCAAGTGTCTGTCTATAGATAATCAGATAAAGAAGATGTGGGGTGTGTGTGTGTGTGTGTGTGTGTGTGTGTGTGTGTGTAATGGAGTATTATTCAGCCATAAAAAATAATAAAATCTTGCCATTTGCAGTAACATGGCTGGAGCTAGAGAGTAATATGCTGAGCAAAATAAGTCAGTCAGAGAAACAAGTACCATATGTAGAAGTGGGGAAACAAGATAAGTGAGCAAAAAAAAGAAAAAAAAAAAAGACACACAAACACACACACAAATCAAGAAACAGACTCTTGGGGCGCCTGGGTGGCTCAGTTGGTTGAGCGTCCGACTTTGCCTCAGGTCATGATTTCATGGTTCGTGGGTTTGAGTCCCGTGTCGGGCTCTGTGCTGACAGCTAGCTCAGAGCCTGAAGCCTGCTTCAGATACTGTATCTCCCTCTCTCTCTCAGCCCCCACCCCTGCTCACACTGTCTCTTTCTCTCTCTCAGGAACAAATAAAACATTAAAAAATTTTTTAAAAAAAGAAACAGACTGTTAACTATAGAGAACAACCCGATGGTTACCATAGGGGAAGTAGGGGGAGGTGGGTGAAATAGGTGATGGGGATTAAGGAGTGCACTTGTCATGAAGAGCATTGAGTAATACATACAACTGGTGAATCACTATAGTGTACACTTGAAGCTAATATAATACTGTATGTTAACTATCCTGGAATTAAAATTGAAGCACTATCCCTCCACCCGCCCTCCCAAAAAACCCAAAACCAGGTCAACAGAATGAGAACAATGGTCTAGTGATGGAGAATACCATCAACACGTCTCCTGACTGACTTACAGTAAATTATCATATGCTTAGCAGAGACATGTCCAGAGCAAAAAGAATTGGGTGATTTTGAATGGGTATGGGATGTTCAAAATTTTTGGTTCAAAATCTGTTAGTACATCCCAAATCCCTGCTGAGATTAAAGGCTTTACCTAATATTTTTTGTTGTTTATAAATGATCTATTTGATTGTTTTAAATATAGAAACAGCATAAAAGTAAAATATTAGAATGTGTAGAATAATAAATGTTTCCCTTCCCTATTTGTCCCCCTAAAATCCACTTTCCCTCCACAGAGAAGCTTTTGTCCTCATTCTCTTGTATATCCTTCTAGAACTCTGCTGTGCCCAGATAAGGAATTAATAACCCTTTCAACAAATATTTATTTAGCACTCAATATGTGTCAAGCATTGAATATGGTGTATATATATATCAGTGAGCAAAGTCAATATTCCTTTCCTTCAAGTAGTATACATTCTAGGGTGGGAGACAGGCAATAGATAAGATAAATATGCTAATTTTTTAGTCTAGTAGTAGATAACAATGATTTTAAAAGAAAATTCAAACAGGGAATATTGGTAGGGAGTCTTAGGAAGTGGTAGGAAAGGGTGGTCAGAAGGAACTTCGTAGACAAAGTGACGTTTGAGCAGAGGTGGAGAAGAGTTGTAAGTTCTGCAAATACCAGGAAAGAGCATCCAGGAAGAGCGAGTTGGGAGAATAAAGTGAGAAATGAAGTCAAAGTCCACAATGGGCCAAATCAGACTGGTATTTGTCCCTGTAACAAGCTTGGCTTTTGTCTTAAAGGAAATAGAGTGCCATCAAAGGGTTTTGAGCAAGGAATGACACTGTCTGAATTACCCTTTGGCAAGATGTCTGGACGCTTCGCGGAGCACAACCTGCAGGGAAGCAAGAGCTGGGAGCACACTAAGAAGGACATTGCAATAACACAGTCAAAAGATTAATCAGTGAGTTGGACCAGGATGATAGCAATTGAGGGGACAGGAAACAGCTGGACTCTGGATATACTCTGAAGGCAGAGGCAACAAGAACAGACTAAGGCTTGGATGTGGGCTGCAAGCGACCCTAAGGATTTTAATCAGAACAAATGAAAGACTAGAACTGTCATGACCTGAGAGAGGAAGAATGAACAAGGGACAGGTTTGGCGGGGGGATGGTGATGGGAAGTTCGGTGCTCAATATCCTAGGCTTGAGATGCTTACTAGACATCAAAATTCGATATGCTAAGAAGACAGTTGGATATATGAATATGAAATCAGGGAATAGATGTGAACCAGATGTAAAAATTTGAGAGTCTAAGACAAATAGATGATATTCAAAGCTCTGAGTTTAGGAAGCCCTCACAAAAGTAAACACAGATGGAGGAAGGAAAGGGGGCAAGGAGGAAGCCCCAGGGTGGTGGACATGGGGCAAAAGCCAAGAGACAAAAAGGAAAACCAGGGTGAAGTGTCCCCGGAATCCAAGGGAAGGACAATATTTCAAAGAGGAGGCATGACCATTGTGTCTAATACTGGTGAACGATTTATCAAGGTCAAGGTCAATGGCAGTACTGATGCAAAGAGGTTTAGTGGGACAAAAACGAATTAGAATGGATTTAAGGAGTAAGTAGCCAAAGAGAAATTGGAGAAAATGAGTATAGATTAAGTCTCTCGAGGAGTTTTGCTAGAAAAGAAAGAAAAGAGGTATTAACTAGAGGGAGAAAATGTGATCAAAAGGAGATCTGTTTTTCTTTAATAGAAGAAATATAAAGCTTTTTTTTGAATGCTGATAATGATCTAATAATGAGGGAAAATGTGTGGTGTTTTACACACAATTATTTTGTTGCACATATAATACAGTTACACACTAATTTGAACTCCCCCCATCCTCACTTAACTACTTATTCCATCAAGTTCCAATTCTCACTGACCAGAAAACACATCATTACTTCACTGCTGGGAAAGAAGAAAAATATTCTACCATTGAAAAATGACAAGCCGTTATTTGAAAGGCACATCCTGATTTCAAAATGTAAACAAAACGAAATACAACAAAACACGTGATTCATAAACAAATGACATATGATCTGCCTCGAGGTGATAACAAAGAGAAAAGCATCTTTCACGAAAGGCGGCAGCATATTCCATTTTATCAGCGTACCATGGTTTATCTAACCAGTTATCTGTTGGCGATGATTTCTTTTCAATTCTCTAATGTTACAAAAATGCGGCAGTGAGTATCCTTGTATAAATAATCATCTTTACCTGTCTAGGAGAATTGGAAAGAGAATCTTATGGATAATCCAAATGGCTGTGCATAAAGTTTTTACCAACTGCCAGCAATGTCTGAGATGCTGTTGACCACATTTATCCAACACATGATGCCATCAAATGTTAACTTCTGCCTATACGGTGTGGGAGGTGGAAGAGTGCCTTCCCAAAGATGCCCATATCCTAATCACGGGACCTGTGACTGTATTACCTTACACAGAAAAGAGGACTTTGGGATTAATTTAAGGATCTTAAAATGGGGAGTTTATCCTGGATTATGTGGGTGGGTCCCCTGTAATCACAAGAGTCCTTTAATAACTGAAGGAGGGAAGGAGGAGATTAGAGAAGGGGATGTGAAGAGAAGAAAACAGACGGCAGGGGTGCCTGGGTGGCTCAGTCAGTTAAGCTTCTGACTTTGGGTCAGGTCATGATCTCACGGTTCGTGGGTTCGAGCCCCGCATTGGGCTCTCTGCTGACAGCCAGCTCAGAGCCTGGAGCCTGTTTCAGATTCTGACTCCTTCTCTCTATTCCCCTTGCCCCCCTCATGCTCTGTCTCTGTCTCTCTCAAAAAAGAAAAGAAAAGAAAAGAAGAAAAGAAAAGAAAAGAAAAAAGAAAAGAAAACAAAAGAAAAGATAAGGAAGGAAAAGAAAGGAAAGGAAAAGAAAAACAGAAGGCCGAGGGATACAGTTGCTGGCTTTGAGGATGGAAAGGAGTCACCAGCCAACAATGATGACCTGTAGAAACCAGACAGGCAAAGAAACAAATTGTCTTCTAGAGATGGTAGCTTGACTAAAATAACATAGACAGTATTCCTTTTTATCATATTCTCTGAAACAGTCTGACCAGCATTGGCATTCTCTATTAGTTAACATTTCAATAGAATTATGCTTTGAAATTATCTTTTATAGAAGTTGGTCTGTATAGATTTTCTATATATTCTATAATTCCCTATGAATTTATCATCTTCATGCATATTCTTACCATGTTTGTATAAACCTGAGCAAAACAGTCCCTTACGATTTTTTTGAATTTCCACTACATTTGCGCTCACTGTCTTTTTTTTTTCTATTTTGCTTTATCCTCTTCTCTGTGATTAAGTCAGCTAATAATTTCCTTTTTTCTGTTAGCCAGCTTTTAGAATTACTTACTAGTTGTTTACTTTTTCTGTCTTCCCAGTCATGAAAATCTGTTTTATCACTTTTGAGTATTCCTTTTCTTTCCTTAGTTAGAAGTTATTTTTTTTTCTCATTTATTAGTGAATTATTTAGCACTGTGACTTTCTTTGAACATGACTAGATGGTACACATTCTGGCCTATCTCGCTCTCATCAGCCTCTCTTACATGCATTTTGCATTTTGATTTTCTTATTGTCTCAAAACAATTTGAGAGGAAAAAATTTTAAATCTTTATATGGTTATGTTTTTTGTTGACTTTAAAATAGCTATGTTTTGGGGCGCCTTGGTGGCTCAGCTGTTGAAGCATCCAACTCTTGACCTCAGCCCAGGTTTTGATCTCAGGTTTGTGAGTTCAAGCCCTGTTGGGTATAGAACCTACTTAAAAAAAAAACATAAAATAGCTATACTTTGGGTATTTCTGAAAAAAATGAATAAACATTAAAATCTAAAAAATAGCTATACTTTGAAATTTCTCATATTATTACATTGGATCAAAGGATTTTTTAGGGGGTCCTATTTGAGCTTTGGTGGATTTACTGTTTTTATTGATGACCAACATGTTATTTTTTGCAAATATTTCTTTAACATCTGAAATAAACATTATTCTCCCTTTTCAGGATGGTGACTCTGATGTATGTTTACACAAATTAAATCCATCTTATTGTTATTTAGGATTCCTGTACCCTTTTTTTTTTTTTTTGCCCACTTAGTCTATTGATAACTATAGTGAATAACTTAAAGTTTCCAATTTTGCCTTATATTCTGGTGGTTTTTATGATTTAAATAAATTATTTTTTCTGATGATTTCCATAATGCTCCCGATACTGTATTATTTGATTAGGTCTGTATAGCGGGAGACTTCTGTTGTGAGCTGTACTGTTTCTTTATAAGGCACCATATTTTGTCTAGATTTGCCCTGGACTCAAATTCATTTGGTATCGACATTGTGGCCAGTGCTTTTATTTCTGTCCACATCTGCCTGGGATGTTGCGCCTCCTGTGATTTCCTCCTTTTGTTGGTTACTTGGTTGTGAATCTTCCTTTTATACAGAATGCAAGTGGGGTTTCTCTTGTGGGTTTGAGAGCCTTCCTCTTAGGTGAGTTTAATCAGTTTAAACTTAATCATGCAATAGCTATATTTAGTCTTACCTCACTCATCTGTTACCGCTTTTACATATTTTTTAATTACCTGGCATAAAGGAGGAGAGAACACAGGTTCCATTTATTTAACACAGCGATCATGGGAGGTTTGGAGAGAGTCTGACCAAGCTCAGTCTTAAATGCCAGGGATTGAGCTCTTGGCTCTTTTAACTGTTTTCCAGAATTCCACACCCTGTGTCCTGACCCAGTATCCTTACTTTCACATTTCGTGTTTAATATTCTTCCTCATATATGTTGATGCCTCTGTGATAGCAAGCGCTCTTCATGAATAAGAATTATGTAATTGACAATAGGTGAGCGCTATCAACATACTGCCTTTCTGATAACTTTTAATATGATTCATACATTTCTGAACTTGTGCAGTCCCCTTCCCATGTGCATGCTCCATCCCCAACACGCAGAACACATCAGGCTTTCTCAGATTTTTTTTAAAGAAATATAATTTTCGGGGCGCCTGGGTGGCCTAGTCGGTTAAGCGTCCGACTTTCGCTCAGGTCATGATCTCGCGGTTCGTGGGTTCGAGCCCCGCGTCGGGCTCTGTGCTGACTGCCAGCTCAGAGCCTGGAGCCTGTTTCAGTCTGTGACTCCCTCTCTCTCTGACCCTCCCCTGCTCACGCTGTCTCTCTCTCTCTCTCTCCTAGAAATAAATAAAACATTTAAAAATATATATATATAATTTTCCCGTTATAGATTTTGTGTGTTCCTTTGTTTTCTTTGTTTGTTTGTTTGCTTGTTTTTTGCTCCAGGTGATTTTCACCATACATCATCCTAGGCTCTTCAAAAACAATTGTGCAGGTGATGGCTAATGTGCTTTGGCTGGACGGTCTACTCCATCGAGGTTGAAAGCCTGATGACTTTACTTTCTTTGTCAACTTAATGTATAACATTCCTAGTTTCAGTGAGTATAAATGTCAAAATCCAGCATCCGGAATAGCCCTGAAGCATCTCAACCTTCAGCTTTTGGGGAGCATGCCAGAGTCTGTTCTCTAAGATGCTTCTTCACTGCTAATGATTAGCACCTCAAAGCTTAGAGGCACTCATGACTCCTCATCTGAAAAAAATACCCATTAGCAGAAGCTACATTGGTGTGTGTGTGAGTGAAGGAAAACAAATTTCTCCAGACCCCATGTCCTGGTGAGAGAATCAAATGGGGGGTGTGCTGTCACTCGAACATTCTCTGCGTTAATGCTGCTTCAGGCATTGCTCATTTTAGTTTTGCATTAGCAAATAATCTTATTAAAAAGATGGTCATGATAACACTGATTGATGGAGAGGAAACATGCCTGGTTTAAAATACTCATAATTTATAATCAACTGCGCTTTAACAATGTAAAAATGTCATTTAAAATGCTGTGTATATTTAATCTATTTCTGAGGGAGCAATTACATCTATATGAAATTCTAATGATTTGAATGTAATGTTCATCAAAGGGTTCTTCGTTTTAATTTCAGTCCCCTCCTCTTTAACAAATAGTTACTTTAATCTGTAAGCACTGCATTCTTGAATACTCAATGATTATTAAATGTCAGTGTCTGGATAACGAAGGGGGGCCACTGTAGGAGCAATCAGAGTTTTACCATTTGTCACTGCGAAACATCGTTGAGCAAGCTGTTTTGGAACACTGACTTGGGAAGAGAATCTATGGCCAAGCTAGGAGAAAAGTTGTTCTTTTTCTCTTGCAGCAATAGTGCAGAATATTTTCTTCATCTAGCAAATATTCGTGAGGGCTTCCTGTGTGTTAGGACACTGCCCGATGTGTGCTGCACTGACCGACTGGTCTCTCTCCACGTGGAGCTTCTGGTCTGAGGAGAGTGGCCAGATCATAAGCACACAAGGGGCTGGCCTGCATGTCAAGTCAGAGAGAAGTCCCAGCAACGTGTCAGCAGTGGAGTAGCAAGACCTGATTTGCACTTTTAAGAGGTTAAATACGACTGTTCTGTATGCAGTGAACTGGAAGAAAGCTCAGTTGAAACAGGGAGAGGTGGTCCATTGCAGGGACCCCAGGGCAAGGTACCGAGGTGGCAGTGGGTGGATTAGAGGTCTTCTCAAGAAAGTGGCAATGACGCTTGCTATTTGGGGATGTAGAGGTGAAAGAGGAAGCCAATCACAAGTGTCTTCTGAATTTCTGGCTTGAGCAACAGGGCAGAGGGAATTATTTCTTGAGATTAGGGGAAAGTGGCAAAAGTATATCTAGAGCCCATCACTTGCCAAGAGTCTTCCTAGGGCCTGTCTTACATCATTTGTGACATTCACAAAATCTAATGTGGCTGGGGTGCCTAGGTGGTTCGGTTGATTAAGCATTGGACTTCGGCTCAGGTCATGATCTTGAGGTTCATGAGTTCAAGCCCTGAGTCGGGCTCTGTGCTAACAGTGCAGAGCCCGATGTGGGTCTCAAACTCACAAACCATGAGATCATGACTTGAGCTGAAGTTGGATGCTTAACCAAGTGAGCCACCCAGATGCCCCCCTATTCTGACTTCTAAACTCAGACCCTCGTCTCTTCTCCCTTCTGCCTCTTGGAATAGAATAACTTTTAAAATATGTGTTTTTCCTTTCCTTCTTTTATTGCGTTCTTTCTTATATCCTCTGACAATAGGTACTGTGTTACTATAAATATCAATTTATTATAATACCTCTCTATTAGGACTTTTGTAGGGTTATAAAGGCATCTGATTAATATTACAGTTGCTGTAGAACACACATAGTATTTGGATATCTTTCTTGCTTATTGTTCATATCAACACCTGGATTAAGATACCTAACAGGAAAAATATGTAGCATCCTTAATATTTAAAAGTAGGGAAAATAGCTAAAATCTGTTTTAATAACTGTCACAAAAGGGATCTATTGGGGGCGCCTGGGTGGCTTAGTCGGTTAAGCGTCCGACTTTCGCTTGGGTCATGATCTCGCGGTTCGTGGGTTCGGGGCCCGCATCGGGCTCTGTGCTGACTGCCAGCTCAGAGCCTGGAGCCTGTTTCAGAGTCTGTGACTCCCTCTCTCTCTGACCCTCCCCTTCTCATACTGTCTCTCTCTCTCTCTCTCTCTCCTAGAAATAAATAAAAACATTTAAAAAAACAAAACAAAAAGGATCTATTATTTTTGTTTACTCGTTTGTTTTGTTCTGTTTGGTTTTGGTAGAAGTGGGGTTGCCGAGCACATAAAGCAAATTGCTTAGTGACCCAATTTTGTTCTACTAATGTTTATCTAGTGCTTATTTTATGCAGGCAATCTGCTAGATGCCTATACACAGATCACACAATTAATTTTAAAGACTGGATATGAACAATATCTGGAGGACTGGAAGGTGGTTGGCAAATCATCTACACACACACACACACACACACACACACACACACACACACACACACAAAGATAAAGAGCACTGTGTTGAGCTGCAAGATGACCAGAAGATAACCATGGGAATAAATGTCAGGTTCAGTTTGAGGTACAATTTTATTAATGATCTGGAAGAAGACATCCATTAATGAAATTTCCAGATGATACTACACAGGGAATTGTCAAGCACACCAGTGAAAATAGAGAGATAATATTATGTACAAAGGCTAATAATAGCAAGAAATAAAGGTTAAGCATACAGAAAAGATCTCACTGCATGAAGTTCCACATTAAAAACCACCATATTCTAACAGAATGAGTAAAGATTCAAAAAATAAATAAATGCTAATTGGATTGAACATGTATCAGAGGTGAAAGAAAGAAGTAAAACAATAAAATCTGGAGATAGCAAGGTGTTATATATACAGAAAATGAGGAGGAAGCTGGAAAACCAATTGCTAACCAAAACTAAAAAAAATCTTGTGATGTTTCGAGTATAGAAAGCATAAACCATTTTAAAAGCCCCTCAAAACAAGTAGTAAAACAGAAGTCAAGACTGAAATATCTTGCTGAAATAAGCATTTTATGCCTCCGGTTTCTGTAGTTCAAAGTGGAGGATGGCCCATGCCTTCTCTCTACACCTTTGAATGCAGAGCTTCTTTTTGAACCCATACCAGCTGAGATAATGCAAGAATAGAATTCCTTTTGTAAGTCCGTGAAGGCTTTTTGTTTCAAAGCGTCACTGGAGGTTGGAATTCCAGCCTGGGTGGGCATTCTACTTATTACCCTTGAGGACATATCTCCTCCCAACAACCCACCTCCAGCCTGGGCACTGTCATTAACCACCAAAACTAGAAACTGCTCCCCGCTCCCCCTTAAGATACTAATTTTATTATGTAAGTTTATTCTTGGATTTGACAATGAAAAGAGGGTTCAAGCCTTGCTTCTAAAGCACCTGTGTGCATTCTCACAGCTGATTCAGTGTTTGGTAAGTCATGTATTACTCACCTAAGGATGCAAACTCACAATTTGATATTAAGAAACCATCTGGCTCTTTTGCTCTCTCTCTTTTTCCCACCTACACCAAATAAAGAAGGTAATTTCCATTACCACTACCACTCTGATTTATAGATCGGGTGTAAGATGAATGGCAGGAAGCACCTTTTTTTAAAAAAATAAACAGAACTAGCTTTTATTTAGCAACTACAATATGCCAAGCCCTTTACAAATATTAGCTCTTTTGTGCCCCATAATGATCTTATAATATAAAGATAACTGACTCCATTTTTAAAAAGCATTTATTTTAACAATACCAAAAAATGTGGCTTTCTCTTGAATGTGGTAATTTTTCATCTATCAGATCAGTGATGATCAGTTAAAATCTTAATTGTGGGAAGGTGTCATGTTCACTAGGTTCCCAGATAAAGCTTTTCAACATTTGAGCTTGCAATGATATGAGAATGGTAACAGAAAAGAAGCTGAGAACATTGACCTTATCACCCTGAAAATGACTCAGTGTTATATTTATACTTTGTGCAGTGTAACATGTGAAAAAATCTCAAACATGGGTAGGTAGCCTCTCCTTTCAGGAGAAGATAATTTTAAATATTAGAAAAAAAGAACATTTTCTTTGTTAATATTTAAGGCACTCCTGGGTTATGTTTAATCTCAGTTGTAGGGTATCTCTTATCTATATTTTAGGAAACTGAATGATGCTATGAAAAGTATCCTTCCTGACATAGAAGACTTGCAGCCTGAATTGTAGACATGATCTGACATAAATTAGATAAATGAATATAATACTGGCCTTCTGTTTTTCACTCAGTAAATATTTATTGAGCACCAACTGAATAATCTCTCACCTCTAATACTGAAAGTGTACCTTGATTATGTATTTTGTATTTTCAGTACTTATGTCTTTGTTCTTCTTACTTTATTTTATGCATTTATTCAGAAAAGTGTTTATTGAGTGAATACATTTTGCCAGGCAGTGTGGTAGCTAAGTACTGTCCTTGCTGTCAAGAATTTGCAATCAGTGGAGAAGAAAGACAAGAAAATAGACAATTACAATCAGTATGGATGGACAATATATGTGAGGAAACTATTCAAAAGTACACACATGTGAGGAAACTACCCAAGACCACGGAAATAACTACCCAAAAATATTAGAGGGAATAGGATCTCATTCAGGGCTGGGAATGGTGGCTGTTATTATAAGTCAAACACCAGATAATCTCAAAATTATTTTCTCACACCATGCACAAAAATAAACTCAAAATGGATAAAGGACCTAAACGTGAGACAGGAAACTATCAACACCCTAAAGGAGAAAGCAGGAAACAACCTCCTTGACCTCCACCACAGCAACTTCTTACTTGACACATCCCCAAAAGCAAGGGAATCAAGAGCAAAAATAAACTGATTGGGATCTCATCAAGATTAAAAGCTTCTGCACAGCCAAGGAAACAACCCAGAAAATTAATAGGCAACCAACGGAATGGGAAAAGATAGTTGCAAATGACATATCAGATAAAGGGTTAATATCCAGAATCTATAAGGAACTCACCAAACTCCACACCCGAAAAACAAACAACCCAGTGAAGAAATGGGCAGAAGATATGAACAGACACTTCTCCAAAGAGGACATCCAGATGACCAACAGACACGTGAAATGATGCTCAGCATCCCTCCTCATCAGGGAAATACAAATCAAAACCGTACTGAGATACCACCTCACGCCAGTCAGAGTGGCTAAAATGAGCAAACCAGAGAACTCTAGATGCTGGCGAGGATGTGGAGAAACGGGCACCCTCCTACACTGTTGGTGGGAATGCAAACTGGTGCAGCCCCTCTGGTAAACAATGTGGAGGTTCCTCAGGAAACTCACAATAGAACTCCCCTATGACCCAGCAATAGCACTGCTAGGAATTTACCCAAGGAATACAGAAATACTGATGCATAGGAGCACATGTACCCCAATGTTCATAGCAGCACTCTCAACAATATCCAAAACCTGGAAAGAGCCTAAGTGTCCATCAACAGATGAATGGATCAAGAAGATGTGGTTTATCTATACAATGGAATACTCCATGGCAATGAGAAAGAATGAAATCTGACCATGTGTAGCAACATGGATGGACCTTGAGGGTGTTATGCTGAGCGAAATAAGTCAGGCAGAGAAGGACAAATATCATATGTTTGCACGTATAGGAGGATTAGGAGGAACTTAACAGAGGACCAAGGGGGAGAAGAAGGGCGGAAATGGTGGGGGAAAGGGAGAGAGGCAAACCATGAGAGACTCTTGAATGCTGACAAAAACTGAGGACTGATGGATGTGGGGGGGAGGAGGGGTGGGCATGGAGGAGGGCACTTGTGGGGATGAGCACTGGGTGTTATGTGGAAACTAATTTGACAATAAACTATTTGGAAAAAATAAATAAATAAATAAATAAATAAAATAAAATGTAAGAATATATATATATTGGTTGAAACTTTAAACATACTGATCCAAGAAGCTGAAGAAATACCAAGCAAACCCTACCAGAAAAACACACTCACAAAATATGAAGCAAACTACACCAAAGCACATCATAATCAAGTTGCTAAAAAAAAAAGGTGATAAAGAGGAAATCTTAAAAGCAGTCACAGAAAAAATACATATAACAGAGAGTGAAAAGAAAAAAAATGACTGTAGATTTCTCTTTGCAAGCAATGCAAATGAGAATAAAATGGAACATTAGCCCTAAAGTACTAAAAGAAAATAAAAACTGGCTACAGTGAAAATATCTTTCAGAAATAAAGGAAAACTATTCTTTCATTCATACCAAGGGTGAAATAATTCATCACCAGAAAACTCTCACTCCATGAAATCCTAAAGGAAGTCTTCCAGGCATAAGGAAATGATGTTAAGGGGCAATATGAATCTACAAGTAGTAATTAAGAAGTAAATTTTTCTGTATTCCAGATGACATTATTGTCTATGCAGAAAATCCAATGGGTTTTCCAAGGGATCCAATGGAATCTACAAGGAAAGCTACAAAAATAATTGAGTTTAGCAAGGTCACAAGATAAAAGATCAATATTTAAAAGTTCATTACTATTTATATATTAGCAACACTGAAGATTTGAAATTTAAAAACAGTACTATTTACAATATCAAAATTTTGAAATACTTGGCCATAAATCTAACTAAAGATCTACAAGACCAGTACAGTGAAAACGGCAAAACATTTATGAAAGAAATTTATTTATTTATTTATTTAATATTTTATTTATTTCTAGGAGAGAGAGAGACAGTGTAAGCAAGGGAGGGTCAGAGAGAGAGGGAGTCACAGACTGAAACAGGCTCCAGGCTCTGAGCTGGCAGTCAGCACAGAGCCCGATGCAGGGCTCGAACCCATGAACCGCGAGATCACGACCTAGGCGAAAGTCGGACGCTTAACCGACTAAGCCACATAGGCGCCCGGATTTATGAAAGAAATTTAATGGAAAGTTATACCATATTCATGGATAGGAAGAATCAATATTTTAATGTTTCAGTTCTCTTCCAATTGATCTATACATTTAAAATAATTTCAAAAATCCTAGCAGGCTATTGTAGATAATGGTGCTATCAATATCATGATGCATGTATCCTTTTGAATTAGCATTTTTATATTCTTTGGGTAAATAACTAATAGTGAAATTCTTGTGGTGTAGGGTAGTTTTAAACAGCCCAAATGTCCATTGACTGATGAATGGATAAAAATTATGTGGTATATATACACAATGGAATATTACTCAGCCTTAAAAAAGAATGAATTCTTGCCATTTGCAGTGATGTGGAGGGAGTTAGAGGGTATTATGCTAAGCAAAATAAGTCAGGGAAAGACAAACACTGTATGATTTCATTCATATGTGGAATTTAAGAAACAAAATAAAGGTGGGGCACCTGGATGCTTAATCAGTTAAGCTTCTGATTCTTGATTTTGGCTCAGGTCATGAACTAATGGTTTGTGAGTTCGAGCCCAGTGTCAAACTCTGTGCTGACAGTGCAGAGCCTGCTTGGGATTCTCTCTCTCTTCCTCTCTCTCTACAACTCTCTCTCTCCCTCTCTCTCACCCTCAAAATAAGTAAAGGGGCACCTGGGTGGCTCAGTCAGTTAAGTGTCGGACTCTCGGTTTTGGCACAGATCATGGTCTTTCATGGGTTTAAGCCCTGTGTGGGGCTCTGCACTGACAGTGTGGAGTCTGCTTGGGATTCTCTCTCTCCCACTCTCTCTCTCTGCCCCTCCCTCTCTAGTTTTGTCTCTGTCTCTCTCAAAATAAATAAACATAAATTTTTTTTAAAGAAACAAAATAAATGAGCAAAGGGAAAAAAAGACAGAGGCAAACCAGGAAACAAACTCTTAACTATTGAGAACAAACTGATGTTTACCACAAGGGAAGCAGGAGGCGGGATGGGTGAAATAGGTGATGAGGATTAAGGAGTGCAGTTATTATGATGAGCACAGACTGATGTATGGAAGTGTTGAATTACTACTATATTGTACTCCTGAAACTAATATAACCCAATAATTTATTTTTAAATCCCAGTAGTTCTAAAATTCACACGGAAATGCAACTGACCTAGAATAACAAGACAACTTTGGATAAAAAGAAAGAAGTTGAAAGATTAACATTTCCTGAACTAAAGACTTATGATAAAGCTACAATAA
This sequence comes from Proteles cristata cristata, assembly GCA_017311185.1. Classification (NCBI taxonomy): domain Eukaryota; kingdom Metazoa; phylum Chordata; class Mammalia; order Carnivora; family Hyaenidae; genus Proteles; species Proteles cristata. Next base: position 638,773 of record JAESUZ010003245.1, read on the forward strand.
TCAAGACAGTGAAGTATTGGCATAAAGATAGAAAATATGTCAACAGAGCAAAAGAGAGAGTCTGGAAATCTCTCCCTTTTTCTTATCTCTCTCTCTCTCTCTCTCTCTCACACACACGCACACACACACACGGAGGAAATTCAGTGAAGAAAGAGCTGTCTTATCAACAAATTGGTGTTGGGATACATTGGATATCCCTCTTTAAATAATTTTTAATCTTATGCATATCTTGTACCTGTATAAAAGTTAACTTCAAGTGAATCATAATTCTAAATGTAAAAGCCCAAATTTAAAAAATAACAGAAAAAGCATATAAAAAAATCTTGTGGTGTAGGTTAGGTAATGACTTCACATTTAATACACTAAAATTGTAATTCATAAATGTATATGATGATAAATTTTACTTACTCAAAGTTAAATGAGTCTGTCTTCAAGGTACTGCTAAGAGAGTTGAAAAACAAGGCAAATACTGGGAGAAAAATCTTAGCAACTCATGTTCTAACTAAGGATTTATATCCAGAATATATAAAAACCTCATAAAAGTCAATAGTAAAAAGTCAAATAACTCAGTAAAAAATAAGCCAAAGTTTTCAAGAGATACTTTACTAAAGGTGATATGTAGATAGTAAATAAGCATATAAACATACACTCAACATTATCAGTTGTTAGGGAAATGCAAATCAGACCCACAATCAGATAGCACTACACACCTATCAGAGCCTACATATCTCCAGTACTAAGTACATAGAACGGTACAGCTACATTGGAAGACAGTTTGATAGTTTCTGAAAAAGTGAAACATGTGCCAAGTATATGATCCAGTCATGCCATTCTTAGATGTTTATTCAAGAGAAATAAAAACAAATGTTCATTCAGGGCCCACGTAAAATATTTCCAGCAGCTTTACTTATAATACCCCCACACTGCAAACAACTCTTCCCTAATAGTTGAATGGATAAACAAATTATGGTAATCTATACAAGGAACTACTACTCAGCATTAAATGAGTAAACTGTGGATGCACACAAAATATGGATGAAACTCAAAATAATTATGTTCAGTGAAAGAAGCTCAACTGAAAACGAAGAGTACGTATTTTATGATTTCATTTGCACAACATTCTCAAAATGAAAAATAATCCCTAGGCACAGAGTGGATGTAGATCAGTGTTTGCCTGGATGAGCGTGAGAAGGGGAGCCAACAGAAGGGATTAGAAAAGAGAACAAGGAGAGTTTGGGGGATGGTGGCTACGTTCCCTATCTTACTTGTGGTTTCACGGTGCATACATATGTCAAAATTGATCACTATGTATACTTTGTGAGTGTATAGTTTATTGTACGCTAATTATACACCAATAAAGGTACTTAAAAAGTTACAAACATAACCAAAGCCCCCATTTCTCTCCCTGCCTCTACATAAGTGATTGCTATCAAAATTATGATATGTATCTATTCAGTGCATTTTCCTCACTTTTTCTACATTTTTGTGTACCCATTCAATATATACTTCTATTATACGTGTTTTAAGTGTACATAATGGTTAATATAATGTGCACATTACGTTTTATTGCTTTAATCTCTCCAGAGTGTTGTGAAGGATATATGAGCTTTGTTTGTGAAACTGTACTGCCTTTTGGGAAGAAGCCAGTCTAATCCCAAGAAGAGAATAAAAGAATGGAGAGACAGTCTTTCTAAAATGCGAAAGAAAGACTACAAAAGCAAGCAAGCCAGCAAAGACGTGATGAAGAACTTGGAAAAGAGGAGGCAAAAAGACGAGGCTAATAAAATATTTCACAATGAAACATCAAAAGACTTTTAGAATCATAAAATAGGAATTAAAGGGATTTAAGATGAGACCATTAAAAAGCTCTTTAAGAGGCTGGAGGAAATGAAAGTAGGATAAAACAGAAATGTCATGGAAAATGCCTTATAGAACAGACTGCCGGTTAAGCCAAGATCATGTTGACGCATGGGGAGGCAGAAGCCACTGCCAGGAAAGGGAACGGGGACGAGGTGCCCAAAGTTGGGTTTTGAAAGCACCATAGAAATTAGCCAGTAAGCCCCAAGCTGAAGGTTCAGAAGACTTGCAAAGAGAGTCTTGTGGGCGCCAATGAGAAGAAGGTTGTGAGGAGAGCTCAGGAGAGCCAACGTTTGATGAAAGCTTTGCGGGTTAGAATCCGATTTTTCTGTGAGCATCAGAATATCCAAAATAATGGTGGCCTAGTAAGATGGGCTTTGGTTTGTCTGTCTCCTAAAGGCAATCCAGAAGTTGCCAGTGCAGGGCTGGAAGGCCAGGGAGCTGTTCCGAGCTACACGGGTGTCTTCTCTTCACTGTGACACCATCCCGGCGGGGGGGTGGGGGTGGGGCAGGGGGAGTCTTCAATTGGGGTCCAGGGATGTCTGCCGGAGCACCTTGTAAGGGTTACAGGGTCAAGGAAGGAACAAAGAAAGGGGGAAAGAACAAAGGTTTCCTCAGGTTTCCTGGCAGGTACCATCCAGAACTTTGGCTTTTGTTTCACTTCATTGGCAGTGATTGTGCGTCACAGACATACCCAGCTTCAAGGAAGGCTGGGAGAGGATCCTGTATAGTGGTTATGCACCAGCTCAAAATCCAGACTCTGTAACTCAGCAACAAGAGACCAGGGAAATCAGGTGCACAATTAGCTGGCTTGGCCACAAACCCCTTCAGGCTAAGTACTTTTATACATATATACATTTAATCCTCACATAAACCCTACAAGATGAATATTAGTATTCCCACTTTAGAGGTGAATAAAACAAGGTATCAAGAGTTCAAGTATATTACAGAAAGTCACAGAAGGATTAAAATCTAGATCTGTCTGGCTCCAAAGCATATATCCTTTTCACAATTAAAAATGGGAAATTTAAGAGTCATGATCCCAGGGTAAAGATTCTTGAGAATACAAACGTGAATGTAAAAAGAAGGCAGGAGGCCCAAGCAGAATGATTAAAATTTTATTAAAAAACAGGACAGGGTATTGACAATTTTGGTGTTTTAGTAAGAAATTGATAAGCAATGTCCATGGAACATTTTCAGCTTTTGTTAGTGAAAACCTGGGTCACTGACATATATTTTGTATAGCTTCATGATCTCGTACTTACACGCCAAATCCCCACTCTCTGAAAACCAATTTTCCCTTTAAATCATTTATTGGCAAAACCTGATTTAAACTGATATGAGAGTCTTTAACTTTATTATTCAGCTTATTTTGTGTGACTACTCACGACCTTCACTGCAGTGATATTAACGAACTGACCACAGGGACTTCTGTGTACTGCCCTGGATGCCACACAATTAATAGTATATGATCAATCCTACCCTTGCAAGTCACACTTTTTGGTTAAGAAATATATCTGAGAGCGCCTGGGTGGCTCAGTAGGTTAAGCATCTAACTTTGGTTCAGGTCATGATCTCACAGCTCATGGGTTCAAGCCCCGCTTCGGGGTCTGTGCTGAGAGCTCAGAGCTTGGATCCTGCTTCGGATTCTATGTCTCTCTCTCTCTTGGCCCCTCCCCCACTCGCACTCTATCTCTCCCTCAAAAATGAATAAATGTTAAAAATTTTTTTTAAAAAGATATATATCTGGTTCCAAGGATTCAGATAAAGTAATATAGACTGTGTAACAATCCTCTTCATACTGTAAACCAACTAAGGTAATGTCTGTGGAAGTGCATGGAGGTGACTTGAGAAACCCATACCAATGTGTAACGTTGGTCCATGACCAGATGCACCCCTTTGCCTGTAGCTCCTAGTAAGTTAGTACCTGAGGTGTGTTTCCTTCCCTAAAGAGAGTATGTCTGTAAATTTACTTTGAATATAAATTTCCTAGACATTACTATTATTAGACAAATATTGTGATTTATGCTAACATTTTAATTAGCTTGGTTTAATTTGGCAATAGAAAAATCTTCCTCAGAGACAACACTTAATGTGTGGTTAATCCCCGAAGACGCCCGACTGGAACACAAATCACCCGCAGAGGAAAATATAAGGACATTAAGTAGATAAAGATATAAAAATGCTATGTCTTGTTCTAAAATAATATGTCTAAGCACCTCACACTCAGGTGATATGCACCATAAAAACCCATAAACACCTTGTTCTTCAACAAGAGGAATTATCATTAGCCTCAGTACAGAGGCAATCAGCATGAGAGGGTTTTGAAGAATTTAAAACTTTGCTGCAGAGTCTGCTTGTTAATTCACAGTTTCTAGGTCTCCACTATCTGCTCACCAAGTGTCTTTGTACAAATTATATGATTTTACTTCAGCTCCCGCAGTGGTTATCATTACCGAGTCTTTCACTGAGCTTTTACAAAGCTATGCAATGAAGAGAGAACAGGAAGATGTGTTAATGTGAATTGTTCTTTTAATGACACCCTTAAACGTGCAGTATGAATGACATAAAACACTATTTCCTAAGTGAGCAGCAAACTTCAAAATACTACCAGGCACATTATGTCACCATCTTACGAGCCAGAGGTCAAGCAAGATATGAGGCTTATAAACCAAAGAAAAAAAATCTTTGTTTCCACATTGCTTTTCATCAATAGAAGAAATTTCTGTTTACCGTACAAGGTGCCTTTTTAGCATTTCAGGATGAGGGTAAAAGCAAAAGATATTGAAATACAAATAAAATAGGCTCAAACAGTGAGGATAGCCATAACTGAGGAGCTATGATAACTCACCTAAAAAGAAATTTGAGAGAACACAGAAGACTACTAGCATGTCATTAAAAAGCTCTCTGTTCATTCATTTTCTTCCTGACCCCCTAAACTTCAAGAGAAAAAAGAAAGCTAGTGCCAAATCCAGGAATAGGAGAACCCACATGTGCCTTGCGCACCTTGATTCCCTGGGGTGATTTCAGCAACTTCTTCAGACCAAGAAGCAGCAGCCTGCAGAGTTAGTCTCTCCTTTCTGTATTTCATTACCACCTATTATAAGCAACTAGCTACTACGAGTAATAAAAAAGGGAAGAAGAAAGCCATGGCCTTGTGAAGCTTGTAATCTATTTTTTTATAAAAAATATAAGAGCAAAACAAATTCTATAGAAAGTACACATGAGTGACAACGGGGTCTTAGAACCGATACGCACTGTGGGCATTTAGAGGAAGAGAATATTTAGGACGCTTCCAGAAGCTGAGTGGCTTCTTCTATCACTACATTGAATGTCAGGGGACCTAAATAGGATAGAAAGGAAGAAGAATGGGGAAAATCAGGTGAGCCGAACCCACATGTTGGCGTCTGGTGCTGTGAAGACACACACTTGAGATTTGCCAGCACCTGGTCAGCAGGTGCGTGAGAGTGCCCCCTTGAGGCGAGAGAGAGACAGACAGACAGACAGACAGACAGACACGAGCTCCCCAGCAAACGAAGAAAAGGAAGAGGGAGGATGTTAAGAGGCGGGCTGTCAGGCACCGGGGAGTCTGTGGGTTTTCTTGTCCTGGGCTTTACTCAGAGAATCTCTAGAACAACTTTGTGGAAGGTAGATTCACAATTATAGGTTATGGCAGAGGTGCTAAATTATTGAACTATATTTTCTTTAGTCCTGCAAGTAAGAGCATCATAAACCTGTAGAAAGACGGATTCACTGAAAAAGCCGAGTGCAGATCACATAATGTAAAACAGTAATTATGCTGGCAATTACTCATTTTAAAGTCTAAGCAAGCTGGCTTTAATAAACCACAAACCACCTATCACCAATATTCTCCTTTTTATTACAATAAAATAGCACTTCCAAGCTTGTAATTGCTTTAGAGATCTAGAAATAGGATGCTGATGAGATTAGTTCCACGGGGTTCAAATATTTATGAAAATCCTAGTAATTTTAAAAGTCAAAACACAAACATTACCAGAAAAAAAAAAAACCTCATAAAAGAAAAGAGTCTCTCTGTTGTTTTTTTCTGTTGTTTCTAAACCAAGAAGAAGCACAGGTTTCACATTTTCTTGCTTCTTGAAGTAGGAGCTTCTTAGTTACTATTTTAAAGTAAAGATTTTATCGGGGCACCGGGGTGGCTCAGTTAGTGTCTGACTCTTGATTTGGGCTCAGGTCATGATCTCATGGTTTGTGGGTTCAAGCCCCACATCAGGCTCTGTGCTGGGGTGCAGAGCCTGCTTGGTGTTCTCTCTCTCTCTCTCTCTCTCTCTCTCTCTCTCTCTCTCTCTCTCTCTCTCTCTCTCCCCCTCCCTCTCTTTCTGCTCCTCCCCAGCTCATACACTCTCTCTCTCAAAATAAATCAATAAACTTTTTAAAAACTAAAGATTTTATAGAAGAAATTTTCTTGGCATATACATGGAGGCTATTTCTAACAAACAGTAAATTTTTAAAAAAATTTTAAACATTTATTTTTGAGAGACAGAGAGAGACAGAATGCAAACAGGGGAGGGCCAGAGAGAGAGGGAGACACAGAAGAGCCAGATGTGGGGCTGGAACCCATGAACCATGAAATCATGACCTGAGCTGAAGTCCAACGCTTAACCTAATGAGCCACCCAGGTGCCCCAGGGCGATTTCTAAATGAGCAAGCTTCTTTACAAAGATGTACCTCCACTAGAACTTTAAAAAGCTTCATTACTGAAGGAAAGATACAGCTGGAAAGAGAGACGGGGATAAAAAATAAAAGAGGAACATGGATGGTGAGAGGGGAATAACGTGAAAAACAGTAGCTACAATGGCTGATGTAGGCATCGACCAAATGTCTTAGTCCGCTTGAGCCGCTACAACAAAGTACTATGACGGGGGAGGGGCGGGAGGCTCATAAAACACAGAAAAATTTATTTCTCACAGTTCTGGAGTCTGGAAGTCCATGATCAGATGTCAGCATGGTCTGGTTGTGGGGCCTCTGGGTTGCATACTGCTGACTTCTCATGGTATCCTCACCCGCCAGAGTGCAGAGAGGAAGCAAGTTTTCCCAACCCTTAGAAAGGCACTGATCCAAGTCATGAGGACCCCACCCACACAGCCTCATCTTACCCTAATGACCCCAAAGTCTCCACCTCCCAGTACCAGCACATTAGGGAGGGTAGGATTTCAACATGAGAATTTTAGAGGGTACACAAACCTTCAGTCCCTATCACCATAGAGCATTCATTCATTCCTCCATTCACTCTCTTATTTAACAGATTTTAATCAGGGTCTCTTCTGTGCTCAGCATTATTTTGTGAAAGCTACATCTGTAGTTATTTAATTTTGTTTCAAATTCAATTCTACACTCTTCATATAAAAGAGATTAAAGAGGTATTTTAGGAAGCTAGATATAGGTCGTAAGTTCAAACTTTATTTTGTATAGTCAATCACCAAACAATATGGCTATTTTCTTGACCCCCAAGTTTGAAATTGGTAGTCACAGAAGTCAGCATTCAATTTTTTGCCATTCCTCCCATTTTTTTTTGCTGTTATTCTTGTTGGTTTCATACTATATAGAAAAACTTTGATTCATGCTGGAAAGGAGTCACAGTTGGTAACCGTTCCTTAAAAGCATGGCAGCCTGTCTTGTAATCTCAGGGCACTCTTCAATTAAATAGAGGTGGAAGGAAAGCTTTGATCATAGGTCTGCACAAAAATGATTTAACCTGGCACTTATTTATAGATTCAGTAAGTCACTGTGAGAGATACAGTGGTGAGAAACTATCTTCGTCACCCTTGCACAACTTAAATCTGGCAGGGAAGACAGACATTAGATGAAATTAATTACATGAACTGTTATTTAAAATCATTGTAATAGGTGCTATGTAAGTGTAGCTGGGAGGCTGACCCAGACTCAGGACTCAGGAAATCTCAGGATTAAAGGTTTGAAACAGAGTGGTGCCAAGGACTAGTGAGAGGAACCTGAGACAGGCGACTCCGGGTGGAGCATGTTTGTTATTATATTTATTTTTTCAGGGCAGGGGAAGTCATAGGTGGCATCTCTAGTGTGTTAAAATTTGGAATATCACACTGCTGAGAGTACTGTTATTTTTAATTATATTGTGTAATATACAGCTATATGATACATTTTAAAAAATGAAAATGTCCCCTATATATATATAGAACCTCTAAGCACCTCTCTGGGATCCCCATGCTGCCCTCCCGTCAGAGAAGTTCTTGAGCCAGGGTTAAGTCCAAGTGCACCAAGTCTAGCTAGCCTGACACCAGGCAAATTCTGTCTCATTTTTGAGTGTTGATTTCCCCACCTGTGAAATGGAGTTGTGAAGAATAAATAAAATCAAATATGAAAGGCACCTTACACAGTATTTAGTAACTAATAGTTATGCAATACATGTTACATTTCCATTTCTTCATCTCTTTCTTTTCTATTTCTCTGCATACCAGGAATGAGAACATGCACTTGCCAGGGCTGGTGTGTGGAGTAAGTGTCATTCTCTACACAAAAGCATATAGTATGTGGTACACTTCCAAAAAGTATTAGGAATAATAAAAAATAAAATTAAAAAAAGACAGAAAAAGCATAGCAGTATACTACTTCACAATTACTTGGGACTGGATGCCTTTATTCTTCCCAGAACCTGTTCCCTCTGAGTGCATAATTTATCAATTATAGGAGGGCTTATATGCTCCCCATTTGCCTACCAAACACGAGTCCCTGGAATGCATTGTCAGAGACTCACTTCATATGAATGGAGAGCAGAATCATATGCCCTGTCACACAAGTGTCCCTACTCTATAAAAGTATACTTCTTTTTTCTTGGCTCCGTTTTCAATTATAAGGATTCCAAAATGGATTGATGTACATTGCTTACAAATCACTTCTTGAGGTTTACTGGCATCCCAGACAAAAAGAGTTCTCGTGATGCCCAGCTTCCACTCAATTTCTCATCAGAGCCTCACTCTTCAGACTTTAGATGTGCTGCTGGCACATCTGGATAGAGGAAAGTGATACCAGGCATTCTTCCATTACAGGCTGTTGTTATTTCACCACTTTTGTGGTTGATGTTTACTCCTTGACTTGGCCTACTTACCTACACTAATGGAGGAGTCAAGAGGATTTGCTATCTTTCCCCATGCATTTCTTTTCCTTTTCACTTTACTTTTACTGCATGATGTCTTTTATAAGTCCAAAAACTAACTTGCGTCCTTTCTGGAACAAAAACATAAATAAAATGGCATAGAGATGAGCATATATTTAGAGAGATGGATGGCTAGGTAGATGCTAGATACTAGATTAGGTAAGTAGGCAGGTAGGTACGTACATAGGGAGGTAGAGGAAGGAAGGTAACAGAGTTATGGGCAAAATTCTAAAGATGCCCCTACCCACAACATTCTCCTATCCTATTTATTCAGTCAAGAACTAGTCCAGGTGCTGCATAGAAGGGATTTTGCATATGTAATTAAAGCACCAGATGGGCTTGATCTAATCACAGGAGCTCTTCAAAGCGGAGAGCCCTCTTCAGCTAATAGAAGTTTAGAAGTCAGATTTGAAGATGGAATTGGCCACATGAAACAGAAATACTGGTGGCCACCAAGAGCAGACAGCCACTGCTGGCTGACAACAGGCCAAAAAATGCAACTTCATTCCTAAAACCATCTGAATGAGTATGGAAGCAATTCTTTCTCAGAGCCTTCACACAGCCTGACTAACACCTTAACTTTGGTCTTGTAAGACCTTGAGAACCCACCTAAGTAAACCAGATTTCAGAACTAGAGCTATTAGCTAAGTTTGTGATAATTTCTTCTGTAGCAACATGAAATTAACACAGACAGACAGATAGGTAGTCTAGATAGATAGAGAGATGATAGATAGACAGAGAGACATCATTGCTGGCATTTTTCATTAATTAAAATATTAGTTGAAATTGGTTAATGACATGTGATAGGAGGACTATTTGGTGATGAGTCTAGATCAATTACATATACCCTCCTGGTTATTGCTAGAGACAGAATTTACATTGTACTCTTAGTAGACTAGTAGGCTATTTAAGTTTTATGTCCAGATTAACTTCTATTTACAAAAATATCAGCCTCTCAAATGGAATACTTGATACCATGGGATATTTGGACAATTCAGAAAATAATACTGGTAGCTAATTCAAGAAATAAAGGCAATTAAAATTTCTAGAAAAAGCAAAAGGTGACATGAGAAAAGTAATAAAACCATGATACACTGCTAAGATCTGTTTTAAATCACTTTAAATAATCACAATAATATAAATACCCCTTATTGATTGTGATCTTTTAGAATTAGCTCAGAGACAAAGCACAAAAGATTTAATTATGATTACAGAATAGAATGTAGATGTTATCAATCTGAATGATGTAAAAGCACAAAAGAAAAAGTTGCAGAGATGGAAGGGGAGGAAAACAGTAAGAAGAGCCCATCCTAGAAAGTACAGGAGTCGAAAACACTATCTGTAATTGATAGAACAAGAAATTAAGATTTAAGTATATCATGTTTCCTAAAAGTCAATATAGGGCTGCCCCGGGTGGCTCAGTTGGTTGGGCGGCCGACTTCGGTTCAGGTCATGATCTCACGGTCCGTGGGTTCGAGCCCCGTGTAGGGCTCTGTGCTGACAGCTCGGAGCCTGGAGCCTGTTTCGGATTCTGGGTCTCCCTCTCATTCTGAACCTCCCCTGCTCACTCTCTCTCTCTCTCAGAAATAAATAAAACATTAAAAAAATAAAAAAGTCTAAAAGTCAACCAAAAATGGAACTAAAAAATCTTAATACAACTATGTTTAAAACATGTGGAGGGAAGGTAGGAAGTAGTATAAGTGAATACAATGATTCACTTTCATCATGAGAAACAGATAATGTTTCAATTAGATGGATTTCTACCGCAAATAAAGATAGAGGGATTATTGCTAGAAGAAACAGGTGGTTAATAAGGGCTGCCTCTGGGAAGTGGCACAAGGAATGGAAGGGAGTCAAGAAGGAAACTTGTGTAGTCATTTTAAATTGGAAATATTTCAGGAATTTAACAAAGATAGGAAGATGACATAATTAACCTCCAAATACACCCAACTTTATCAAATGTACTATTTTCCCATATATGCTCCAGATTTCTTTTTCTAATTTGAAAAATGCTAGAAAGAAAAAATCTCCCCAGAATTAAGGACTATGTCTGGAGTTGGTGTTTCATGCCCTTGAATGTTTTGTTTTCCCCTTCATGTATATACATCCAAAGAACTTAAATATTATTTTGCATGATTGTAAACGTTAAATTAGCAGTTTGCCAATTTTACCTTCAACATTCTTTCTTTGAAATTTATTCATGTTGACATAAGTAGTTCTATTCCATTCAGGGTGTGTTTGTTTTGCCATTAGTATATTTAGCAAATGCTGTTTCTATTTAATGACTACTGCACAATTTATTTACTAATCCTTCCAATTAATGGATGGTTGGACTCTTTCCAGATCATCATTACTTATAAACAGTTATGAGTATCCTTAACCATCTCCTTGCATATTGATACAGATGTGCAAAGGTTGTTCTAGGCTAGCAGTGAGTTTCTAGAGAGTTGGGAATACACACCTGCAACATTATTCACACAGTGAAGTCAGTGATGCCAATTAAAATTCCTACCAGCAACACAAGAGTGTTCCTGTGGCCTCACAATCTCTCCAGCTCTGGGCATTCTCATTTTCAAGTCTGCATGCTTGATGAGGTAAAATCTCGTTGCTTTGAGTTATTCTGCCTTCACCTGATCATTCTAGAAGAGAAAGCACCCCTTCAAATGTTTGCTGGATTTCTTCCTTTATGATTATCCTACTCTTACCCCTTACCCAATCTTCAATTGTTATTTGTTTTTCCTTGGTAATACATGGAAGTTATCTATATACTTGGGATATTAATCTTCTGTTGTAATATACATTACAAATATCTTTTTCTAGAATGTCTTTCCATTTGGTAAACATTTTTATAGATGTTATACATTTAAATATAGCCTTATTTCTGTATATTTTCCTTTTAACTTTGTGGCGTTTTCTATCTTAAATCTCTCCCTACCCCGTGATCATAATATAATCTCTGTTTTCTTCTAAAAAGTTTAATGTTTTTCATTCTCACATTTAATTTCTTAATCCACATAGGAGCCATTTAGAGCCCAGTGTAAGGTAAGGGTCTAATTTTATCCTCAGGGGTAATCAATTATCCCAGCATCACTTCCTGACTCACCCAATTCTTTCCCCACTGGTTTATATGGTGCCTTGACGACCAAGTTCCCATACATATGGAGGGGGTCTCTAGGCTCTGTCTTGTTCCAGTAACCACTGTGTTTCATCACCAGGTCTTCTGGAATATTTATTTTAACCATAATATAGACACACTTCAAAACAATAAATGTTAAATAAAAACAGAAAATCTAATCATGTTCACTCTAAAGACAGAGAGTAAATTGGTGCAGCCACTATGAAAAACCGTATGGAAGTTCCTCAAAAAATTAAAACCAGAACTAACATACAATCCAGCAATTCCACTTCTAGCTATTTATCCAAAGAAAACAAAAGCAGTAATTCAAAAAGATATGTACACCCTATGTTCATCTCAGCATAATTTGCAATAGCCGAGATACAGAAGCAACCTGAGTGTCCATCAAGAGACGAATGGATAAAGTATATGTGCTACATACACAATGTAATATTTTTTAATTTTTTTTATTTTTTTAATGTCCTTATTTTATTTTTTATTTTTATTTTATTTTTATTTTTTACAAACAGTTTATTGTCATATTGGTTTCCATATAACACCCAGTGCTCATCCCCACAAGTGCCCTCCTCCACGCACATCTCTCTCCTTCTCCCCGACACCCATCAATCCTCAGTTTGTTCTCAGTATTCAGGAGTCTTTCATGGTTTGCCTTTCTCCCTCTGCCCCACCATTTCTCCCCTTCTTCTCCCCCTTGGTCCTCTGTTAAGTTCCTCCTAATCCTCCTATACGTGCGATCATATGCTATTTGTCCTTCTCTGCCTGACTTATTTCGCTAAGCATAACACCCTCAAGGTCCATGCATGTTGCTACACATGGCCAAATTTCATTCTTTCTCACTGCCATGGAGTATTCCATTGTATAGATAAACCACATCTTCTTGATCCATTCGTCTGTTGATGGACACTTAGGCTCTTTCCATGTTTTGGCTATTGTTGAGAGTGCTGCTATGAACATTGGGGTATATGAGCCCCTATCCATCAACACTCCTGTATCCCTTGGGTAAATCCTAGCAGTGCTATTGCTGGGTCATAGGGGAGTTCTATTGTTAACTTTTTGAGGAACCTCCACACGGTTTTCCAGAGGGACTGCGCCAGTTTACATTTCCACTAACAGTGTAGTAGGGTGCCCATTTCTCCACATCCTCGCCAGCATCTAGAGTTCTCTGATTTGCTCATTTTAGCCACTCTGACTGGCGTGAGGTGGTATCTCATACATACACAATGTAATATTACTCTGCTGTAGAAAGGACTGGAATCTTGCTCGTTGCGACAACATGGACAGACCTAGCTAACTGAAGTAAATCAGATGAAATAAGTCAGACAAAGTCAAATGCCATATAATTTCACTTATATGTGGAATCTAAAAGACAAAACAGAACAAAACTAAAGAGAACAAACTGATAGTTGCCTGTGTGTGTGAGGTGTGTGTGTGTGTGTGGTTTGGACAAAATAGGTAAAAGGGGATTAGAATCTTCCAGTTATAAAATAAATAAGATACAGGAATGTAATGTACAGCATAGAGAATATAACATAATATGCTATAATTATCAATAATACTAACTATAATTATGAATACTTATCATCATAACTTATATTACAATAGCATTGCAATTATTTTGTATGCTGACAAATGCTAACTAGACTAATTGTGGTGACCATTTTGACATATATATAACAGGCACTGTATTGTACACCTGAAACTAATACAATATCACATGCCAACTATTCTTCAATTAAAAAAATTTTTAAAGATTTAATTAAAGACAAAATAAAGGTAAAAAATTTTCATTTCTTTTGAAGCACTATTTATAGATAGAAGTGTTTTCAATAAAACCATGGCTGGATGCTTCTACCGAAGCACTGCTCAAAGAAAATTATTTTTACAAAGAGTCACAAAATTCTTGAACGCACATGTCCTGGAAAATATATTTTATTTAAAACATTGGGTAAATTACTCAGTAGCATTATCTCCTCCCTTGGTATAAAATAAAATTCACATATGGGAGGTGTTCAGGGTCTATTCTTAGAGAGGAGTTATAAATGGACTCTAATGCATCTTTTGGAGACATTAAGCCTTGCCAGGTAAATAATGTGTGTTTTAAACATCCCTGAATCTATATTTACAGTCATATGATAGATGGTAATGGCTCTAAAGAGAAATGTTAAGATCTAATGGACATTTAAAACAGTCCCTCAATATGTATTTATGCAAGGGATCCAAAGAGACTCAAAAGCAGTTTAGTCCTATTTGATCAATGACGATCAATGGTTTTGAAAGATGTAGAGTATTTAGAGTCCATATTTAAAACTCTTATAACAAGTAAGCCTACAGCGTATGGTTATAAATGCTTCTTTGTAGCTCAGGACAGATGTAGAATTTTGAAAATATCCCATTAACATCACACCAAAAAAAGGCCAAGAAAATTTAGCACAGAAAAAGATGACATTTCACAATAGTAAAGTTGTGGCACCGAACAAGGAAAGCTGAAGCATCCTTTTTATACCCTCAAATGGATTTTCATTTTATGTTACTCGGTAGGAGTCATTTTGAAGACAATTTCTTCTGAAAATAAGCTTTGAAGATTTACTGTTTTTAAAAATCTCATTTGATTCAGTTTGCACAGGCCTTGGTTCCTATTTCTGTTCTTTTCTCCCTGTAGAATCACTTACATTTCCATTGTATTGTTTGAATGAAAGAATCACACCTACCGAATCTTTAAATGCACTGGGTGTATGGGGAGGGAGAAGATGTCATAGAACTAGAATTTGTGTCAGATTCCTGGAAAGGTTTTTTATTTTTATTTTTTTAATTTTTTTTACAAATAGTTTATTGTCAAGTTGGTTTCCATATGACACCCAGTGCTCATCCCCACAAGTGCCCTCCTCCATGCCCATCTCCCCCCTCACCCCCACACCCATCAGTCCTCAGTTTGTTCTCAGTATTCAAGAGTCTTTCATTGTTTGTCTCTCTCCCCCTCCCCAACTATTTCCTCCCTTCTTCTCCCCCTTGGTCCTCCGTTAAATTCCTCCTAATCCTCCTATACGTGCAAACATATGCCTGGAAAGGTTTTATTCATGATCACCAATTTATAGATCACTGTGTGAAGTGAAAAAAATCAGGACTGATTCACAAAATTTACAAGAAATGAAATCAAACCACTCATTCCTAGTTTATCTATCTTTGGACAAATATCCCATAATGGAGTAAATCATCTGTTATCCCAGAAAAACTAGGGTCCTACATAACTCATATGTTTTAAATTTTATATGGGCAGAGAATCATAAGAAGAAATCTTAACTTCACAAATAGAATACTGACTGATCTACTCAATCTATTACAATTAAATTTGATGTCATTCTTGATAGAAGTTGTACCAGAAATTATAAAACAGTTCAGGTTGATCACAATCTGGGTCATAGAATCACAGGTAGAGATACAAAAAAAACCATGGAGATAAAAAGAATAACCCACAGTGAGAGTGTGGCACAAAATATACTGGGATACACAAGGAAAGTCTGAAACGAGACACGCAATGACACATAAATAGAAAATACGTGGGAAGGCAGCCCCTAAAAAAGTCCTATGGATATGCAGGTGCTTAATTGATGCTTTGGATGGTGGCTTAATAGGAAGATATCCTTAGAAGTTAGGAGAAAAAAAATACGTGTGCAAAGTAGAAACTAGGAGGTTCACAGAAGGACACGACAAAAACCAGAGTGAAGACAGGCAAAGATGAGAACCACCTTGTCGTAATTGCTTGTAGTCTATTTTCCTACAGAGAATTACTTAATAGATTTATATATTTCCCACATAAAAAGTGATTCATCTCCATGTTAAAATGCTTATTTATTTATTTATTATTTTATACCACATATTATTTTATCAATAACTTATACATATATTTAGGCATTTATGCATTACGCATCATAAGAGTGTCTGCTTATTTTATTTTCACCACATAATTATATGGCTGGTGGGTATTCTGGCCAGCCAGGTTCTGAGAAGTGTGGGTCATTCAGGCTGACCTAGCATGCAGTCAATGAGGGGGAGACAGATAGGCTGTATTGCTGGCCAGTTGCTGGTCAAGGTCTAGGAAAGATGCAAAGCTGACTATGGAAGACAGGGTTGCTTCACATCCCTTTGGAAGGGGCAGGTTACACATACATGGGTTCAGAAGCAGGACAGACTTAGGTCAAAAGGTACATTTTTGTTGGTAAGCCTAGCAAAAGAAGGGTCAAGGTAGGCATGGGAATCACTTAGAAAGTCTGAGAAAAATGTTCTCTTCTGATACCCGCATGGCTCACCCAGGTCCAGCTGGCTAAGTTCACTTTGGGATACCTCCCATTTCATCTTCAAGGGCAGAGACAATCCGCCTAGGCCTGGCTTCCTGGGGCAGCAGAGATTCAGCTTCCATCCAGAATTCTCCATAAGGCCCTCGTCCATTTCTCTTGGATTTGCCTCCTCCTAGCAGGAGGCAGAGGTGATGATATGCACCCTCGGGCAGCAGTGGGGTCAGCCTGCCTTTCTTCATGACCAGAGGAGGCCAGGGATCAGGACCAAGCCTGGCTTAGTAGGTATTTAATAAACATTTGTTGAAGTACAAATGAAGGAGGAGTTCTGTGCATTATCTGTGCATTTGCTTACAGAGAGAATGTCCACTGTCACTTATGTGTACCCGAGGAAGACCACAGCCTCATGTGGCCCAGCTTTATCATTTTCGTCTCTGGCACCTGAAGCAGCCATCTGTGGGTGGACTGTGCTCAGGACGGCTTAGTGGTGGATGTGGGGGGCTCAGAGATGACCCAGAGCCTGCTACCTTTGCCTACAAGGCTGCAGAGCCACACCCCCAAGTTAGTGTGGCCAGTTTAAGGCTGGGACCTGCACTAGGCTTTCATTTCTAAATAAACTAGTAAATGACATTGCTTAATCCTATTTCCTTTGG
This sequence comes from Proteles cristata cristata, assembly GCA_017311185.1. Classification (NCBI taxonomy): domain Eukaryota; kingdom Metazoa; phylum Chordata; class Mammalia; order Carnivora; family Hyaenidae; genus Proteles; species Proteles cristata. The sequence goes on from JAESUZ010003245.1 coordinate 655,876, forward strand.
CTGTCTTTTTAGCCATTTTCTAAATCTTGAGTTATATATTGAGTAGGCTAATTACACATCACGGGAAAATTAGAATAATAGTCATTGCAATAGATGTTAATATCACCATCCGATTATTTACTATGCAGAAGCCCTATTTCAGCTGCCGTCCTTCCCTTACCTCTCCAAGTGACTGAGAAGCAGCACAGAGTAGCTATTAAGGACAGGGATTAAAGATGCAAGCCCAAATAGGACTCTGCTGATCAGAGTCTTTTGTTTGAATTATAAAATATTTTCTTTACGTCTTTTCCAAGCTACAAAATGGGAATCATGAGGAAGATGGGGTTTTCTATTTCAATTTACCACTTTACGGAGATATTAAAATTAAACAGTATCTCAAAATGCTTCACCTTGAGTAATCTATTTAACATTTATTGATTGCTTACAGTGCTAACTCAGGCTGCTCTAACAAATCCCAGAGACAAGGCAGCTTAAACAACAAACACTTATTTCTCACAATTCTGGAGGCTGGAACTCTCAGCTCTGTCTCCAGCATGGGCAGGTTCTCGGTGAGGACCCTCTTCCTACTTGACAGATGGCCACCTTCTTGCTGTACCCTTCCATGAAATCATTTCTCTTCTTTCTCTCCTCGTAAGGGCACAAATTCTATTCTTGAGGGTTTACCACTCATGGTCTCATTACCTCCCCAAAGCCTCTCTTCCAAATACCATTGTGTTGAAGATTAGGGCTTCAACACAGGAATTTGGGGGAAACACAAACATCTAGTCCATAGCACTTACCAATGGGGAAGGCTCCAGAGATACAAAGGTGAATAAGACACAATTCCTACACTGAAAGAAAAGGTAGTCATCTGCATGTGTGCTTGTGAGTGTGAGTGTGAGAGAGACGGAAGAGGGAGAGGTGAGGGCAGGGCAGCCCGGAGGTGGTGTTTAGGAATGGGTGAGGGGGGATCCAAGTCATTTTCTCTCCTAACCTTTCCTCCTTCATATCAAAAACTGAAAAGCATCTACTAACACTGTCTTTCTATTCCCTTGTCCTCCACTGATAGGTTATCGTTTTACATTTTCACCCATAATGTGTTATGCCAGAGATCTGCCCCACATAGGAGCTGAAAGGAACAATGACATTTGTCCAGCTGAACTGATACGGTCTTCACAGGATCCGTGGAGCCCTCACCACTGGGCTATTCTTCCTCTGGGGACCCACATCTCTCTGGAAAGAATAAGGTTCCAGGCAGTGTATAAGATCTGCTTAGTTAAATAAAAGCCTGACCCATGTGTATGAAGAGAACAGGGACCAAATGATGGGGAAGCCAGAGGACAGCACAATTGGTGTTGAGAAAATAAGTGCAGGATGTGTTAAGCAAATTGAATATTACTGATATCATGCATCAGTATTTTGCTGACCTTCCTCATTGAGACAATTAGCCTGACCGAGGTGAGGGAAAGAGAATGGTGCCGTTTCAAATTAGACCACTCATGCCTCGGAAAGTCTGAACACTCATAGGGGAAATTCCACATCACACACTAAAATATGAGGTCCAGACTTTCATATGGTCACATGTTTTATGGAAGCCTAATCTGAAGTCATTAGCTGCACTCAGATAATTATGACAGAAAAGTAAAGTGGCTTCTAAATGTGATGTTTATTCATTTTCCACAAACATACTGTGAAGTAGTGACCATGTAAACAAGAGTTCCGGAATGTTTTCTGGCTGCTGTTTTCTTGAACTCATGACACCAGCACTTAGTGTTTTCCTGAAGGCTGGTTGAAAGGTTCCCAAATCCAATATCCCCAGCAGACATTTCATCAGATTTCCTAACTTTAAAGCCCATCCGGAATGCCCTTATTCCTCTGCAACTCTTATTGACTGATGCTGATTATGCCGCCAGCAAACCTCACGAACTCCAGGTCTTCATTTAGATCATTAATGGTCAATATAAGGCCTGAGATGGTTCACGATTAACTTCCTTTGATTCAGAGGACTGACACTGAATACTTTTCCTTTGTTTTCCACTGCATGCTTAGCGTGGCTCTCTACAGGGAAATAGAAGAGGAGAGGGAAATAAATAAATCTCGGAACCTTCCTACATTCTTCCTACATGTGCATGAGCTCCAGGCCTGTCAGGGTAGCCCTGTGTGAGCTGAGCACACGCAGTGCCAAGAAGAAAATACCCAGTGTGTCTGGCTCCCGGTGTACATATGTAGAAACCAGAAGGAGGCCCAGCCAACATGGACCACTGCCAGTGTGCCGCGGGAGCCCTCCCGTCAGCTCTGGGGCTCGGGGCCTGGGCCTGGCTGGATGCATCACAATGCCATGGGGAGACTTGAAAATGCAGATTCCTTGCTGTTCCATTCCCAGCGATGTCTCAGCTGCCAGAGATTTTTTTCCCATGCCTTTTTGTTCGAAGACCCAGGCGACTAACAGCTCTGTCTGCTCCTCGGTCCATCTTAGAGTTTAACGCATGACCCCAAACACAGCTTCCGGGGACTGCCTGCTCATTTTCTGCATGTCTGATCCTGGGGAAAGAGAACACGCTTATTTCCTTTCTGCTCTTAGGGGCCGGCTATACTGAAAAGAGCTCAGCCTCCTTATTTGTAAAGAATAAAAAAGACAATTTGAGATGGAATTTTACAGGAAGTGCTGCAAAGAAAGGAATCCATGGGCGATTCCAGAAGAAAAGACCCCTAGATGAGCCTGGACTGGCAAACTAAAAGTTGAGAACAAGCCAGATATCTAGGAGGGATGGAAAAAAGAGAGGGAAGGCCAGTGAGAAGTATTTGTCCCTGTCATCATTCTTCCGGTGAAATAAGCAAGAGTTTGATGATGGGTCCTATAGCCGAGGATTCAGTGAGGCCTCTGTCACCAGGCAGATGTGCGGAGTGCCCCGACTGTGGATACAGGTGGAGGCCCCGGTGAATTGCTGGAGTCTGAGCAGGCTGCTCTTTTGTCTGCCTGTTAGATTTCTCAGCACATAGGCAGGGACTCGCTTTGGGGAGACAGAATGAACACAGCATCTCCTGAGGATATGAGTCACGGCAGGACTCAGAGGCTTGTTCCAGAAGCCTCCGGCCTTCACGCCGGTGGCAAGGCCATCAACCCCTGGATGTAAGGGTGGACTGCTGACCAGCTAGAATGGCCCAGTGAGCCTCTGGCTTCATTTAGTGGCATCCTTATGTAATATGTGATGTAGACACCCTCAGCAAGGCAAATATGCACTGCGTTCCACGGATGGTATCACGTGGGAGAATCTGATTAAAAATCCCATTAGCAGAAGTGTTCATCTGGTCCATTCTTTTGGCCACTCTTACCCAACTAAAAGTTATTCTTACACTGATTCATATGCACTTTTAAAAGTCCCAAAGATAAGGGGAAAGGAGGTATGAATAGGCAGAGCACAGAGTTTTTAGGGCAATGAAGCTCTTCTGTCTGACACAGTAATGGTGGGTATGAGACACCAGTGCATTCACCCAAACTCAGAGAATGTACAGCATCAAGAGTGAACTCTAACAGAAACTATGGCCTTTGGGTGTAATGCCACATCCATGTAAGGTCATTGGTTGTAATGAATGCACCACGCTGGTGGGGGATGTTGATGGCGAAGGAGGCTGGGCACATAGAAGGGCAGGGGGAATGTGGGGAATCTCTGTACTTTTTGCTCGATTTTTTTGTGAACCCAAAATTGCTCTAAAAACTAAAGCATATTTTTTAAAATGCCGTAGTAGAATCTCTGAAAAATTTTTGCATAGTTTCTTAGAAAAGACCAGAGAGCACACCCAAGGGACCCCAGGCTGCTTGGACCCTTCTCATCCCTCATAGAGACCCCAGGTTACCTACAAAGCTTATTTTCAGGTGCAGACATTTAGAAACTTGAGGGAATTTCTTGCGTTTCTAGTCCCCTGACTCAAATCTCCCTGTGGCTAATGTCCCAGTTTCCGTAGTTTCCATCCTGCTCCCTCATATCTGACACTCTCTGCTAAACCCCAAGAAGCTAACTCTTCAGGTGGCCTGGACCTGGTATAATATACACCCTGCTCTGCAGCCCAGGCAGCACAAGAGAAACATCTTTGTTCCAATATAGCGTGTTAGACATATCACTTCCAGATAGATTCAATACCTTATTTTCTGGTCTTTGTTCTTGATCAAATTAGAATTTATTTATTAATCTGTAATAATCTTCCCACTTGAGGTATCCACAGCAGCCTAACTGATCTAACACCTAATGTTTGCCCTCAGCAAGCTAACTGGGGAATGAGTCCTATAAACTACCCAGATTATATCCAGATGGTGTACAGAGAACCAAAAGATTTTTGCGGTCGGGATTTATTCTGGAGAATGTCGGGCGCAGAATCCCATCTGATCTGTTGAATGCTGACTGAAGACAGGGTTTGATGTCGGCTGATACAATCTCTATTGGCTCTAGGTCAGGTTGTAGAATTGCCAGAGATATTTGGCGCTAATTAGAAGTGCCTACTTAGAACTATTTTGATGGCAATGACTAATCTAAGCATGTTTAGGACAAGTTCTTTTGTAACAGAAGATAACTGGTGTCCTTTGTGAGGTGTTAGTGAGATCAGTAATCCCAACGAATCCAGCAAACTAGCAGAATAGAGTGACTGCTAGGAAGTAGTGGTAACATCAGTGCCTGTAAATTCGCTGCATTTTCTCTGTTATCCCCACTTTAGACATATGAAAATATTTGCAGCAATTTTATGCTGAACAAAAAGCAAGAGCTCAATCAGGCTAAGTGCCTCTGATGAGAGCATAGCATTATTTTCATTTTCTATTTTTAATTAGGATGCACCAGAAAATGACAGGTTGGTTACTCTTCTTACAACCTTAACAAATGCAGATGAGCAGAGCTGCCTCACAGGTTGACACTAGAAGTTCTCAGTGCCATTTGTTAAATATAGTTCTTAAGTAAGCTTAAATGAAAGCATCAATTGATGGGCCATACCAATGTCAATAGATCATTTAGAAGGGTTGGTCTAGTGGAAGCCATCTCATAGATACACATGGTTTGCTATTTGGAAGTCGAAACTCTTCCTGATAAAATAGGTTATGCCCAGTATTAGAATTTGATTTTATCATTAATGGAAGCAATTTGGAGAGCAAGTAAGTCCAATATATATGACTATTTTAAGCCTAGTCTTGGAGATCCTGTATTTCAATCATATTATTAGACAAAGAAGTCTTAGACTTGCTGGATGGTCTAGATCAAAGTTACAAAGCAGAAAATAACAAGAATCATGGCACCTAATGCTTCTATAGTTTAAAAACACTAATAAGTATATTTTTACTGCTCTGGAAACTGAGGCTCACAGAATTTAATTGACTTGTGCAGGTCACTTACCCCTACCTTTTTCACTCCCTTGGCTCCAGGTGCAGCTAATGTACCTCGTGAAATTGAATACGCATGGTATTTCATGGTGGTATTTAAAAACTCTTTAAAGAGATCCAATTATATTAGTTCTATTTCTCTTGGACATGTTCTAAAATGAAACGATTGAAGCCCTCAACATTTCTTCTTTCTGTATATAGAAGCAAATGATTTGTTTTGTACGTTTTCAATAGAGACATGGGCAGAAGGTTTGATATAGCTGTGCTGAGGCGCAAGGTGGTATCAGCAGAAAGAGAGTGGGCAATCCTCAGTGCACCCTAGTAGTTTCAACATTAGACTTTAAAAGTAAGGTAGGGATATATTCTATTGATAAATATTGATTTGATTTATTTGCATACTGAATTGGGTATTCATTAAGTACTCACTATTTTCTTTAATTTTTTTTTAAGTTTATTTATTTTGACGGGGGAGGGACAGAGAGAGAGGGAGACAGAGGATTGGAAGCAGACTCCATGTTGTCATTGCAGAGTCTGATGCAGAGCTCGAATTCACAAACCATATGATCATGACCTGAACCCAAGTGAGATGAAGTTGGAGGCCTAACCGACTGAACCACCCAGACGCCCCTGAGTACTTCCTTTAAAAAGTGCCAATGAACTGCCCAGAAATATTGTCCCCAGAGGACCACTTTAAACATGGAACCACCAGAATAGTTTGTCTGTAAGGCAGAGAAATCTCTGTAGATAAACCAGATTGCTTTTGTATTATCTTACTGGAATGAGTGCAGACCGTTTGAAACGGATTGTATGTTCTTTAATGGTGTTTTCTACATCTACAGTTCTTCCCCACAACTAAAATGGGACAACCAATATTGCCTCTAACTGACTTCACTTAGATATTTAATCCCATAGATATTTGCACAGCCATACTTGCTATTCCTGTCATCTTCTGCCTCTTCACGCCCTCTCTCCACCCATCTGTTTGTGAAGTCCAATGATCATCTTGATCTAGCCTCTGTCCTTACATCCATTGTCTGTGCTGTGTGTTGTTTTTTTCACTTCCCTTTGCTTATAGGAAACTCTTGCAGCTTTCTTGTCCCCCTCATTCAGTGACAAACAGTTTGGTCATGGGGACACTGTTTTAAGTCCACCAAGTGCCCAGGATCCAGTAAAGGGCTCTGAGTATTAAATTTTGATTGCCTTTTCTTCCCAGCTTGTGAGTTCCATAGTGTTCAGTTTTATTTTTTGTGCCCATAAAAAAATTCAAAGGCAAGTTAAATATGTATATTTAACCACTTTCCATAGTTATTTAAAATTAGCCTCTTCTATTTTTATTCTTAAATACCATCATTAAGATTTGTCTATACATAAGGTAGAATCTCAATGAGCTACCACATTATTCGATTAGTCATTCTCTACATCTTCAGACCAGTAATTAACATTTCACCTGTCTCAAATTGTGCAGTGTCTTAGAAGGAATGAAAACAAAGTGAAAGGCTGGTTTTAATAATACACCATGCCAGTTGTCATGATAGAAATGTTATGACTTTGGGAAGTATAGTACTTCTTTTGTTAGATGGTAATTTTGATTGATAGATCAACCCAACTATTTAAAATAGCTGATTACTATCCAACACGTTTCTTCTCCCCCCAAATCAGCCAAAATACACTTGTTCTGCTTATTATGATAATCTAAACAACTCTGTGGGTAAACCATTCACCCTTAAATTATGACCAGCTCATTGCAAGATGTGAGTTTCCATGAGCTCTACTGTATCTTTGGGTGAACTGAATGAGACCCGGATGTCCCAATGTCCTTGCCTCAAAGGAATAAGGAGTTTACACTCATTAAGTCATTATCTAGCCTAATGATTAAATCCAATGAAACGAGGGTGAATCATTGGCTCCAGGGGAAGTGTGTCATCTATTTTGGGCCAAAAGGAAACAATTTTGTAAATGACCTTTTCCAGGGAGACAAGCAGTCCCTTTGGAGCCAGGGGGAATTAAGGCCTCTTCTTCCTTACAGAGGGTAATTTTTTCTCCTCTCCTACACAGACCCAGATACAGTAAGATGACAAGCAAAGGATTTTGCTTTAGGACTAACAGAGTTATTAGTTTAGGTTTCATATATTAAGATAAAAATAAGCATCCACAAAATGTTGACAATGTACATGATGGGCTACCAGAATTAAAAAATAAAAATTGAAAAGGGATAATGCAAATCTTTGGACATCACTACAAACAACTAAGAAATAAATGCTGAGGTCCTGAGCAAGGGAGATATGCCTTAGGGACATACAAATGAAAAATAGTTTAGGGGCCTTGGGTGCCGATGCATTCAATAGGATTCAGCAAAAACTACTGTCACCAAAAAGGCTAATGCAATCTCAGCCCACTGCTCAGTAGAAATGAAGTATTTTTAAGGAGTTATGTAACAAACTTGCACTGCTAAGCACTGATTACACTACATATGGTCTTTTGTGTTTGTCTTTCTGATTTCATGCTTATAAAATTTAAGATATATCAGTCTTTGGAGAATATCAGAGTAATATAAAATAATATAAAAATGCTCCAAAAACAAATAAAACAACCCATCAATTCACCATGTTACTAACCATTAGCTAGTAGAATTCTGGGATCAAAATAATTTTCCCTTATAGTTTTAGTTTAAAGACATGGTACCATTGTCTTGAAGCATGTGTTGTCCCTGATAAGACCTCCTTCAGAGGGGACTTGTAGTTTTAAAATTTTCTCTGTTTCTGGGAACTTTAAGGATTTTTTTTTTACTCTTGGTGTTCTAAAATTTCACATTGATATATTTAACTGTGGGTGTTATCTCCTTCATCCTATTCAACACTCAATGAAAACTTATAACTGTAAGATCTTGCCTCCCATTAGCTCTCAGAATTTTCTTGCATTGTCTTTAGTTTCTCCTGCTATATTTTCTCCTTTCATTTGGTGGAACTTTTAACTGTCATATGTTCAAGTACACAGATAGATTTCAATAACTTTGTAATATTTGATCTCATATTTTCCCACTGTTAAAATTTTCCTGCTTTTGGATTTATGGTATATATCTTACATATATATCCTAAGATACACACACACACACACACACACATATACATCTATATGTATAAGACCTCCTATATGTATACATATATATACATCTATATCTATCTATAGATCTTATAGATCTTAGGATTCTTTTGTCACTTTTGTTCATAGCATGTTGTTCTTGTTTTATGAATTGTATTATCTTCTCAAATCTTTCTGAATATAATAGTTATATTATCATAAGTTATCTTCCAATTCTTGAATTTTCTGTTTTGTTCTGGGGCAGTTTTTCTATGTGCTCTTTCTTTAAAGAAGAAAAAAAGCTGCATTCTTCTTCAAGTCAAGAAGATTCTGGTTGGCCATCTATGGTTAAGGATGAGAAAACAGACCCCTGCCCGAGAGCTGTATCTGTGTGTGTGGACCACATTTGTTCATTGTTTCAATTTTCTGTAACCAGATCTTGAGCTCACCGTCAGGCTAGTGACCTCTTCTAAATGCTAAATGAGGCAGGCCTCACTCTCATCTGCCAGCACCCACACTGGCTGTTCTAATCCTTCCCAGATATTAGTTCTGCTTCCACAGAGAAAAACTCTGATTTTTATTGTGCGACAATCCAAGGAAGAAAGAAGAGTGGAGGTCATTTGACCTTTAGTAAATACCTACTCTTCTGCTTCACTTCCAAGTCTCTGCTAAAACGCATCCCTGGAGTCCTATCGAGCTGAACCCCATCAGTGTATTATATATGCTGGGACTTTTCCTCTCTGATTTATCTGATACATTCTTCCATCCATTTTCCATCTTCTAGAGTCATAGTTTTATGTACCAATTTGGTGAGGCCAAAGTTCCCAGTTCAATCAAAGGCTAACATAGCAGCTGCTATGAAAGTCATTGTAGATGATATTAAAAGTCCTCAATCAGTTGATTTTAAATGAGGGAGATTATCCTAGATAATCTGGGTGGGCCTGGTCTAATTAGTCAAAGGCTTGAGGGCAGAGTTGAAGCTTCCTTGAGAAAGGATCTAATCCACCTGTTGACAGCTGCTTCAGCTCATCCCTGAGATCTCCTCTGCCCTTCCTGAGCCTAGACTGTGGATTTTAAACCTACCTGATGAGACACGACAGTCATGGAAGCCAACCCTTTGCCATAAACCTCTTATTATTTATCTCCTATTTCTCTGGTTAGACTCTGACTGACAGATTTGTTAAATTCTTTCATCCACCCAGAGACTTCTCTCCCTTTATAGTGCTCCTTACTGTTACCAATTTATACTACTCTTTTTCAATAAATTTTTGTGAAGGAAGTCTACCATTTTGTGCCAGAAGCCCAAGATTATCTAATTCACTCATTGTTTGGGTTCTTACAGGTTTTCATATTATTATTTATTGTTGTGGTTATTAGTGTTGTGTTGCACATCACTGTACATGAACCTTGTACATCTCAAACTCTCTCTACACTAAAGTCCTTTAAGAAACTGCATCAAAGAATAAGCACATTTTAAAAGCTTTTGTTGCATATTGCCAAATTGTCCTCAGGAAATCTACACCTATTTCCCATTCCTGCCTGCAGTGTATGGGAGTGGCTGTCAAACTTTCTTTTAATAATTTTAATTTTTTTATTGTATGTTTATTTTTTAGAGAAAGAAAGAGTATGAATGGGGGTTGGGGCACAGAGAGAGGGAGACACAGGATCCCAAGCAGGCTCCAGGCTCTGAGCTGTCAGCACAGAGCCTGATGCGGGGCTTGAAGTCACAAACTGTGAGATCATGACCTGAGCTGAAGTTGGACACTTAACTGACTGAGCCACCCAGGACCCCCTCAAACTTTCTGAAGGGCCATGGGAACTGAACTACGGATGGCCAAATTAGAGGAGATGTACTTGGTACATGAAAACAGCCTTTAGTATTTTGTCTGAAAGGAGTAAACTAGGACAAATGAGCAGAATCTACAAGAGGGAGAGACTTCCCCCCCGCCAGCCAACCTATGAAAGAATGTTAAATTGGAAAAAAAAAGACCCATAAAAATAATAAATAGTTTTTAAAACATGATAATGATATCCTTAGATGAAATGAGTGTTCATCACTAGACTTTTCTTGAACTTACTGGTAAGCTATCAAACAGCTGGGACTTTGAACCAAAATATTTTTAAGGATACTCCCATCCCAGAGCTTCTAGGCATCTGTGTTTCTGTGCAGATGTGCATGCATGTGACTGTGCGTGTGTGTGTGTGTGTGTGTGTGTGTATCTCTTATTTTGATACATCGAGTTTTTGGTTTTTCTTTTCTCCATAACATTTAAAAACTATGGACAGGGTAAGAAGACATAACTGCCTGCAGATATGAGGAGGATGTTTCTACTTAAGCTCAGCCGCTTTCTGAGTTTCAGGCCTGTAGGTTATAAATGGTTGCTGAGGGCAGCAGTGAATGTGTAGTAAGGGTCAAAACTGAGCCTGTGTAACTTTAATTTAAGGATAAGTCTCTGTGACAGGGCTAGAGCCAATTGCCAAGTGAAAGATGCTCAAAGACTGAGAACGGGAATATGAAAGCAGTCCTTTCTGGCTCTAACTGTTGTGAGAGATGATCTCACATTAGCTCTGCCTAATTTCCTCTAAACTGTGGTTGGAGCCAATGATCATTTTACCACAAGAATAAATAACTGAAATAATTTGGATTATGCAGTAATGCCAATACAACTCTGAAGAATCTGGCTGTGTGTGTGTGTGTGTGTGTTTAAATGTCATAACAAAGTCACATATATTTGGCATTAGAAAAGGCTATTCTAGGGGCAACTTGGTGGCTCTGCCAGTTAAGCATCTGACTTTGGCTCAGGTCATGATCTCACGTTTCATGGGTTTGAGCCCTACGTTGGGTTCTGTGCTGACAGCCAGCTCAGAGCCTGGAGCCTATTTCCGATTCTGTGTCTCCCTCTCTCTCTGGCCCTCCCCTGCTAATGCTGTCTCTCTCTTTCTCTCTCTCTCAGAAATAAACAAAACATTAAAAAAAAGAAAAAGAAAAGGCTATTCTATATTCAATGATGAGGTTGGAATCAGTTTTTGTATTTTTATTAAAAAGAGGTGAAGCAGGGCAATAACCTTACTTGTTGGCCACCTATAGAGTAGAGAAAGCAGCCTTATCTATATAAAAGTGAGGTACTAGATGAAAGTCCTCTCAATTTCATCTTAGAGGACCAAAATAAAATTGTGAATTAAAATTGTAGATGAACAGCATCACTAGGGAGTCATTATACCTGAGTAGGAAACTTAATTTTTCAAACAGGTATTATCATCTGGCCACAAATGGCCTTTTTAAGCAAAAATTCCAGTGTGCGCTCAGTAAAATACAGACCACACCGTGTCCCTCAAATAGCACATTAGAAAGTGCCCCAGTCTGACAGCAACATATTTTCTCCTACACAGTAATTTTTGAGAGTAGTAATTGGATTTGCATAATTCTGAACACAAAATAACAGATAAATAAACACAAAAGAGTTAATAGGAGGCCAAAATTAGTAAATAAGTGAATGGAAAAAATATAAATTTCTGTTTAGTAATTTGACCAATAATAGCTATGCCAGAAGAAGAAAAGAAGTAAAAAAAAATGAACATCTGTTACTCCATGAAATGTTATTAATATTCATATAGAAAGAGTTGCTGCTGAATCATTCAGTATGGAATCTTAATGTACTTTAACTATTTTCACTTCAGGATTCGCACAAGCTCCCTAAAAGCAATCTGTGATTAAAGTTCCCCACAGATTAGGGAATCTGTAGCTGTCCTAATAGTGGCAAGCGACCTTGAATATACTATGAAATTGGCATGGCCCCCAAGGCTACATAACTCTGCAGAAATGAAAAACTCTGCCTTTCCTAGAAATATCTGTGGTTTGAATGAATCCGAAATTTTCAATTTTAATTTTTTTATATTTAGTTTCTTATTTTGAGAGAGAACTAAAGCAGGGGAGTAGCAGAGAGAGAGAGAGAGAGGGAGAGAGACAGAGAATCCCAAGAAGGCTCCATACTATCAGCACAGAGCCTGACGTGGGGCTTGGTCCCGAAATCAGGAGTCAGATGCTTAACTGACTGAGCCATGGAGGCACTCCTGAAAATTTCAACTGTAGCTGATTACTGACTGATCAATCTTCTGCATTCTAAGTACTAGTCTTTCTCTTAGTCATACTAATCATGATGTTGTTTATAGCAGAAGTACACTGAATTTAGGCTATTCTGAGTCTGAATACTGCTTCTCTCACTCGGACATGTGTGACTTCGGGTATCCATTGTTTAACTTCCACCAACCATTTTTTTTCTTCTATGTGGGAATATTAATGCCTACGTTAACGAAGACTAATTAGGGTAAGCACTAGATGAGATGAAACAGCCCCTTGATTAAACATTAGCTAAGAGCAGGTACTCACGAAAGAGTTAATTTCTTTAGAGCGGGCAGCCACCACATATGCTATTTTTCTTTTTCATCTTCTCTGTGCTGACTTGGTGTTCAGGTTGTTCCAACAATATAGGATGAGGAGAGGAAAAGAAGAGGAAAGAAATTTCCTTTTTAGCCAAAAAGGAAAAGAAAAAGAAAGGAAAGCTAGGCAGAGTTGCCTGACCTAGCTGGCAATCTCTAAATGTGCCAGGTCAGTTTTACCAGCTTACAAAGTCAAAAGCTGAAATTAAGTTTGTGTAAATTCCAACTGACTTCCCAATCCCCCTATTCTCTCTAATGGCCACCAGTAGTAAGAAAAGATACAGTGGGGTTCCTTCACTGGTCAACCAAGTTAAGAGACCATTATGGAGTTCAAACAACCAAGGGCAGAGGCACATGGCAGGTAGCTACCATCTTACGTTAAAAACCCTCCTTCAGATCGTTCATCATCAGTAGCCTGTCACCAGAGCAATCATTTACACATGGCCCTCTGACAACTTATCAATTATGAGACAGCTGCAAATTAAATATTTTGGCTGAAAACACCCCCTCCTTATGTCAGGACACATTAATTTGAAACAAACATTTTGCTGAGATGTGAAATGAAGCAGATCCATTAAAGGCTACTAGTCATGTGTTTGGATTTATTACTTTCTGATTTAGTATTTGCTGTTGGGCAGACACAGTAATAGTTAGCCAACGTGATGCATTCTTCACGGGACAGGAAGGGAACTGGAAATTATACAGAGCCTGCTGTGTGCCAAGGACTGTGTTAGACACTTTATTTTCTATACTTCCCTATAATAATCTATTAGATGAGCATTTATTCCCAGTTTGGGAAATGGAAAATTTGAAACCTACCATAGCTGAACAGTAGCAGTAGGAATAAAAACCATATTCAGATTTTTTTTCTTATCTCTTACGGGCATTCAGTCCACAAGGGCTGAACCTTCCCATGTGCTGGACATGCATTCTTTTCATTTCTCTATCCCTCGGTAGTGTCCATGCAGAGCAATGGTCTCTGCACAGGGGCACTTTGAAAAGTGATGCAAAAATGCATTTCAACAATGTCGGAAGTCCTTGCCACTGCTTAAAGGATAATCTCTGTCTACGTAAATAGAAGTAAACATTGCAAGGTGCCAGAATCAAGAGTACTTCCTCACTATTCCCTCCTGACATGGGAGATGACTTTCATTTCAGATGATCCACGGAGGTCCTCGTGAGCACAGTAGAGATGTCTATGTTGTTTTTATAAGATAGCCTATTATCTGGTTTCAAATACCAAGTCGGAAGGGAATCATGCAATTGTGTCTAGAAACGCTTTTGTTATGAAAACTCAAAATACCAATCTATCAAACAAAGATGACTTGATTGCATTTTGAATAGTAAATCATACACAACATACTATGTCTGCATATAAATTATAACCTGAGTAATGAAACCAAATGCTCTAGTATCCGTGTACTTTTGCCTAATTTTGGGGGTCCATCGGTTCTGTTTCCCGTTTTTTTAAGGATAATTGTTTTTCTTTAAGTTTCTATTTCATTTAAATTGAAGATTCATTTATGCTTTTATAGCTAATAATGGAAGATGGGGTGGTATTTTGCTCCCTTTGCAAGGACTGAATCAAATCTAAAATCCGATGCAGCGATGTGCAATGAGTAAGACCTGATTTTTGTCCATAGGGTCCATCTCTGGTTTTCTTCAGCTATAATTCAAATCATGAGCAAGGAAAGGACTCTAGGACCTTTCTTAAAAAGGGTCAGGTTTCTCTGCTTATATCCCCTCTCCTGTGAATCTTCAGCTTAGTAATCAATTTAGCTAATATAACTATAATATAGCTAAATTCTCAATACTGGTATCAAATCAAAACTGCACACTGCATATTCTCATAAAAGGAGGTTCCTGTGGCCAGTATCATCTGAAGTCAATAGTGTATTTCTCAACAAATGCTGATGGATAAATAAACTGTACGATGCTGAATAAAGAAAGAATAACCAAGGAAATAACCACATATCAATCAACCATGCAAACAAGTATCAAACACAAAACAAAACATAACAATACACAAAGCCACAACACAATTGATGATCCTGATGATTGTACAACCAATGAACTCACTTCTTGAAGACCCTTTAATAAGTATAAAATATGGGGGTGCCTGGGTGGCTCAATCAGTTAAGTGTCCGACTTCACCTCAGGTCATGATTTCACGGTTCGTGGGTTCAAGCCCCGCATCGGGCTCTGGGCTGACAGCTCAGAGCCTGGAGCTTGCTTCAGATTCTGTGTCTCCCTCTCTCTCTGACTCTTCCCTGCTCATTCTGTCTCTATCTCTCTCTCTCAAAAATAAATAAAATATATATTTTTTAAAAAGTGTAAAATACAAACTTGTGCCTGACCTAACGTCAGTGCCAATATAGTTGAGGATATAGGGTACATACATAAACTACACCAGCATACAGTTTCTAACAGAGCTGAATTCGCTAAAGATCAGTATTTTAGGAACTTAGATGAGGGAAAGACATGGGAAACAAAGAGGAGCCTGGATTTTATTGTCCAACAAACTTGATTCTAAATTCCAGTTCCAGCACTTACTGGCTGGCAAAGATATGAGTGATACCTACCTTCCCAATCCCTTTTAGGACTGGAAGTGATAATCATTTGGTGCTAAATATGTGTACTGAGCTAACCCTTATAGATGCCATTTTTAAATTAATTAATTAGTTTATTTTATGTTTTATTTATTTCTGAGAGCGAGAGAGAGCGAGAGAGAGAGCGTGAGCAGGGGAGGGGCAGAGAGAGAAAGAGATACAGAATCTGAAACAGGCTCCAGACTCTGAGCTGCTGTCAGCACAGAGCCCGACGCAGGGCTCGAACCCATGTATCATGAGACCATGACCTGAGCTGAAGTCGGACGCTTAAGCAACTGAGCCACCCAGGTGCCCCCATTTTATTTAACTCTCAAGCAACTC
Source organism: Proteles cristata cristata (assembly GCA_017311185.1). Classification (NCBI taxonomy): domain Eukaryota; kingdom Metazoa; phylum Chordata; class Mammalia; order Carnivora; family Hyaenidae; genus Proteles; species Proteles cristata. The sequence continues at coordinate 671,662 of JAESUZ010003245.1, forward strand.
TCAAGTACTGTGAAAGACTGTGCTTTGAGAATCCCCTTTTTCCACAGTATGAAACTAGGACTCAGAGATAAAACATGTATCAATACCACCACCCTACATTGTCTCATAGGAAAAACAAGGACCTATCACAGGATGTGGAGATAACAGGTGCTTTCTAAATGGTGATTCTCAGGACTAGGGGCATAGGAAAAGCTTCAAGGAGGATAAGATTTCTCCTGGATTCTAAAGCATAAGTCTGATTCTGATAAACATGCAGCAATATATGGATGCTTAAATTGGGGCATGTTGGGTAAACAAGGATCAGAAAAGCCCCCTTGATATATCATAAGCCGACTGTAGTGGCTACACAAAAGATACACGCCAGGGATTAGGGGTCCCTGTGCATAATGATGGGCAATTTATTTAATGAAGATTATAAATCTATTTCATCATACAAAACAGGTCACCGAAGAGGAGAGAGAGTTCATCCACAAGTGACAGATTCATAAGTTCAAGGAAAAACTCATTAACAAAAACACATTCAAATTCGGAGGTTGCAAATATGACAGCTGATAGAGTTAGAATAAAATTCCCTCTCAAGTGAAAGTCTCTTCTCTATGATTCCTTCTGCAGTGCCCTTCAAGGCCCGAAGAGGGGTGAGCAGTGCTTAAAAACAGAAGAAAGTACCTTCGACCTACCATCCTTTGAATCCACACTAAACTAGCCCTGCCTCCTCATGCCACCAGCTGGATTAAGTCACATAAGTCACAAATAACAAAAACCATTAAAAAATAAAAACAAATTTTATCAGAGAATAAACACACAGCGCCCAGCCAAGCTCCCAAAGCCTAGCTTTGGTGCTATCAGGGGGAGGTTTGAAAGGTTATGGTTGACAAGCCTGGAGCCAGAAAAATTCCATTCCTCTCACAGATCTATTATTCAGATGATGCAAAAGAGGACTAAGCCAGTGTCTGATGATCTCATGCATTGTTTTAGCCAATTTTTAGTGAGAAATTGCACTGTGGCAGCCATCTTGCCTCACTGGCTTCTTCCTCTTCATCTATAGCCCATGCCTTTAAACACACTGGGGGTCTCAACGCTAGATATCACCACCAGCCCCCAGCTCTTGCTACTCTATTTCCAATGCCATCGATGAGCTGGCCTGCCCTTCCCCTCAGAGAAAATATTTAGATACAACCAGTTTGCCCTGTGAACTGCCTCTTAGATTGACATGCAGACTACCAGATCATTTTAGAGATGGAAAGTGCTTCAGATTTTTCAGAGATTGGTTGATATGTGAGTTGGAAATATATAATCATTTCTGCCCTTCATTTCCTACAAATCTAAAATACTAAAGTGAGCTCAACTGTGGGCATGTTTAGAGACATTCTGCATATTGTCGTCATTCTTTAAATGCACCCTGTCTAGATGTGTTACAAACATAAGTTGCCCAAATTCAAAGTAATTGACTTTCAGCCAACTGTGACCAAATCACAAAAAAAGAAGACGCCATGTGTTACAGCTTGAAAACCCACCCCGAACTCAGAAATTCCCAACCCAAGGAAACTTTTAATAGCCTGCCTTGAAACCAAACACATTCTATGGTGGCTAAAAATAATGTATTCGCTGGGGGTGGAGGGTGTAAATTCGTCTCCCTGCACAGATTATTCTTTAACAGAATTATTTTGTATATTTGTTACACTAAAAATACTCACCAAATGAACATTTTCTACCATCATGTTTATAAAAATATATAAAGGTTCTTTTGGCTGTTTCAGAATATATTTGATATCTGCTCAGTGTCTCTTTAACGAAAAGGAGAGAAGTGAGCCTGGAGGAAAGAGAACGGCAAGCATGCATAAATTAAATTGTACTTTTATCTCTGGTGAATATTAAATACCAAAACCCACATTTTAATATATCTGATTATCACATGCATTGGACTCCACAATGAGGAAGAGTGTAAAAAGTAATTGTAAACAATAGATGCTGAATAAATTGTATCTATGACATATGGCCATGAATCTCATCCCTCGATAGTAGTGTTATACAGTTAACTTCTAAGTCTGTTTCCACAATGGAAAAATCAAGCTCCAGAGCTATAATTTTACACAGGGACAGAGATTAGAGGCCTGCAACAAACATATGGCATTTTAACTTTCCTTGATTGTAAGCGTGCTTGCTTTATCAAGGAGCCTTCTCTACTTTATTATTTAGCTGCACAGATCACCAGCTTCTTGATGGAAGGGGCTGTCTTGTGCACTCAGTGTCTTAAGAATGGAAGTTATTAGATGTACTAAATTAAAACAAGAACAACAGCAATAAAAAAATGACTATCAATCCTTCTCAGATGTGCCTAGCCAACGTAAGGTAGCACATTAAACCCAAACAGGTTCAGTTACCTTGCGTTCAGTAAAAAACTACAATAACTCAAGACATTTTTTAAGATGGCTTTGGCCTCTGAGCTGTATGTACTAAGCACCATTTCAGCACTATTTACACAGGTAATAAACCATAATTATTAAAGGGGAATAAATACATGGCTGTGGGCTAAACCACAATCTGGCCTTCACATCAATAAAAATATCTTTTCACTTGTGACAGCTATTTTCTTGGCTTGAAAGGTCATCATTTGCTTGAATAAATAAGCAAAGAGGAAGCTTTTCAAGCTGAGTTAGAAGGAAATGAGACCCCAAATTGGAGGAGACATGTATGGTAATGAGAAAGTGTGATGATGAGTTGTGTGTAGTTGCAGGCAAATGCCTTCCTCTTCATATGAAATTTTAATGATGGGTTACTTTTCCAATGGAAAAGTAATAACTTAGGTGAGTACAGTTGTACACTCCAAAAATGAAATTATTTTCAGTTTTAAAATATAACTCCAGGGGCGCCTGGGTGGCTTAGTCGGTTAAGCGTCCGACTTTCGCTTAGGTCATGATCTCGCGGTTTGTGGGTTCGAGCCCCGCGTCGGGCTCTGTGCTGACTGCCAGCTCAGAGCCTGGAGCCTGTTTCAGTCTGTGGCTCTCTCTCTCTCTGACCTTCCCCTGCTCACGCTGTCTCTCTCTCTCTCTCTCCTAGAAATAAATAAAAACATTTAAAAAATTAAAATATATATATATATAACTCCAATGCTACATGCCTGTAATTTTGTCTGCCACTGTCATTAACAAAGCACCTAAAATGAACATCTCATTTTCTGAATTACTCTCTGGTCCTTACAACATGGCAGGGAGACATGGATGTAGACCACATTTCTTAGCACCTTGCAAGTTCTGGGAAATTATTCTGGGCAAAGGAAGGAAAACAGGAATGAAATGCAGTCAGTGCCATCTTTTCTGTGGTGAGTCTATAAGAGATGCTCTTTTTTAATCTGTTGGACGTCGAATTCTACTTCTCTCCCCTTTCCACCCCATCATGGGATAGGTACATGGGCAGGTAGGTGGATATATAATTCATAATTGTCACATTCCTACAGAAAGGAAGATCTCTGCTCCATGGAACCTTAAGTATTGTTGATGCTTAGCAACTGTTAATGAATTAGTGACTTAATGTCGTGTTTATTTTCTTTGTAGTATCTTCATATTGCATACTACATGTGTAAGTATGGAACCCACCACATAAATGAGTGATTATGAGATAACTTATAAATAACACACCAACATAAATTGATGTGTGTGAGATAAACTTGAGTAAAGTACAAAACACAATGTTGACGTGGTCCTTTGGAATCTCTGTGCCTGGTATGTAGGAATTAACACTCCTTCTACAACCATGAGCATCCACCCTCTTTCCATCATTCTTGAGACAAAACAAAACAAAACAAAAAACAAAACAAAACAAAAAACAAAAGCAAGAATGAGGTAATAATAGAAATAAACTACCTGCATTTAATCTTTATGACTTAAGTAAAATAATCAACTTCTGGTCTACTTAGTGCCACAATGATTGGTTTGACCCACATTATCACTTTTCATTGGCTTGTTTTGGAATCATGGCAGAGAGAACAACAGTCAGATGATACTTATTTGTTAAAAATAGAAGACTGTCAGATTAGGCGAACCAGCCCCTGCTGGATAGATTGCTTCCGTGTGCTGTGTGCTGAATACTCCTTTTAGGTACTGATCATTTTTTTCACCCATATGCCTTTGCTGCACGCTAAACAACCAAATAAAAAATGCTGTGCAGGTATGCTTGTGTATGTGTGGGTGTATACACGTATATGTTATGTATCAAGCCAGGATGCCCTGTGTGTGTGTGTGTGTGTGTGTGTGCGTGTGTGTGTGCACATAACATACATTAATGTATACACGCATACATACACACACGGGGCATTTTTCTACTCTGACTGTGGTGGTAAGCAGCTCTCACTTGCACCTAGTCCCTTCTTGCTTGGGTGGGCCTTCTGCTGCACCCTTGCTGTCATCCACCACTGTGAAGTGCACTGTAATTAGTCATGCGTTTCATGCCACAGAGCGGCACTACCAAGTGATAACAGGTTAGGGCTGTCAGTTCAAGTGTCAAGAATATGAAAGGATATTTAAGCACAGGTGACAACACAATGGGAATACTTCAAATCCAAGAGGCCTTCAACGCCTGCTCCTTTATTGAGCAACAGGCTACCTTTGCAAAAGAATCTCCTTCCAGGCTCCTCTGGCCCTCCTCACGCCCCCACCAATACGTGCAGACTGAGAACTTCGTTCTTAGGCTCGAGTTTTCCAGAAGCCTCTAATTATACACACGTGCCTCCCTGTCCTGATTCTACTTACATTTCTGACTGCAAATGAAGATTTCATTTCAAAAGTGTTGGATGGTATCAAATATTAATGCCAACATTTAATTCAGCTACTTAGAACAGTTCAAGAATTAGACATCTCCTTTTGCTACGGCAGTTGGTGTTTCTGGAAATACAGAAATGTGGTTTAAAACAGACTACCTTTTGGAGCATCCACATAGAAACTTCTGAAAAGGTAGTCCAAGAAAAAAAGATCAAAGTATAAAAGAGAAATGAGAAGAAAAGATAACTATTTTACCCAGGTTTCTAGAAATTATATGTAATAAAAATATAAAACTTTTACTCTGAGCAAAATAGTTTAGTTACTGGGGCAACAAATATATGCATAAAATCAGTGTTTAGCCTGTGCTATGCAAATGACTTTCCCCAAAATTACAACTGCACTGCTCAACTATTTCTATATGTTAATATTAGTGGACTTGCAGAAAGTGACTTAGCTGTCAGCATAACCTTTCAGATTATGCTGTATACAACCCAGTATACAAAGATCATTCCAATCACAGTCGTATGGCACAGAAATGCCTACTTCTATTAAAAAACAAAACAAAACAAAACCACCAAAATATGAACAAGAACATAGCCTTCAAATCCATCCACCCACATTTCACTTCTTTTCAGATTCTCTGTGGTTGGTAATTCTTATATCGGTTTTTATACAACTAAAGATAGTAGTGATTGTGTTCTGTTATGCTAAATAACTTGGGAATTGTTTAGGTTTTGTTGTTATTATCATTACTGAAGACTTTCCCCTTACAGAAAAATGTAATACTTATTTTTTTTTGAGAGAGAGAGAGAATTTTTTAAAAAATTTTTTAACAGTTTATTTATTTTGAGACAGATAGAGATGGAGCATGAGTGGGGGAGGGGCAGAGAGAGAGGGAGACACAGAATCTGAAACAGGCTCCAGGCTCTGAGCTGTCAGCATAGAGCCTAATGCAGGGCTCGAACCCACGATCTGTGAGATCTGACCTGAGCCGAAGTCGGACGCTTAATGGATTGAGCCACCCAGGCACCCCGAGAGAGAGAGAATTTTAAGCAGGCTCCACTCTCAGTGCCAAGCCCAACAGGAGGCTTGGCCTCTTGACCATGAGATCATGACCTGAGCTGAAATCAAGAGTCAGATGTTTAAGTGACTGAGTCAGGCAGGTGCCCCCGGCTCTTTCTTGTGCAAGCAACAGTTCAGTAACACCACTAGAAATTAAACGTGTGAGGAGAGTATTTCCCAAAGGCTGAAGATTGTTGCACAACAATGCAATGACTTAGCCAAATTAACCAACACCTATTAATACAAATGGCTACCTGGAGGAGGGCACTTGTGGGGATGAGCAATGGGTGTTATATGGAAACCAACGCGACAATAAACTATTTGTTAAAAAAAAAAACAAATGGCTACCAATCTTGTTTCCACAGCATTTTGGCTAGCACGTGGTTGGAACAAAGAGGCAACAATAGATGAATTATGAATGTACTAAACCAGTCATTAAATAATACCTGCTGGTATTCATGCTCTCACGATGTCTCAATGAACATTACAGAGGAAAAGGTGACTGCTTTAGAGGATCTTCTCCATCAGTAAAAATTCCGCCAAGGCACACCAAGGTTTCATTAAAATATCAAGATGTGGGGGAGAAACACAATTTGACAGATAAACGTAGATATTAGGGCATTGTCACTGAGCTTTTCTAATGAGATTAGATTCCGACTTTAATTGACATTTCCAACTGAGGCACAGATAAGATAGATTTAATGGGAGAAGTTATATATAGCTGGACTCTAGCTGGATGAATAAGTGTTTGACATTTAAATACCGTAAACGATATATGCTCCCCTTACTAACGCACTGTCAATGTTAAGAAGGATAAGCAGATACGTTAAATATACAAGGCACAGAGAGTACAAGTGAGGTAAATAAACCTTATGGTAGTTTAGTTGTTTCAAAACTTCATGAAATCACTTCCATTCCGTGCATGCAGAGTCTTCTATAAAAAAGGAGAAATCCTCACACAAATTCCCTAAGGGTAATTTAATTTCAAGTTTATAAAAGGAATGGAAGAATATAAAGTTGCTTCTGCAAGTGCATCAAGGATTTTTTTAAAATAATGCTAATAAGGTGCTTTTCTGGAATTATTTTCATTTGGTAGGAACAAAAGACGTGGAAAAAAAATTGATCAACTAACGCAGGGTTGCATCGTGATAAAGACAAAAGAAATAAACCCATCATTTATTTAAAAATATCAATACGAGAGCTTCTTTCTTTATTGGCCTTTAATGAGGTTTCCGCCATGAATTCACCTTAAACACTTCAGCTTAATGAACAAAATTTGCTATTATGAAGTGTCTTTTGTATCGTGTCTGAAACCCAGGTACCGCAGCTCTGGGATCTAAAGTGCAGTGCACTGCATCGGTTCCTCAATGGTCACTGGATGCCTCTGGAGTCAAAGTCACTGTCCTCATTTGCCCAATTTACAGCTGGAATTCCCCTGAGAATTCAGCATGTACCACAGGACCATTGTATTTCCACAAATCTTTAAACCTAACTGCACAGGAACAAAGGAGGGAAGAAACAGAAGAGGAATAAAACATTCGGCTTCAGGAGGCAAGGCTTTACTGAGCCTGGTAAATATGAAGAGAAAGGAAATGATATGAAGATTGCACGGTTTAAAAAGTCGTTATTATGCCACCTAAATATTTATGCACAAACACAATTTTAGTGAGTTTAGAATGCATTCATGAATAGAAAGAGGTCATATACTCACGTATAAATATATATGTGTCTGCACAGTGACATGTACCCTTAATATCCAGATTGAGTCCTGTGTATTAATTAATTTTGGAGAGTAAACTAATACATTTATTAATTTTATTTTATTTATCCCCCAAATATTTATGAAAGTCCTACTATGGTCCACACACAAAGATAAATAATGCATTTCACTGGTCTCCAGCAGCTAGGCTTATGAGATACACAAGAATATATTCAAGCAATTATATTCAACAGCCCCTGATTTTGCCCAGGTAGTCAGCACAGGCTTTGCCCAGGTTGGAGGTCGGCGGCAGTGGGGTGAGCGGGGGGAGGAGTGATGCTGAGCTCCATACGAAAAGGACAAGAAGGTATTTTTCACAGGAACAGTGTGGAAGAGAAAAGGGGAAAGGACATTTCTAGATGAGGCATGACAAGTCAAGATCTGGTCAATAAATGGTCATAAGCTCAGCAAGTCCAGGCTTGGATCGGTTTAAAAAGTGGGCGACATAGAATCTCTCAGTGCAGGAGAAAGTGAGGGAAGGAATTGGAAAACAATGTCCCACCTCCACCCTGAAACTCAACTGGAAAAGCCGGTTTCATTCATTCTCATATTAGACTTTAAATGGGATTTTCTTTGAAGAAGTAGTCTCCTGTGATGAAAATATATTAGAAAATCAATTCATTAGCAGCACATAGTCCATGATGGAACATACGAGGGATGATACTAAAAAGTATCTAGGTTAATTTAGAGCCTTGAGTGCCCATCCAAGAGGTGTGGACTTTAATAGGGCAATAGGGCCAATGAAGGATGTAACATGGTTAGTGATGTGATCAGTTCTGCTTTTTTGGAAGTTAGGTCTAGTAGCAGCAGGAAGGAGATTGGTTCACAGGGGGGCAGAATGATGGAAACTAAGAGATCTAAAGAAACTAAGAGATCTAAAGCAAAGGAAGCCCAGGTGGAGAGAAAGTATTGTCATGTATCTGAGTCTGCAGATGAGAGAAGAAGTCTCTACTGTTTTCCCAGATTTGACAAAGAGTATTGGTTGAAAACAGGTGTTATGATTCCTTATTTCACAAAGTACTCTTACCTTGATCAGTGTAAAACATTTTCTGGGGGACTAATTTTATTTCTAACATTCATGCATCTAAACACATGCAAACAAAATTTATATGATCAAGTGTTATTATTCTTATTGTAGACCAAATAGTGGGAAATCCATATAAGCAGAGCCAACTATCTCAATAAGGCAAAGGAAACGGCTACCTATATGGCACATTTTGGTGATTATAGGAAAAAACAACCTAATGCTAGCATTTGGTCCCCTCTTAAAGATTTAAAATCTGAGGCCCAGAAAACCTAAGGACCTTATCCCAAGTCATAAAGCTAATGAGTGGTGAAGACTGCATTCCAAATCATGTTCAGGTAGCTCTGAAGCTACCATGCTCTTTCTCCATCCTCTGCCACCTACCTATGTGCTTCCAACTCTTCCCTATTATCTCTCATCATGGCTGGGTGTCTAGAAATGACTTTCCTAAGGTATAAAGTCTACTGGAAATTTAAAAATCCCTGCAGTGGGTAAAAAATTATGCCCAGGGTTGAAGGATGCGACAGTTGCTCCAAGATGGTGGGTCAACTCCTAGTACAACAGTCTTCAAAAGTTGGCCACGGGGACCCACATGGACATGACCCAGAGGTATGGTTTAAACTTCTTGGGAATATGATGGTGATAAAACCTTCCTCAGCTGTGCTAACATATCATCTACACCTCTGTTGAAACACATTTCACTGTACTTAGGTAATAGAAGTGTCCTCTACCCTGTGTCCAGATTGGAGTGCACTGAAGGGTATTGTTTCATCCCCGGGTAGGGGGACCCTGATGTGCCCCCGCCCCATCCTGGCTTCTAATGACATTTAATCTGAACTCACTCTCACTATCGTCTCAGCAGAGTCCTGCCATCTCATATAGCTTACAAATGTAAGGGAGAATTGCAAGGTTATGTTTATCCATATTGCAGGGCTTCTAATGCAACGCAGTATCTTTTAGGTTAGGATCAGCGGTAGATTCCCAGAAAGCAGTACGGAAGTCACTGGGGGGAGCCAAGGACTGTGCGGCAGCCTTCTTGGGTCAGTTGTCCCCCAGAAAGAGATGCTAGGCTGGGGGCAGGGCCTTTCATAGCAAATTTCCCATCCATAAACACTGGCGTCTCCAGGGGACAAGCCTGTCCCGGATCATTGTGCTGGATGGGCTTGGAGGCTCTTCCCTCATAACCCAGAGCTGGATCCCTTTCCTCCCAGCCCCTTGCATTCCTTCTCCATTCTTCTCCCACCCCTGCTTTTCCGTTTGAAATATGGCACTTTGGGCTCTTGGGCAAACCGTTTCTTATTTGGCCCAAATTCTCCCAAAGATTCTAATGTCCTCAAGGCCAGAATTTGTTTTCTTGGAACTTTAGATCCCATTATTGTATGTCAGTCCATACCAGATCCTTAAATGTTTAATGAATGAGTGTGTGATGTCTACCTTACAGCAAGAAATGGCAAAGAACAATCTGCTCCGTACAGCGGTTGCGACAGTAACCAGCAGGTGACCTCCCTAAAAGAAGGCATCTGTGGAGGCAGAAGGCTAGGGAACAGAAGCATTTCAAGTGAGTCCTCCCAGGAACAAAAACAAAAAGGAAGCACCGACAAAGACAGGGAAGCAGCAACACACTCTAAGGGCAAAGTGTCTTTGGCTCTGCCCTGCAGCAATTGCCGAGGCGGCGGGGGGCGGGGTGGGGGTGGGGTTGTTTAAATGTTGGAGTGGGGTGTGTGGTGGGAGTGGGTGGGGTAGGGGGCATAAAGCTGCCGAATAAAGGCATCCGAATACGCACGTGTGAATGTGTCTGTGTAATCCTCTCACACCGAGAATCTGTGTAGCTGTTGGTTGTGGGGGCTCATGAGAAGTCCATGGTCTGGGTTTGCAAGGTGAGGCTGGAAGGGACGTCAGTGTGCTTTATACAAGCCTGTTAAGAGCTTTTCAGAGTGATGCTCATGTTGCCCATGATTAACTAATTAGTTAACCGGTTCGGCCATCCGTCAACTTTTGACTATTACATTAAGATGCTGGGATGCTAGCTCCTGTAGATACTAGTAAGATGCTCAGAACTCAAAGACAAGTCCTGGTCACATCCAACAGCGTAATAAGGAAAAGAGGCTGGTATCTGCAGATCATATCCCCATGTGGATGTTAGATTAACAAGTATAAAAGAACTCTGCAAAGGCCAGCCAGGCAGAGGAGGGCGTGGTTATTAAGAAAGCAGAGCCACCATCCTGTCTCCTCTGTTCCCTCCCGGTGCGACCTCTTTGTTCAATGACCATTCGAGGAAATAGATGTGATTTTCCCATCATTCCCATACTCAGGGTAAGTTCAGGGTTGACATTTTCATAAATTGTTTTATAGATAACAAAAGCTCCTGTTTGAAATTCTGCTTTCTTTGTTCCCTCTCCTGAATGCTGTGAGGGTTGCACAAATAGCTGAATGGTTAAGAAAAACAAATAAATGATGAAGTGCTCAGGGTGGTAATTAATAGATGGACAGTTAATGAGATAAGGTGGAATCTAAGTGAGAGCAACTCTATATCATTGTCAGTTCTTCATGTTGCTTTTGAGGTCAATCTTGCTTTTAACTGGTTTTAAGGAGTAGTCAGAATGCTACAATAATGTACTACAGTAGGATTACCAAATATTACAGGCCCGGGTCCTCAAATTATTTCTTCACCTTAAAGAACTCAGTATGAAACAATAAATAAATAAGCATTTTGGCCAAGTACAATATTCACTAAAATTTGAAACGAGATTTATGTGACTCTAGCATGACTCAAGTTCTTGAGGAAAGAAGAAAGATGTAATCAAATATTTACAACACGATGTCATAAGATATATAAGGGAATTGAGTGCAAAGTGATATGGGCTTGGAGTTGCTAATAATATCCTGAAAATAAATCTCTTTAAAAAAGAAATAGAGTACAGGGAATGAAAATGACATGTAACCTTCTCTTTCATTTTAATTTTTCTTGAACAACAAAAATTTGTGATATACATACATACATACATAATATATGTATGTATATACAGAGTTGACCCTTGGGCAACACAGATTTGCACAGCATGGGTCCATTTGTATGTGGATTTTTTTCAATAAATACAGTGCAGTACTGTAAATGTATTTCCTCTTCCTTATGGTCTTCTTAATCATTTTCTCCAGCTTACTTTACAGTAAGAATATGGCATGCAATACACATAATAAACAAAATATATGCTCATGAACTGTTTACACTATGGGTAAGGTTTCCAGTAAACAGTAGGCCATTAGTGGTTGTTTTGGGTGAGTCAAAAGTTATACTCAGATTTTTGACTGCACGGGGTGTGTTGGTACTCTTAACCCCCACGTTGTTCAAGAATAAACTGTACACACATACACACACATGCCCAACTGAAGTTTAAAATACCAAGAAACATCTTATATTGTACTGCATCTTTCTGGGTAGAGAAAATATATCCTATCAAAATGCAAACCAATCCACCCAACCTGCTTTAGTCCAAAAACTGACTCTCGAAATGCAACAACATAGATAGATGTTCTTGTGCTTCACTTCCATTTACTGTAATCTAAAACCTAGGAATCTAGGAATGTGGCAAATAACTTTTCCTTTAATCCGGAAATCTCCCTGACCACCCATAGAGATGACCCGTGCCTTCCCTCCAAGATCAGCTGTAGGCATCGTGATGGAGTATTTGACAAAAGGCAAATACAATGCCAACTTTTCTTTACTGACTATCCCTTGCCCCTTGTCCTGTTTCTAGTTTACTCAGAGAGATTTTCTACCTAACAGAACCCACTGACCACCACATCCAAGAAGAGGGTGCTGGAAAAAATCAAAATAACTTTCTGAGGAACAAATCACAGCCATCTAAATTACTCCTTTGACAGAGTAATGGATCTTACAGATGAAAGACACCACAAGGTGTCATTTATCTTGACTTCACAAGACTTGTCAACTTTTCTTGGTCTTTTCTGAAGAACACAATCATAAATAATTTAGAAAATTATGACTTAGACCTCAAAACCTTTAAGGGAGACAACTACAACCTGGAAATGAGGACTTTAAAAAATAATAGTTACTATATCTCCTGAGATGGAATGGGAATCATAAAGCAATTTGTCAGGGAAATTTATTGAGCCCGGTACTACTTATAATTGATATGAAGCATTCGTATCTTGGGCAAATCAGCTTCATTCAATTTGGTAAAAATACATTTGTTTATGGAACTGTAATGGGGTTGAACATTGCCCTCGGCGTGTCCGTGATGGTGTTCATAGCCCTGAGAGTTGGCTTCTGGTTCAGGCAGCTCTGCTCATTGTCAGTGTGTGGTACAGCGACCAGCCTGGGCAGACTAATACAGAGCTCAATGCCTAGAGGCAACCCTGGGTCCCCTGCATCGCACAGATGGCTCTGACTGGACAAGAGATTAGCGGTAGGCACCAGGGCAATTCATCTAGAAAGCAGACTGGCCCTGTATGGTAGCCAAGAGCACAGCTCTCTGTGCAACTGGGCAATGATAGCAGATGGATAGTGGATTAATAATCAAAATCTAAAGGTACAGATGCACACAGAAAAAAGTGATGGTACAGGGGGAGACCATGTGGGGTGTTAGTGAAAACTAAAGAGAGAGGTTAGTCCTTCAAGCTGCTTCAGACTGATTTCCAAATCTGATTCCAATCTTCATTTAGCCTTACAATAATCTCCTCTGCCTTACTCCTTGTTTTCTTGCCTCCTTCCCTCCCTTTCTTCCTTCCCTTTTCCATTCCCTTCCCTTCCTTCCTTCCTTCCTTCCTTCATCCTTTCCTTCCTTTTTCTTCCTTTCTTGCTTCCTTCCTTCCTTCCTTCTTTCCTTCCCTCCTTCCCTCCCTTCTCTTTCCTTCCTTCCTTCCTTCCTTCCTTCCTTCCTTCCTTCCTTCCTTCCTTCCTTCCTTCCTTCCTTCCTTCCTTCTTTCTTTCTTTCTTTCTTTCTTTCTTTCTTTCTTTCTTTCTTTCTTTCTTTCTTCTTTCTTCCCCCCCCTCTCCTATTCTTTCAGTGAGAATATTTAAGTTCTATTCTCTTAGCAAACTTTAATTACACAATATAATGATGTCAACTCTAGTCACCATGATATACATTAAATCCTTAGACGTTATTTATAGCTCAAAGGTTGTGTCTTTTTACCAACCCCTCCCTATTTCTTCCATCTTCTAGTCTCTGGTCACCATGTTTCTACTCTGTTTTCTTGAGTTTGACTTTGTTTTTTAGTTCCACCTATAAGTGATACCATGCCAATGTTGACCATTCTCTGTCTGGCTTATTTCACTTAGCACAATGTTCTCAAAGTCCATCCATGTTGTTGCAAACACCAGGATTTCCTTCTTTCTCATGTTGAATAACATTCCATTGTATATATGCCACAATTCTATCTGTTCATCCATTGACAGACATTTAGGTTGTTTCAATATCTTGCCTGCTAATAACACTGCAATGAACATGGGAGTGCTAATATCTCTTTGAAATCCTGTTTTCATTTCTTTTGGACATATACCCAGAAGTGGAATTTCTGAGTCATATGGTAGTTGTGTTTTTGATTTTTTGAGAAACTACCATGCTGCTGTCCATAGTGGCTTCACCAATTTACATTCCACCAACAGTGCACAAGGATTCCCTTTTCTCACCAATACTTATCTCTTGTCTTTTTGATGATAACCATTTAACAGATATGAGATGATATATCATGGTGGTTTTGATTTGAACGTCCCTGATGATGAGTGATGCTTTCTTAAAACATTTTTATGTAACTAGATGTCCAGGAGAGACTTCTTACATGGCCTTTGAAATTGGAAAAAAAAATGTTTTTTTGTAACTGGAAAAAATATGTATTTTCTCTTCTAAAAAGTGGGACCTTTCATTCTGCAAACATGGGAAAGTTTCTTCCTATTTTACCATTCTATTCTTGAGGAAACCCTACATTCAATGAAATAACCAAAATACTCTTTCTTTAGAATGAGATAGACATATTTTTTGGAATTAAATTTAGTATATATAGGGAGTATACAATATAGCATATATAGAGAGAGAACTTACATATATTTAGAAAATAGTGAGGAATAATTCCTTCTCAAAATTAGAAAATAACAGTTCTTAAAAAATACAGTTCTTGATTTTTTTCAAATTGATATTTAGCTTTAGATTTAGGGATATCTAATTTATATAATTAAATGTATACTTACAATTACAGCTTATACTAAGGGTGTATGTGTGTGCATGTGTGTGTTGGTTTTTGTTTGCTTTGCATATTCTTACACAAGTAGTAGCTTCCCAAACATCAAGAGTGTAGACTGAGCTCCTGAGATAAAGGCATCTAGGCCTGAATTTCTCTTCATCTTATACTGGAAGAAGGCTGGGCTTGGCACAGCTAAAGCTAGAATGGATTATTTGGATGCTAAATTGATTGTTATTTGAAAAACTAAGCTTAAACACAGCAAATTGAATCAAGGCATGTATCTCTGTTTTCTCCTGAAACATGATTTTTAAAAACAGTAAAGGAATAAAAAAGGCATAAACTCACAGGATCTTCTGTTTGGAATAGAAAAGCAAACATAGCAAGTAAGAGATACCAGCACAGGTTCTGAGAGCAGAGCTGAAATCAAGTCTTTGGGTGGGGGTGGGGTGTGGGGAGTGCGCAGGGAGAAGGGCGGCAGGGCCAGGGAAAGCGGAAGTGAGCAGGTGAGTACGTGCTGACCCCAAGGAGGCTGAGAAGTTGGAGGGGCCATGTGTTTCCAAGGCTCTTCCTGATCTTACAAAAGGAATGTAGACTTTATGTTGAGACTAAATCAGAGCATATGAACTCAGGAACAATGAGTCCATTTGAGGGCCATGGAAGACTAAGTCAAAGTCTGCTCATGAGTGGGCAGAAGCCAGCCTCTTTCCCCACTCAGCTTGCACAATACTGCCAGTTTGGCTCACACACCCCAGAAAAAAGAGGGTTTTTCTCTAAGAGCAAGGACCACCTAGAGGGGAAAAAAACTTATAGAAACTGACCCTTGGAGGTCACCCATCAAAAGAGCTTTGTGATCCCCTTATAAGTGTTCATTACCTCACCACTAACTTAGAGCAAGCATTCAGACATTTGAAGAAATCTTCCCACATAAGTGAAAGAGGTGGGACACTTGGATGGCTCAGTGAGCTAAGCATCTGACTCTTGATTTTGGCTTAAGTCATGATCTCATCGTTTGTCAGTTCAAGGTTAGGAACCCTCTCTCTGTCCCTTCTCATTCATGCGTGCATGCTCGCTCTCTCTCTCTCTCAAAATACATAAACATTTAAAAAATGAGAACAGTAAAAACAAGCTGATTTTTTAAAGCCCTTGGAAGAAACAGAGATAATACTAAAAGTTAAAAAAAGAACTAATTAAAAAATCCAAAGGATGCCTAATCCCAGATGCCTGGGTGTCTCAGTCGGTTAAATTCCCACTTTGATCTTGGGGTTTGTGAGTTCGAGCCCTGCATTGGGGTCTGTACTGACAGCTCAGAGCCTGGAGCCTGTTTCAGATTCTGTGTCTCCCTCTCTCTCTGCCCCTCCCCAACTTGTGCTCTTTCTCTCTCTCTCTCTCTCTCTCTGTCAAAAATTATAAATAAAAATTAAAATTTTAAAAAAATCCTCAGAGATGAGAAAATATTGTGGTCATGAAATAAGAATTGGAGGCTATAAAAGCAAGGATCAGTATTATTAGATATTAATACCCTAATATGAGAAATGTAAAATACTAATAGGAAACTTAAGGCTCCCAGGAACTGGGGCAAAAAGTTCAAAGACCAGAAAGCACAAGAGAAAATGTAAATGACCAGAGAATTTACATGGAGGGACTGGGAGGTTCCACAGCTGACAGGTAGGAATCTTTGACAAGGATCAGGAGGACACTGGAGAAAAGAGTTCAAGGAATCAATAAAATATCCCTGAAATAAAGGACATGAGTTTCTAGATTAAATTGCCCACAAAGTACCTGCAAAGCAAATGATTGACAGAAACTAACATCAAAACACATCATTTTGCAATTTCAAAAGGGAAGATTCTATTAGCTTTGAGCAATAAAATACTAGTTACCTCCTGTGGGTGGCTGAGTAATGGTTACCCAAAGCAATCAGTTCCTAATTCGGAGAACTGTAAGATTGGAAAAAGGGTTCCTGCAAATGTAATTAAGTCAAGGCTCTTGAGCTGGGGGGATGATTCTGGATTATCCTAGTAGGCCCTAAATGCAACCATAAGTGCCCTTATAAGAGAGAGGCAAAGGGAAAATGAACACACACAGAGGAGAAAGTAATATGAAGATGAAGTAGAGACCGGCTTGAAGATGCTGGTCTTATATATTTCAAGGACTGGTCATTTCCTGCACCAGAATCCCCATGAATCCCCAAGAGGAATGACAATGGCCATTCCCTTCGACTGAATCTATACTTAATCACAAGGATGTGTCCTAGATCCATGTCCTCAACAGGACAACCGCCATAAAGGAGCTCCCAAGTGTATTAGTTTCCTACAGCTGCTGCAACAAAGTGCCACCAAGTGGATGGCCTAAACAATGTTAATTTCTTTTGGCACAGTTCTGGAAGCTAGAAGTCTGAGACAAGGATGTTGGCAGGTTAGTTTCTTCTGAGATCTCTCTCCTTGGCCTGTGGATAGCGTCTTCGCCCTATGTCTTCACATGGTCTTCCCTCTGTCTGTGTCCAAATTTTCTCTTCTAAGGACACCAGTCTCATTAGATTAGGGTCCACCATAACAACCTCATTTTAATTTAATTACTCTTTAAAGAACCTGTCTCCAAATAGGAGAAATGTGGTTCAGAAACTCCACATATAAATTTTGGAACACACAATTCAGGCCGTAATGCCACATTATAATTTAATTAGCTTTGAAGTATTTTATCAAAGGAACATCTAAAAACAAAATAATAAATAGTTTAAAAGGTTACACTATTACATAACTTTAAAAAATGTTTATTTACTTATTTTGAGAGAGAGAAGGATAGAGAGCGAATAGGGGAGGAGCAGAGAGAGAGAGAGAGAGAGAGAGAGAGAGAGAAAATCCCAAGCAGGCTCCACACTGTTAGTATGGAGCCCAAAGCAGGTTCAAATCCACAAACCATGAGATCATGACCTGAGGCAAAACCAGGAATTGGATGCTTAACTGACTGAGCCACCCAGATACCCTTAGAATATTATACATCTTACAATTAAATCAGTACTACCTGTCCCACTAGCCTCATCTGTAATATTTTCTCTCTGACAGCAGCGACTTTCAAATATTTTTCTTTATCATTTATATTCACATTTCAAAATACATTTTTATACTTCTATTTATTTTTTCATTGTAAATATTATGTGTTGGCTCCATGGTGTGGAATGTAAGGATTTTACTCTGTTGTACCTCTTATACACACTCCCCACCAAATGGTTAAACAGTCAATATTTGCTTTATTATTACTATGTATTATTCACAGGTGATCCAAAAAGGAATTATGTTTCCTTTCTTGTGCTGTATTTTGTTTTACATGGAGCTTAAAATTGCCTTCCTTTTCCCTAAGTGTTCAGTAAAGCCCTGTTATAGTTCATACTAGCTCTCGTTGCCCTGGGGAGGTCTGATCCCAGGTATAGGAAGGAAAGGCCAAGGAACATCAGTGCCCGCCCCCAGGGAGGGCAGCCATGCCTAGCAGAAAGCACTTATAAGATCTTTGGCTGCATAAACACCACACACATTCCATTTCTGTTAGCTGCTCATTATCCATTTGGCACAACGGGCCCTCTGTCAATGGCCAATGGATTATTCAAAGAACTAAGAAAATATTTGATTACCTGAGACAAATTCGATTCAAATATCTAAAAAGAGTGGTTCAATATATTATTCAATGAGCCAAATCTCTAAACTTCCTCCATCTTTGTTCCTATATCTAGCTTCCATCTGATGACCATAGATGAACTCTGCCAGCTAGATCTGGGATCAATACTCCACTTGTGGGTACTGGATTCTGTCCCCTCCCTGGCATTTCCTTTATCTCTAGCATTTTCCTTTCTCTCTGCTACTGAATCATTCTCACTAGTATACATTCTTGCTGTTGGATCTCATACCTTAAAAACACTTATTCTTGATCTCACATTCCCCTCCTTTGCCATCCTGCGCTCTATTCCCCTTTATATTTAACTCCCTGAAAAAGATGTCTGCATTCACCTAGCTCTGCTTTTCGTCTGCCATTGTCTCTTGAATCTACCTCAAACAGACTCTGTCCCTATTAAACCACTAAAAATGACTTTGCAAAGGTCAACAAGGACTTTCTCTTATTTGACCTCCCAGCAGCATCAAACACAACTGGCCACTCCCATCTTCTTAAGGCATTTCTTTATTTGGTTTCCAGGACACCACTTTCTCCTAATTTTTCTATTCATCTCTGGCCTCGCTTCTTCTGAGTCTTCTTTACTGGTTCATCCTTCTCTTTTCAGACCTCAAAATGCTGAAGTGCCCTGAGGCTTTGTTCTTTTTATATTTAACACCACTTTCCACATCAACGCCTTAGGTAATCTCATTCAATCCCACTGCTTTGAAAATAATCTATGACCTGATTGGCTCTCAAAAGAAATCTTTAGCCTCATTTTTTAAAATTTTATTTTCGGGGGGAAGGAAGAAGTAGAGAGAGAGAGAGAGAGGGAATCTCAAGCAGGCTCCATACTCAATTCAGAGCCAGATATGGGGCTCGATCTCATGACCCTAGGATCTTGACCTGAGCTGAAATCAAGAGTTGGACACTTAACCAACTGAACCACCTTCGCACCCTTCTCTAGCCTCATTTTGTCCCCTCGACCCTGGATCAGTGTATTCTCTGCTACTTAAACCTCAGTTCTCTGTTCCTCCTCCCAGACATTTCTCTCTCTTTCTCCTCTGTCTTAAGGAACAGCGGCACCACAGGCTAAGTCAGTGTAAGAACTCTGATGACAATTTCCTGCTACTTTTGCCTTAGGATGAAAGGTCGTTAGAGAAATTTTAACTTAATTTTTAATTTTTACTAATGTTTATTTCTGAGAGAGAGGCAGAGTGCATGTGGGGGAGGGTCAGAGAGAGCAGGAGACACAGAATCTGAAGCAGGCTCCAGGCTCTGATCTGTCAGCACAGAGCCCGTTGTGGGGCTGGAACCCAGGAACCGTGAGATCACAACTGAGCCAAAGTCGACACTCAACCGAATGAGCCACCCGAGCACCCCAAAATTTTAACATTTCTAAGTACTACCTTTTTCAGAGCAGGATCCAGGGCAAAACAATGATATGAATATTAAAACAAACAAACAAACATTTAAGTGGTAAGGAGAAGAGAAGTATATCCAAGTGTAGGAAAGTTGAAGAACCACCAAATCATATATCCGGCTCTTCAGAAATAAAATAAGAGAAAAGTTTAAAGCACCACTGGGAAGACAGCGAGCTGCATGAGAGAGGACTTCCTCCACCCGGATGGGCACACTGGGCTAGAAATGGGCCACTGAGGAAGGGGAGATACGTTGTCTCTCTGAGCACTTATTAGACATGGATTGGTAACAATCTGCTCTGAAAGATTTCAAGACGTGTCCTCCCTGGAGGGAGGAGGAAGAATCCAAAGACCTCCTGAGGGCCCATATAACTCCTAGATTTACAGTGGACCATTCCATTACCACCATGGTTTAGCGACACAGTGCAGTAAACATAACATTAAACCAGCCGCCATCTGGATTTTTCTCGACTTAGGCAAGCTAAGTAGCTATCCAGGGTTTATACCTAAGGAGGTGTTCACGTATGTGTGTGCCTCCAGCATAGCTTATTATAGTTTTGTTTTATTTTATTTCATTTTATTTTTATCTTAATATACAGTGTCCTTCAAGTTTTCTTTTAAGTCTACTGCAAATAACAGGTTTTAGCACATCAGGTGATATTTTGCTTCCTGAAGCATTTAAATTAATTTTCTATTACCAATGCAAATGTGTACTTTCCAATTTACCCACTGCACAATAAAACCTAATTTAAAGCAATTAATGTTCATTAATGGCCCCATCTGCATGTTTATCGCTTTATCCTTAAATACTTGAGACATGGTATCCATATTTTATAGCTCACTTCTTATCAGCAAGAATTCTTATCCTCAAGGGTAAATGTTAAGACTAATGTGCCAGGATCTTACATCTTTATATGGAAACTACATTGCCTTTTTTCTTTCTTTCTTTTTTTTTTCTTTTTAAAGCTGGAAGAGCAGGTTGAATGGACATAATACCAAATCTACCTAATACCAAAAAAGTTGGGGGGGGGGAGGGATTATACTAGTTCACTCACCTCCCTCTCTGACCTTCCTTTCCCCAAAGCTGGTGTGCCACAGCAGTGAGTGTGCTCCAGCCAGCTCTGCAACCCTCTGACAGCATTTTCCCAGCATAGGATGGAATGCAGGGTTTTCCCACCTTGCCCCTTTCAGCAGGGCAACACCTTGCAGGGAATGGGCCAGTGGCTGGTGCCTCCTAGAATGTCAGATGGCATTCTGAGCATGTGCCTTGATATCAGCCAGGCATCGCTTTGCCACTTAATTGCATTCATTGTATATACTTAAGGATATTGTCTAAACTTTTTGAGCACCAGTTTTCTCACTCTGCTTGATTAGGTTTTTCTCAGGACTAAGATAATACGCTAAAAGCTAAAAGATATGTTGGGAATAAGAGGGTAGCTTTCACCCAACCAGACTGCCTGGGTTTAAATACTGGCTTCACCTTTCACACTATGTGTGAGTGTGTGAGAGACCTCTCTGTGCCTTGGTTTTCTCATCTGCAGAATGGGCATCATGGGATCTATGTCAAAGGGTTCTTGTGGGGATTAGAAGGAGTTAATATGTATAAATAGCTTAAAACAGAGTATGGCAAATAGCAAGGACTTGGTGAGTGTTCGGAAAAGAACAAAAGCAGTAGTTAAACGGAAAACAAAAGCCATTTTTATTAAAGGTGTTTCTCCAGAGTCACTGTCTGTGGTGATAAATTGTGGCTCTGGGCTTAGAAACCAGAATTCTGGCATAAGGGCACATTGCAGGTGGCTAGTCTCACAACATCTCCCTGAAACCTAGAGGAAGGCATAGCAAGTATCTCTGTGATGACACTATTGTGTCTAAAGCCCTGACAGCCAAATGCATGTATAATACTTACAAAATGAAAAAAAAAGGAAAAAAAATCAATAAAGTGTTTACACTATTGCAACAAGGAAAGCAAATTAGTTTGGAAGGGATTTTCTAATATAATGCTGCTGAGCCAAGATCAACCCATCTGACTTCTCTATTCCTTAAAAAAAAGAAGTTAATAAATGTTTCCACACGTGTGATTTCAATGAAATTTACATTTACGAGTCATTATCATTTTGGCGGAAGGCAGAATGATACTAGGCTTGTCACTGGAGGGGCAGATGGAGATGGAGTTTAGGAAGTTGACACACAAGCTGACAGAAATGAGTAAAATTTACGTCCCAACCAACCTAATGGCAAGCAATTATCTCTGAACTAGGATAACAAATGTGCTTTTTTATACTCAAAAGATGACATGCATTTTAGAAGTTTCCAGAAGGCATATTTTCTGTAAAGAAGCAACTGTTTCTGTATTCAACATTTAGTACAAAAGTTTAATTGGATACTGACCCTTTTAGAAGATTTTGTTACAAGTTAAAGTTTGATATTAAGAAAATAGAAAAATCTACCCGAAGTGGTGGCTACTTTCTATTACCTGTTTCTCTGTTTAAATATGGCCTTACAAATGTGCTTTTACTTCATATTCAATACTGTTTATAGACTTTGGTATCAGCAAAATATAAATTACTCTATGCACAATCCATAGGCATACTATCTTGTGAGCATCATAAATAAAACAAATACAAGTGGAAATCTAGTGTTTATCTTGGCTCGAAAGACTATCTTGCATGAGATAGAGATTTTTGATTCCATGGTTAAATGACATTCTACATAACAAAAAATTGGCAAATATACTGGTGTAAATTCATCACGGTGACATTATATAATTAAAATGTATTGATATAAACCTTTAAGACATTTTAAATGTCTTACAGTGTAAACTTGAAATGCTGGGGCTCATAAATTTATTCTATGTAAAAAAGTAGCCTAAGTAGATGCACTGTCTTATCTGTAAATTATATATCTTGAAACATGATGAAATATTTACATGAATGACTTTCATTTACTTATTTTATTGAGGGCATAAACTATAACTACTATTTGATAAAGAAGTAAAATTTTGAAAATTAAGTTACATAGAAAGTCCAGAAATATACACTCTTAGACTATTAGAGATGAAAGGGACCATACTTATTCTCTAGATCAAATCTGTTATGTTAAAAGTAAGAAAGCGAGGCTCAAAAATGTTGCTGTCACATCCTAATTGTGATATTAAATAACATCAATGATAAAAGGAAAATGAAAACATCCATAGCCATTTAAAAATTAACCACATCTCTTAAACAGTATCAAAATCTTAATCTAACAAAAATATTGGAAAGGAAGGAGTAACAGAAAAAAACAGCATGGGTGTGATGTGTTTCAATGAATTGATGATGGTGCTGTCATGTCAGAGGAAAGAGCAAAAGAAAGAAATAGGTAGAAAAGAAATTTTACTGAGCCCTTGCTATATGCCAAAATCACTGTAATATAACTTATTCAAAAAGACTTGGTTTAAAGTCTGTCTTAACACCGACTATTTGGTGTCCTTGGGCAAATCAAGCGCTATGAATCTCTGATCCCACATTTCAAAGTAGAGGTAACAATACCTACAGTTACTGAAGGGACTAAGCAAGATAATGGATCTAAAGTATGAAGTTATTCCTGCCGGGTAGTAAGACTATACTGTACTCTTTCTCTTGAGATGGGCTCTGTCATTCACTGTTCATGACCACGCCATGACACAAAGTCAGTGGCAGAACTGGGATTCAAATTATGCCTCTTGAGTCCCAAACCCAAGCAATTCTCCTGTATTTGGCTTCAAGACATTTGTACATGGTCATCCCTCTGCTGGGAATTCTTTCCCCACCCCCCTGTCCTATATCTCCAACCGCCTATTAAATCCTATCCATCCTTCACAATTCATTTTAAATATTACTTCCAACGAACTATCCCTGGAACTTCCCCTATATGTTCTCTTAGTATTCCCGTATTTTTCCTTTGTTGTACTCATTAATAATTAAAGTTAACTAGTCTTCTAACTATTTTTAACCACTATTTCTCTACTGAACTGTGTAATTTACATGAGATCAAGGGCCATTTCTCTCTTGCCGACCCTCATGTCTTTGGCCCTTCGGAAGGTATTTGGCACAATGTAGGCATTCAATAAAAACTTGTTGGATACATCAGTGACGGCATGAATGGGTAAACAAAGAATGAAAAGATCTTTGTATTGGCAAATATTTTTTAAATTTTGTTTAGTAATGGCAGAATGCTGATAAAGTCCCTGAGGACGTCAAAGGACTTTGTCCAGGACAGAAGCAAGAATTATCCCAGGAGGAGGGACAATTTTGACACTGGTAGAAAAGAAGACGGAAAGATCACTGTAGACATACAAATTATCTTCAACGGATCCCTTCAGAGACATGCAATGCTCTTTGAAGTAGGAGGTGGCATTCATGTTTGAGTAAGAGAGAGGAGGGAGATGAAGTTTGGAAGAGCTCTGTGCAAAGAACAGAAGGTTCTGAATGAGAGACACAGAACTGCCAGGAAGCATCAAGCACTCAGCCAGTTAGAGACCATGAATTTTTAATGTTACCAATCTACACCGGCTTGGGTAGCATTTTCTGCTGCTCAGTTCAGTGATTAGGGTCTTGAAGACAGATGTTTAGATTCACTATAAAGATGATGATGAGGGGGAGGAGGAGAAAGAGGAAGAGAAGAAGGAGAATGCTGACAAACATTGACTCACTGTTACTCCATCAAACACTGCACAAAGTTGTTTCTATGAATTATCTCATTTCTTATACACACAATATTGTGTATACCCACTTTTTACAGATGAAAATACTAAGACATTTTTATACCACTTGTTAAAGGTATAATTCACATGCCATAAAATTCACCAACTGCATATGTAGAATTAAATGAAATTTATAAATGTACAGAGTTAGCAACCATCACCACAAGTTAGTGACTTTCTATCACTCCAAAAAATTCCCTTGAGCCTATTTGTACTCAATCCTGCTTCAACATCCAAACCCAGTCAACCACTGATCTGCTCTGTGTTTCAATAAATTTGCCTTTATGGACATCTCGTATAAATGGAATAATAGAATAGATTTGTGTTTTGTGTGTGTGTGTGGCTTTTTCACTTAGGATAATGTTTTTGTTGTTCATCCATGCTGTGGTATTTGTTAGTATCTTGTTCTTTTTTTAATTGCTAAATACCATTTAATTATATAGATACATCACATTTTGAAATTCATAGGCATTGGGATCATTTCCAGTTTGAGACTATTATGAATGATACTGCTGTGAATGTTCACATACAATTCTTTGCGTGGACATATATTTTTACCTCTTTTTTGTAGATACTGGAGTGGAACTTGGAATTCTAAGGCAGTCTGCTAAGGTTATATTTAACGTTATAAGTTATTTCGGAAAAAATGTTTTCCAAAGTAGATGTACCACTGTATATCCTGACCAGAAATGTGTATCATATGTATTTTCTGTGCCTATTGGGATAACCATGTAGTGTCTATTTTGTATTTTATTAATATGGTTATTCAATTAGTTAGTTTTCAGATGCAAAACCAAGTATTGCACTTGTAAGATAAACCCCACATGCTCATGCTATAGAATCCTTTAGATATGCCACTGAAATTGTTTTGTTAATATTATTTTAAAGTTTTGCATTTATATTTTTGAGGGATATCTGTCTATAGTTTTCTTGTGATGTTTTTGTCTCGCTTTGGTATCAGGGTAATTGTGGCCTGAAAAACATCAGGTGAGAATGTTCCCTTTTCATCTATTTTATGAGTCTATAAAAATTATTACTTTAAACATTTAGTAGAATGTACTATTTAAGACAAGAGAGGCAGGACCTTTGTGGGAAGATTTTAAATTACTAGTTAAATTTCTTTATTGTTCTGTTCTTTTCTGATTTTCTATTTCTTCTTGAGTCCATTTCAGTAACTTGTAAACACACAATTTTCTACTGAAATCTTTATCGTTTCCTTCCTTCTGCTTACTCTGGATTTAGTTTGCTTTTCTTTTTCTATTTTTTCAAGATGGAAGCTTAGATTATTGGGATTGGAAACTCTTTTCTTTGGTGTTATAAGCATCTAGAGTTACAAATTTCCTTCTAAGCATTGCTTTAGTTGCACTCCATAATTTTCAGCCCCTTTTAGTTTTCATTCAACTCAAAATAATTTTTGATTTCCTTTATGGTTTCTTCTTTGACCCATGGGCTGTTTAGAAGCCAAATGTTTGGCACAAATTTCTTTCTGTTGTGGATATCTAATTTAATTTTGTTGTGGTCAGAAAATATACTTTATGTGGTTTCAATTTTTAAAAACCTATTGAGAAGGGTACCTGGGTGGCTCAGCCAGTTAAGCATCCAACTTCATCTCAGGTCATTATATCATGGTTGGTGAGTTCAAGCTCTGTATCAGGTTCTCTGCTGTCAACACAGAGCCCACTTCAGATTCTATCTCCCTATCCCTCTCTGCCCCTCCCCCATACTCTCTCTCTTTCTCTCTCTAAATAAACATTTAAAAAAAGTATTGGGAATATTGTGTGGCCCAGCATATAGTCTATCCTGGAGAATATTTCATTGTAAAAATGTGTGTTCTATAGTTCTTGAGTGAGATGTGCTACTTGGTGATGTTCAGTCTTTTATACCTTTGCTGACTTTCTGTTATTTGTTATATTGATAATTGTAGTGGAGTAGTGAAATCTCCAGCCATTAGTTTTTAATTGTGTATTTCTCTTTTCAAATCTGTTATTTTCTGCCTTAAGTATGGGGAAGTCCTCTGTTATTTGCTGTGTATACATTTACAATGATTATATCTTTCTAACATATTGACCATTTTAACATAAAATGTTTTTCTTTGTGTCTAATGATATTTATTATATTGAGGTTTACTTTGTTTGATATTAATATAACTACTCCAGATCCATAATGGTTATTGTTTCATGGTGTACCCTTTCTCAACCTTTCTTTTTTTAAAAAATTTATTTATTTTGAAAGAGAACGAGAATGAGGGGAAAGGGAGAGAGATAGAGGGAGAGAGAGAGAGAAGGAGAGAAGGAAAGAGTGAGAGGGAGAGGGAGAGAGGAAGAGAGAGCGAGCGAGCACTGGAGCTGTTAGTGTGGAGCCCTATATGGGACTCAATCTCACAAACAGTGAGATCATGACCTGAGCCAAAATCAAGAGTTATACACTCAATTGACTGAGCCACCCAGGCACCTCTTTTTCCAATATTTTACTCTCAAGTTCTTTCTTCTAGGCAGGACATAGATATCACAAAACACCAAAGAACACATGATGTTTTTTCCTCCTCAGCACTCCAAGGATTTAGATGACAAAGCTAATGAACACACTCTTCCTTAACCAAACAGTTGTGAAAAGAGGTAAAGAGAGAGAAGTTTTAGCAGTCTCGTCTTTGGAAAATTCGTATACTTTCTTTTTAGGTTATCTCTGCAATTTGGAATTAAATGTTTAACTGTTCTGACAGAACACAGATACATGATTTTTAGCTTCTCAGTCACTTTGTCTCTTTCACTGTCATTCTGATTATTTCAGATACTCTATTAGTTTTAAGGATATAAGGAAAACTTAAAAAATGCTTCATTCTTCATATCATAATATTCCTTCACTGAAACAAAAGGAGAATGTACTTTTCTCTTATGGTTTTAAAAACTGTCAACCAGGTCACTGACTGATAGACCAACAACGCAGGTAAGTGACATTTTACTCTGAACAATTTCATGACTGTTGGACACTGCACCTATGAGTAATGACTCATTGCTTCTTTTCAGCCACTACTTGTAGACATTTCATCTTTTCCTTGCTCACCAATAATACACTTTTCTCCTAACGTTTGTGTTTTCAAAACAGTTGAAATGATAGATTGCATTCTGTATGTATAAAATTGCATCCAATTCTAGTTATTTGATTTTTAAGAAATGCACCATTTCCACATCACTCAGGTTATTATTTCCACTGGCTAACATGCAACATGCTGGACACCATGTTAGCCAAAAAGGTCACAGGACTTGGACTAGAGAAATATAGAAATAAATCTGTATTTCCCAGAAGCTCAGGAAAGAAGGCTTGAAAACTACCCAAGGAGCTCAATGTGAGGAGCAACTTCTTGGAATGGGAAAAGGCAGACACATCTTTCTCAGGCTCTTCTTTGGGAAGGCTGAACATGTCAAGGTCAACGTGTCTCCTGCAGACCATTCTAAAATGTCTAAGAGGACCATCCTTCTGCAATGTCATTGCTGAAATTGGTAGTGTCCAAGCAATGCATAATTATCTGACTCCAACCTTAGTAAATTTATGGGCTGTTTTATACTCATCATTTTCCCAGGTCTTTGGATTTATGTCTAAGACACCTTCATTGATTTTTGCAATCTAGGCGAACAAGTCTGCCTGCCACGCCTCATCGGGTGATGACAAGGAACACAGGGAAAATTCTTCTTGAAACTTTGAAACCATATATTTAATTATCCCAACAATTACAGATGTAGGATCGCTCCAATTCTGGAGATAAGGCAAGTACTTAATGTTTAAAAGGTTATTACAATTTAAAGTTATTGAATAAGACTGGCAGTCTCTTCTGAATTAGAGCCTTGTCCCAGATAAGGTCTGTTTACTCATGAACAAGCTCAAATGATTTTATGTTTGCCAAAGAAGCTAAAATGATATCATGCTCCTCAATCTTTTATTATTTACCAATAACAAAAGACATTTTTGTAATAACTTATAATTTGGAAAGCATTCCCATGCCCATTAATATGCTATATTCTTGCTATAATTCTGAGAAGTAGGCGTTATTGTGCCCAAATTACAGCTGAGACCTAGTAAGTGCCAGAATCTTGACTGGAATTCAGTTCTTCTGATGCTATATTAATGCACTTCATGCTATATAATAGAGCTTCTATACATTAAAAAATTAACTGCCTTGGTATTCTTACAGCATTTGTATGGAATAAGAATTCATAAAGATTCAGTATATATTGAGAGAAAATAAATTTAATAAGTGAATTCATAAACCGTAGGGATTAAGTAAATCTTAATGCATCTATAAATTAAATTCTGTCTATTTATTAAGAGGGCATTATGTTGAATATTTATTATTATAAAATTAGAACCATAACATACAAAGCAGAAAATAAATTTGCAAAAGACTATGTGTAACATAGAATAGGCAGTTCAGAAATAGATACACGAATCTATAGTCAGCTGATTTATGACAAAGATGCCACTAAAATTTGGTAGGAAAAATTTATTTTCAATAATGGCTCTAGACCAATGAGAAAAAACATGACTCTTGTCCCATTATTTCACACCATATTTAAAAACTAACATGAAATAGCTCTAAGAAACCAAATGCCCCCCAAAAAGGATATTTTTACCAGAAGAAAACGGACTATCTTCAAACCTCAGGGTAGGAAATAATTTCCTAATTGGTACATAAAAGCAATGTACATCAAAGACAAAATAATAAATTATAGCTCATTGATTTGAGAACTAATTTATCAAAAGATACCAGAAGGAGAATAAAAACTAATCCAGGGAGAGAAGATATTTAAAATACATATGTCAAAAAAAAAAAAAAAGCTTAGTGTAGTATATCTCAAAAACTCTTACAAACTAATAAAAAAAGACAAACTTAATTTTTAAATTGGACAAATTTATAACACATAACCACTATACAAAAGAGAATATCCACATAACAAATCAGCAAAACTCAATATAATTAATCATTGATTACATGCAAATTAAGTATTCCTTTTAGAATAGCTAAATCTAGAAGACTGATAACATCACTTGTTGGCAAAAATGTGGAGTAACTGGTGCAAGGTGAGGAAGCCAAACTGGTGCAAACAAATTTGAAAACCTGTTAGCCCATATTACCCTGTGATTCAGCAATCACACTCCTAGGCACAGCCATGTATATTCACTAAAAGACACGTGCAGCAATGTTCAGAGAATTCTTATTCATAATAGCCAGAGCCTGGAAGCAACCTAAATATTTACGAATAGAAGAATAGATAAATACATTGCAACATAGACAGCATTGAAAATTAAACAAGGTAATGAAATATAAAGTGTGAATAAATCTCATAAGACATTATGCTGAGAACCCAGATACACACAAAAAATTCATACAATGTTGTTTCATTTTTATGCACATCAGAAGTAAGGCATAAATAATTAGTCATGGTGATAGAAGTTAAAAAGAAATCACTGCTACCCCTAGGGAAAAGTGTACTACTGACCATTCTAGAATGCCAAGAATGTTCTTAGTTTTGATGTGGGTGACAGTTACATGCAACAGCAAACTCAGATGTTGCTTCAGTTTTGATGTGCCTCCTTATGGCCAATGCCTTTTACTTGCTATTGAATCCTGAGTTCAACAACTGGCGATGCTGTGCTCCTTTTTCTTTACAATTGTGTGGACAGTAATGTTGATTACTGAGTTTGCACCTGTTAAAACAAAGTTGTAGAACAGACACTCTTCCATCCCTCTCTCTCCACTTCTTTTTCCACATCTACCGCCATGCAAGATTCTGAAAGACGTCACTAAACACTTATAGTGTCAACATGACCACAGCCAGGCAGCTTCTTCACAAAAGTTCCTTCTGCAGAAGTTGCCGATAGCATTTTTAAAACATCGGCACTCATAGCAAAGGACTTTTCAGACTTCCCAAAATTTTTCTTTTGAAATAATGATGACAAGATGCACTTGAGGATTCTTGTTTCAATCCACTCTCATCCCATCTTAAAGTGAATGACTTTTAGTTGTCTTTCTCTTTTTAAAATTATCCTTGTTATTTTTATGACTTCACTTTGCAATAAATAAAAATAAGGAAGGAATATCTCTTTGATTGTACTGAATTAATATTAGAGTTGGCTTGATTCTACCTTTCTTCTTTTCTTACTTTGCTATTTGATGCATGTCCCAGGGGAAAAATGCCACAGAGACACATGCATTCTCTCTCTTTTACACACACACACACACACACACACACACACACACACACACACACTTAATGAAAGTCAGAGTAATCCATTTGGCCATGACACATCTGGGTTTTGACAACCAGCACCCAGTGGAAAGGCATCCCAAATATGGCTTTAGAGCAACCCTGAGACTCTTTTAGGTATAACATACATAAAACCAGTCAGTTTCCTATGAAATCTAAGATTTAGAACCCACCTACATCTTGGAGCTCAGGCACAGTACCCCTAGTTTCTCAGCACAGACAATTTGTTGAAGGATCCAACCTGCATTGTTCTTTTTTCCTCTCTTTCTTCCATTCCTCTATGGAATGGCTCAGAGTGGAGCAATGGCTAAAACGAGAAAGCTTTATGGTAGCCCTTATCTTAAGCCCAGAGACTTGGCCCCAAACACACCTCTTCCATACGGTCATATTTTCATACCATTTCATTTCCTGGCCCTTATTCTAGTCCCAGAGGAGAAGTCTGAAATAATTCCAACAATGTATTCCTAGTCTATCTTTTAAAGACGAGTTCACTATCTAGTAACTTATGGACCTAAACTTCTGATTTGTGATAGGAAAAAAATGAGGTTTCCCTTAATAAATGAAAGTGTATGTGATATAATTGGGATCTTGTAAAGCATTCTGAGAAATCATGGATGGAAAGCATTAATGGAGAATAAATTACTAATTGCATTAGTGGTCTGCTGTGCTCAACTCAGCGTATAACTTTTAAGTATACCTGGCATCTAGTCCCACTACTGTAATTTATTTTGCTTGCCCTTTTAAAAACTTGCACGAGTTATTTTTAATAATGCGTTTTCAAAGGTAGACCAAAGACAATCTTCATGATTCTCTCAAGGTATGAACAAAGGCTCAGAAACAGGAGTCTAAATTGGAAGCTTTAGAGGGGATTACTATCTATTGCTATGTTTTATACATCATCTAATTTCCTCTTGGCAACCACAGATTCTGAATTATAACTGTGGTGATCATAATAACAATGAAAATGAGTGACATCTCTTACTAGCATGAGCTATGTTCAGCCCACTCCTTTGTTCTTGAGATGCGGGATCTCCTTTCAGAGTCTGCAGAGAGCCTTAAAGAAGATGAAAGAAGGTTAACAAGAAAACAAGGGTTAGAAGACACATCTTTACTTTCCATCATCATGTCTGCCTGTCTC
Source organism: Proteles cristata cristata (assembly GCA_017311185.1). NCBI lineage: Eukaryota > Metazoa > Chordata > Mammalia > Carnivora > Hyaenidae > Proteles > Proteles cristata. Next base: position 703,640 of record JAESUZ010003245.1, read on the forward strand.
TCCTATCCCAGGATCAAAACGTACATATGGCACATATGGGAGGGAAAAGATCTGTGTGTGCTTCGTAGAGTTTCATTTCACTCTTTATCCATAATGCCTGGTTTTTCTCAGCACTAGCATTGATATCCTCCAGCATATGATCAGAATTTTCTTCCGGTAGACAGCTCATTTCTGATACAAGAGACGGTCATCTAACAGTCTTTTAAATGAAAGGACTAGCGTTTTATTTAGGCCTCCAAGATGTCTAACTGTTTGAGGATAGATAACGAATGAAAAAAACCTAAATAAAAATCAGCAACCCTCCCCTTGGCAGTGCATTTACAAGTTTCCAGTAAGAATTCAATGATGTTCTAAACATTGAAAATGATGTTTTCTAATACATTCAACTTCCTGGAGATAAGCAATAATCTTGTGTGCTTCAAACACTTTGGTATTCCCTGTTGAACTAGGCTTTGAAGCACATTTTCTAACATATCTGCAATGCCTCCTGATTTAGTCTGCTCAAGGAAAGGGGATGACCCACCCAGTCTCTGGGGTTCAGTTTTTCCAATCCCTGTCATCATAAGTGCATGAGATTGAGAAATTCATTTGCGCTGAAAAGCATAAAGTAAGGAACTAAGATGTTCATTTTATTCTCCCCTGACAGATATTGCAGAGAGAAAATATAAACTTAACAGTGTCCTAAGGGTTCAGGTGAGATTTTACCTGACTTCTAAAACACCTTAAAAATAAAAAAAAAAAAATTGTTGGCAAGCAGGCCAAGTCGGCCAAGAAGTTCCTTCTTCAATATTTTCTTATGTAAACTCTTGAGGGGAAAAATTGGTACTGCCCTTGTCAAATTAAATAATCACTGCAGACACAGTAACTCCAGGCTGTTTTCTAATAATGATGGCTTGAGGAACAGGTCCATCTCGTATGCATAAAACAGATAAAGATAGGATGTGTGCTCTTACATTCATAATGAAAAATGAGCCATAGAGAGTCTAGCTCACTATAGATTTCCTTCATTTCAATCGGAATATTTATTTTTTTGCAAGTGGTGATTTAAAAAACAAAATTTCAAAAGATGTCCTACATTGCCTACTCTTCAGCCTCAGCTTCCTCGGGAAGGGGTGGGAGGTAAGAATCAGACACGCTGTGAATGGACAACCATTCATCATGGAAGATCTTCCAACCTTCTTAGTTCAAGCCCAGAATGAGCAATGAAGTGAGATTCTCCTGCCTTCACACTTATCTCAGAAAAGCTTTTAGCAAACACAAGATGCCAAATAGTATTGACCTTTTAAAAATATGTTATTAAAGGCATTTCCATTTTCTTGCAGAGCAAACGGTCAACCATGAGAGTTTGGTTGTCAATTCACTGATGATGATCATGATGTGATTATTATATGTGATTGAACTTTGTGACGCCATGATTTCTCACTTCTTCTTCCAGTGCTGTTTGTTTTTATGGCATTTCTTTTTAAAAAATTTGTTTGAATGTTTATTTATTTTTGAGAGAGAGAAAGACAGAGAGAGAGAGAGAGCAAGTGGGGTAGGAGCAGAGAGAAAGGGAGACACAGAATGTGAAGCAGGCTCCAGGCTCTGAGCTGTCAGCACAGAGCCCGATGTGGGACTCGAACTCACGAACTGTGAGATTATGACCTGAGCTGAAGTCTGACACTTAACCAACTGAGGCACCCAGGCGCCCCTATGGCATTTCTAAAGAGCTACCAAATGAGCTCAGAGATGGCCAGCAATGGCCTTTTAAATTCAGTTTTAGAGTAATTAAGAGTCCAAGTGCTAACTGCAGCAATATTTCCAAAACCCATACCCCCACATAGGTCTTCAAAGACTGGGGGCAAATTCACAGATTATGACTTACCTGTTTGAATTCAATCTTTCTTTCAAAGAAGAATATAAAACTTTTTTTTTCTAATGCACTGTACAATCAAGAACAAATAGGTGAGATGCTTTCAGTCCATAAGCCTATATCTCAACAATTCAATACAAGTGACAATGGTTACTTTAACCATCATCAGAACATTTTATTGTGTGTACCAAATACATCAAAGAACCAGAAAGCAAGAGACAGTGGGCAGACAGAAGAGGGAGGAATGGAAAGGAGGGTGGACAGGAAAGAAAATGTGTGTTTGTGCATCTCTTCCTGGGCCTCAGATCACAGATGGGGATTCACTGATGCAGTGACTGGCAGGGAGTGAATTATCTATGTTTGAATGGGGGTCAGGTGGGAGATGAATTTACATTCAGGAAAGTCCATTTTTCACACAGAAGAATCATCTAGCATGCTGCAGCACTGCTTTTCCCAGCGCTCCAGAAGGTCTACCCTCTTCTTGGAGAGGTGATTGCTCCCTGAGATAAAAAGAGAGTCAGGAACTAGGAAGAGGGTTGACCTGACAGGCAGAGTGTCAGAATATCTGGGACAAAGGGACAAGGTCAGGAACTGGAAAAGCACCATAGTTTCCAGTGGCCATTGGGAGGCCTGTGAGATACACTCACAGCTCATAGCATATTCCCTGTGGCAAGAGATATCCAAGTGGCCTGTGTCAACACCACACAGGCGTCACTACTTCCACACATGTGGCCCATGTCCTGCACTGGACAGCCATGAGACCATGATACTCTGACCTGTACTTCCTATTATTTAATTATTGAGCTTTCTTGATACATTTAGACCAAGGGAAGGCAATGACATTACATTTGTATTATCCAAATTATATGTGTGTGTGTGTGTGTGTGTGTATGTGTATATATACACATATATGCTATGCTTATGCACGTATATATATAAAGATGTGTTTCAAGATGAATCTGGTATTGAGATAAAAGTTGGATTAAAGAGGAGTTTTCATAAAGAACAGGCTATTCTGTATCACCGACTCATGTTCACAGGGATTTAGATAATTGTATGAATGTCATGGATAGAATGAATGGAAGAAACATTAGAGAGACATGTAATACTATTACTTGGCTTTATCAGATTGACCCACCCAAACACTGTAGGGTTTGCAGGCTGGCAGAAATATACCCACAGGCCTACTTGTGGCCATTGTCCGGGGCTTCACACTTTGCTTCCTTTGCTGCATCATTCTTGTATTTCAGTCTTCTGTCCCTTTAGCTCTGTACCAATTCCCAGGCGAGCTGCACATGCCCCTTGGACAAGGTAAGTTCCACCTCTTGATTTGACATCCAGCACTCATTCTTGTACTCCTCCTGCGCCTAAGAGTTTCAGATAAACATAGCCCTCACCTCAGCTTCAGCTTCTGGAACAAAACTCCAAAGGTGGCCCATTCGTTTAGAACCTATCTTATTCTTTGAGCCCTTCGGAGGAAAAGCCACTAAGGAAGGACTTACAAAAGGAGCAATTTCAGTACAGATTGAAAATGAGAAGGAAAGAAAAGTCAAAGATGAATTATCTTTCAAGGGCGATCATTCATGCATAGATATTTACAGAGTTCCACTGTATACCAGCCATGGTTTTTCATGCTTCACACAAATTAGGGAACAAGATGGCCAATAGTCCTGCTCTCACGTAGTTTGACTTCTAGGTGGGGGAGACAAACAATAAACAATTGGTATCGTAAAAATAGAAATGACAGAGCATGTTTGAAAATGGAAGTGTTATAAAAAAGAAGTAGAGCAGGGTATGGGGGCATTGGCACTGTGGGAAGTGGGGCAGGATGCTATATTGAAATGGTTGTCAGCATTGTGAGCAAAGACTGAAAGAGACAGAAGAATTAGCCAACCATGTATCTGGGGGGAAGAACATTCCAGGCGGAAGGAATAATAGCAGCAGGTGTAGCCAGTTCAGTGAACAACAAGAATGTCAGTATACCTATTTCAGAGTAAACAAGAAGGGATATAATAGGCAATGAAAAACATAGTAAATCTGGGATAAATCTTGAAGGCTTTTGTAGGCCATCATAAGGACTTTGGCTTTCACTCTTAGTGAAATAGGACCCATTAGAGCATTTGGGCCAAAGAGGATCACGATCTGCTTTAACTTTTTTTTTTAAATTATTTTTTAATTTATTTCTAGGAGAGAGAGAGAAACAGTGTGATCAGGGGTAAGGGTCAGAGAGAGAGGGAGTCACAGACTGAAACAGGCTCCAGGCTCCGAGCTGGCAGTCAGCACAGAGCCCGACGCAGGGCTCGAACCCACGAACCGCGAGATCATGACCTAAGCGAAAGCCAGACGCTTAACCGACTAAGCCACCCAGGAGCCCCTACTTTAACTTTTTAGGGATTACGCTGTATGTGCATTGAGGAAAATTATAAGGGAGGAAGGATAAAACAGGAAATCCCTGCCTAGGGCTCAGCAGTAATCCAAGTGAGACACGACAATGTTCACAGGATACAGCAAAGCAGGGGGTGAGAAGTGAGCAGGATCTATTTTCATGGTTAAACCAATGTGATTTCCTCCTGAAAAAAATTGGATAACGGGTGTGAAAGAAAAGAGGAGTCAAGGAAGAGTCCAAGGGTATTTTTTGGCCTGGACAACTGGAAAGATAGAGTTGCTATAAACTGACATAGAGAGGACTGAGGTTGGAGCAGGTGACCAGGAGACCAGGAGCAGTACAGCAGATGTCGAGCTCAAGATGTCTATTAGCTATCTAAGTGGCCATGGTAAGTAGGCAATGGGATGTAGGGGTCTGTAGAAAGGTTTGCGATGGAGACATAGATGAGGATGCTCATCATAGAAACTGTACATAAAGTCATGAGACAGGATGAAATTACCAAAGGAGTGAGTGCAGATGAGGCAGCGAAATGAAGAGAACCAAGGAGTGGGTCAAGGGGCACTCCACATTAAGAGATTCGATGGAAAAACGGTGCTGTCCCTGAGGCAACAAGAGATAGTGTGAGTGTGATGAGAGATGACTGGCTCAATATACGAATTATTTTTTATACATGTTGTGTTGAGGTGAAATTATGAAATTCAGGTGACAGCTAATGGTGCGCTGGTAAATATTAAGCAACTGACTTCAGAGGAGGAGCGTGTACTCTGTAGACTCTGCCAATTTCTCTGGTGTGTATACTCCCACCATCCCCAATTTTGAGCTACCAACTTGAAGTCACTGCATTTTAGGGGCTGATGGAAATATAGGACTAAAACTCAAAACAAAAAGGTATTAGTTTTTTGATTTTGAGAAATCAGCTCTAGGAAGGGGACAGTTAAAGTGATCGGAAAGAATGAAATCTTCAGAGGACATATTGTAATAAACAGGGGATAAGGCAAGATGTGGGTAAATGTCCATATTAAGGGCACTCGAAAGATTTCCAAGGAAGAAAGAAAAATAAGAAGCTGAATTCCAGAATGGTTTTCTAAACTGGGATCCTTTTGCTACTGTTGTTATTTCTTATTTCTTTTCTTCCTACTTTTTCCCTGGTGGGGGAAATTATAACAGACTTGGGTAAGAAATTTTTCTTTCAGTGCCTTAGAGCATGGACACAACAAAGACTTTTCCGTATCGATACAAGAATTTTAGTACGAACATGTTTATGAATAGTTTTACCCATTTCAGCTTTCCATAAAATAAAATGACATCAGGATATCTACATACTTCAACATTTATACCATTTGGATGTTCCAAATGGTCAATGTGGCTTTTCTTAGACATGTTCAAAAAAATTTTTTAAGTCAACTGACATTTGGTATAAAGGGATGCACTTAACAGCCAAAAGCCCAGTTACACTGATTAATACTATGAAAACCCAATAGAAAACAGGGGTGTCTAGACAGTTTGCTTTAAAAAAATTTTTTTAATGTTTATTTAATTTTGAGACAGAGACAGACATGAGCAGGGGAGGGGCAGAGAGAGAGAGAGAGAGACGGAGACATAGAATCCGAAGCAGGCTCCAAGCTCTGAGTTGTCAACACAGAGACCTAGGCGGGGCTCAAACTAGTCCACTATGAGATCATGACCTGAACCAAAGTTGGACAACTGAGCCACCCAGGCACCTCTAGACACTTTGCTTTTTTGTGTGCAACTTAGCTTCACTGATGAAGAACCCAATCAGAAGTATGGTTAATTCTTAGTTATTTAGATACAAGTCATGCTATGGAAAACTAGACACATGTTATGACAAACATACATGTGATGCAACTTTTTAAAAATGTATGTATGTGTGTTTGTTTGTTTGTTTATTGAGAGAGAGTGTGTGAGGGAGGAGCAGAGAGAGAGGGAGAGAGAGAATCCCAAGTAGGCTCCACACTGTCAGCACAGAGCCCAATATGGGCTCTTGACCCATGAGATCATGACCTAAGCTGAAGTCAAGAGTCAGATGTTTAACCAACTGAGCCACCCAGGCACCCCAACGTGATGCAACTTTTTAAAAACTCTCTGTGCCTTTGAAGTACAGCATAGGTGTGTTAATCACATTTGTAGACTATTTCAAGATTCAAATACCAATGTATTTGTAATTGTCAAATCATGTATTCTAATTTTTTCATTTAAAAAACATGAACACTGTTAGCAGATTTGCTTTGGGTCAAATTAAATTTAGATTCCACCCCCAGTGTCTGCTGGATGGTAGAGAGAAGCCTACTAAATCTAAGGAAAATGCACTAAAAGTGTACCCCACATGCTCATTGGAGCTGCACTCTCAAGAAAGCTTAACCAGTGGAAGCTTGCTATAACACTACAAGTATTCTCAATTTGCAGTTGAATGTTTGTCTTAGTTCTTAGTAGCTGCTCTGAATCAGAAGAGCTCTCTGTTCTCAGGACATTGAAAATTGTGACTTGAAAAGAAAAAAAGCGAGTTATTACATTTTTCCTGGATTGAAAATCACATTGAAGACAGTGAACCTCTTGCAAAAGGCAGAGCTTTGCTTCACTGTTTGGGGTCCTTGTGCAAGCTCCCTCAGGACCCATACGCAAAATGAGGACAATACGGAGACCTGCATGTTCACATAATTGATCCACTTTCATCCGCATAAAGGGATGAGAAAGTCTCAAATTATTAACAGTCCAGTGCTTTTACAGCTCCCACCTACCATGCACTTATCGCTTTCAGATTTCTCCTAATTGAATTACTCAGAGCAGGCCAAATGACCTTAGTTGTCCAAGCACTATTTATCACATTGTACTGTAAATGAATTACATTATTGAAAGAAAATATTCTCTTAATCCGTTTTCCATCTTCTAGTAATTATATCTGCAGTGTCCTAATTTTTCCATGACTTTTCTTTTCAAGAAACAGCTATTAACCTTCAACATAGTCAGTGACCTTGTGTGGATGACTCTGTCCCCTCAGGTGACCTTGAACCAAAAATTATAGAAGCATCAATTGGCAAGGTCGCCAGCATTCAGCAAAGTATGAAAAGGGTAAGAGCTCTTCATTTCCCAGCACTGGCATTCATCATGGAAAGACACATAAAAGAAAGGGCAAATTCCAATGACATGCATCCAATAAATTGGAGACTCTTGTCACAGTAAACGCCAACTCAGCAGTTTATAATCACAATGGATAATACAGCTACACTACTTATTTTTCAACCCTCTAAACTTATGCTTTTAATACAGGATTTTCTGTTTGTTCTTTTTTATCACTAAAAATCCTAAATACTGTCAGCTATGAGATCATCTTTCTGAGTCTGTTGGATTTCATCTTGACTATTAGTAACAAATCTTTTTTGTAATGGCATCCAATCAAGCGGCAAAGATTTTGAAGAAATCTGAAAGGTCACGTAGTTTCAAGTAGACCATGAACAAACTGAACTAGAGGGGAAATGAACTACCAAATTGCTAATAAACTATTTGCAAATTCAAAAACCCAGCACTTCTCTTGGCAATTTGCATGGCATTCCATTTCCTTTAATGTGGTAAGTGGGACCCAAATTCTCTTGTCTAACTTGGAGTTAAATCGAACAAATCAATGAGGAAGATGAATCATCATTCCTAAATAGATTTATTTATGAACTAAGAGAGTATAGTTCAATACATATTGTATTGGTGTCAATAGAGTGTCCATACTAACTGATGTTCTCTGTTATACGTGCTTGATTTTTTCCAGATAGTACGAATGCTGTCATTGAAATGCACATAATAACGTGAAACACACTCACAGAGATTTCCATGCACAGTCAGGCTCTCTCATCTCCGTATTACGTTTCACCCAAGTGGGTTACTTAAGGGAGAGCAGCCACATAGAACAAACACTGGCCAAAAGGAATCACAGGTATGGGGTTAGGTCCAGCTCTCTGACTCTTGCGAATTCTATTAGACAGTCACTCAAATTCCCTGGGCTTCTTCCTCATTCATAAAACTATCTTTGAAGTCATATGATCCTATTGGTCTCTGTTGCTACAAGTAAACTCCAGATTCATGCAGGTTTTTGCTCCCTCTTTTCCCAAAGCAAAACTAATCAAAGCAATAAGTAAATAAATAAACACAGAAAAGGGGGCAAGAAGACAAAAATGGTTCTAGTTTGTGTCTGAGACACGCTGAATTCCCTGGTTTTGCATGCCTGCTCTCCAAACCCTGTGAGAGTATTTGCTAGCAGTGAGAACCCATGTTCTGATGCTCTGATGATGCTGTGAATCCTGTTAAACATAGGATTCTTAGATTTCTGGGTCTTTTCATGGTTCATCTCCAGTGATCGTAGCATACATATTACAACTGGAACAGTTAGCATTTCTGGTTCAGGACTGGTCTACATTATGAGACAAATATTTCCTCCACCTAAAATAGAGCCCTCTTTGAGATCATTCTTCAAATAATTGCCATTTATGGAAGTATATCATCTCTGCACCTTGATCCATGGAGGAAAATCATTTCCAGAGATTTGTTTTCTGAAGCATTGTCCATCTATGTACTGTACCAACAAGAGAACAAGAGAGTCTGACAGTTCTGTTTTTCTGAGTAAGGTGCTCTTAGGACATTTCTGATCCTGAGGCACAGCCATAGATTTCCTGCTACTGATTTTCACGTCCAATTTTGAGTTGCATGAGCTGCATGATGTGAAACCAATCCTCACTACGTGCCACTAAGAATGTCAATCGGTTTTCCAGGCTGTTCCTACTCCCTGCCTCCACCCACCTGAGGCTGTGCTCTAATCATCTCACATGAGCCCTGGCTGGTCTCCATGTCCACGCATGGAGCTGGACTCTAAACTAGACGCGCTGACGAGACTAAGGTCTCCTGCCCATATGATGCCAGTTTTGGCTTCTCAAGGGCTTTCATGCCTTAAAAACAAAATTCCACTTTCCTAACTGGTGCCCCAAATTCATTTAAGAGAATAAAGACATGCTTTGACTCCGTACATGGTTTCCTGGGAGAGGAAACATGTAACCTGAAATCTATAGAATTGATTATTCTGACACAATTGATTAAGATCAAATCCTTTCCTGAGGAAGGACTTTGATGGGGGAGCTCACTGGCTAGTGAAATAGGAAAGTTTTGTACAGCAAAAGTAGGTGAAATACGACATATTTTGCTCCCTTTTGCTTCATTATTATTTGTAGTAGGAGAATGATGTTCATCTCATGAGGTTCTTCAGCTAACTGATGACAATAAATAAACACCATGTACCAAGTCGCTCAAAAGTGAGAAGCAGAACTGTGAAAAACACTGGTAAGCTCCAAAAAGCCTCTCCTTTATCAAAGCAATGAGAGCACTGGCAAATATCATCAGAAGTTGCTTCTTTGTTACTCTGTATATTAGCTGAAGGCTTGCAACAATTTATAAAACTTTCGTTGTTGTTGTTAAAGGATAAGCCTTGTTAAGAGGAGCAAGTTTCATTAAGTTTCATCATGTTTTTTATTTGCCCTATTTCTACTCCACTCCTAAATTTGCAGTACTCTTGAAAACTGACAGCCCCGATCACTGTTAAAACCAGCAGTCTGGCAGCCATCACAAGGGGCAGAATGGTACTGGAGCTTCTTTAAAGCCCTGTCCCTAGAGAATTGGTCATCATTTGACCTGCTTAGTGGTTCCCCAGAAAACCTTATTTGCAAGGATATCGTTATATGACATGACTTGAAGCTCATCCAGTGTGAAAAGCCTTTGTCCCAGGTGTATTTGTCCCCCTCCCGAGAAAATCAGAGGCAATTGTTTAACACTGCAGCCACCTGAGGCATTGAGGGACAACAGGAAAATGGACTGGGCAGAAGCGTAAAAGGAAAAGAAAGGGAATGAGATGTCCATAGGAGGCTCTGAAAATCCCCAACATATTCCTAGTAATCTAGAAGCCCATGTGCATGTGTGTGGCCATGCATATGGCCAGGACTGTGTGCATGTTCAGGAAGCCCTAAGAAACTCTAACTTCTTACTAAAGTGGACATTCTGTGCAAGCAGAAAATGAAGGCTAAAAAGCACCCCGGCTGAGTGTTGAAGGTGTTCCCCCGTACACATATAGAGCTCCTGAAAAATACTGGGGGATTTATTAATTCCTGGCACTTAAGAAAATATCTATCCAATTATTATCTGACCATAAAGAGAACTGAGCAGAGACTTCACTGACCACACACACACACAAAGAATTCAGAGTTTACAGAATTTGTTCAGTAAAGTCACTGACCAAACACCAACAGCAACCCTAGGGAGAAGGAAGAATTTGATTTCCAGGGTTACCAATTAGATGAGCTAAAACGTTCAGTTGTCAACCAAAAGTAGGAGACACACAAAGAAACAAGAAGGTATGACCAGCCCATACATCCAGGGGGAAAAGAGGCAATTAACAGAAGCTGTCTTTGAGGGAGGTTAAATGTTGGGACTTACAACATTGACTTTAAGTTAGCTATTTTATTACTATTTTTACTTTACTTTATTTTACTTTATTTTTTATAAGTTTTATTTATTTATTTATTTTGAAAGAGACAGAGACAGAGTGTGGGAAGGGCAGAGAGAGAGAGAGGGAGAGAGAGGAATCCCAAGCAGGCCCTTTGCTTCCAGCATAGAGCCCAACATGGGGCTCGAACCCACAAAGCTGTAGGGGCATGGCCTGAGCTGAAACAAAGAGTTGGACATTCAACTGACTGAGCCACCCAGGCTCCCCAAATTAGCTGTTTTAAATATGGTCTAAAAATAGTCACCAAAGAAAGTATGTCAATAAAAAGGCAGAAATTATAAAAACAGGAATTCTGGAGATTAAAAGTATAATAAGGAAATAAAAAATTTATTATAAGAGCTCAACAGAAGATTTGAGCGGTGGAATTAAAAATTCGTGAGCTTTTAGGGGTGCCTGGGTGGCTCAATCAGTTAAGCATCCAACTTCGGCCCAGGTCATGATCTCATGGCTCGTGAGTTCAAGCCCCATGTCAGGCTTTGTGCTGACAGCTCAGAGCCTGGAGCCTGCTTCGGATTCTGTCTCCCTCTCTCTCTCTGTCCCTCCCCCTGCTCATGCTGTCTTTCTCTCTTAAAAATAAATAAACATTAATATTTAAAAAAATGGTGAGCAAAATTTTAGTAGGTATTTATCTCCCACAAAAAAAACACAAAAAACACCAATTTGAAAATATATTTGCACCCCTACATTTACTGTAGCATTATTTACAATAGCCAAGATATGTAAGCAACCCAAGCATCCATGGGTAGATGAACAAGATAAAGAAGCTATGGTATACGTATACAATGGACTGTTACTCAGCAACATAAAAGAATGATATCTTGCCATGCGTGGCAACATAGATGGAGCTACAGGGTATTATGCTAAATGAAATAAGTCAGAAAATGGCAAATTCTATATGATTTAATTTACATGTGGAACCTAAAAAATAAAAACAAATAAATAAGCAAACAAAAAGCAGAATCAGACTTATAAATACAGAGAACAAACTGATGGCTGCCAGTGAGGAAGAGGTGTGGGAAGATGGGCAAAAATAGATGAAAGGGAGTGGGAAGTACAGATTTCCAGTTATGGAATGAATGAATGAATCAAAGGAGTAAAAGGTACAGCACAGGGAGTATCGTCAGTGGCACTGTGACAGTGCTGTACTGGGACTTGGCAGCCACACTTGTAGTGAGCATAAGACAGTGAACAAACCTGTGGAATCACTATGTTGTACCCCTGAAACTACTATAATATTGCCAGCTATACTCTGATAATAGTAATAATAATAATAAAAATAAATAACATAATCGGACTTCATGGTACAAAAGGTATCAGAGAAGGTGTATGTGTGTGCGTGCGTGTGTGTGTGTAATGTTCAATTTTGGGTTTTGGGGAAGTGGCTTCTAGGACTATCACCAAGTCATATATATGTACCTTTCAGAAATTAAATGATTTCAGGGGCGCCTGGGTGGCTTAGTCGGTTGAGCGTCCGACTTTCGCTTAGGTCATGATCTCGCGGTTCATGGGTTCGAGCCCCGCGTCGGGCTCTGTGCTGACTGCCAGCTCAGAGCCTGGAGCCTGTTTCAGTCTGTGACTCCCTCTCTCTCTGACCCTCCCCTGCTCATGCTGTCCCTCTCTCTCTCTCCTAAAAATAAATAAAACATTAAAAAAAATTAAAAAAAAAGGAAATTAAATGATTTCAAAAATATTTAGTGAGCTTGAGGATAGGTCAATTGGAATAATCTGGTCTAGAGAACATAAAGAAAAAAGAATAAAGGAAAATGAATATAGCCTTAGAGCATCAAGTAGATTAACATATGCATAATGGGAGCCTCAGAGGAAGAGAAGAAAGCAGGAGAAAGGGGTGGGAAAAATATTTGAGGAACTAATGGCTGAAACATCCCAATTTAAAGAAAACCATCTATCTACATATCCAGTAAGCTCAAAAAAATCCTAGGTGAGATAAACTCAAAAAGATACACAGCTAGACAGTTCATAATCGAATCATTGAAAGCTCAGGACAAAGAATCTTGAAAGTATCAAGAGAGAAGCAACTTACCATACACAAAGGATCTTCAACAAGACTGACAAGCTGATTTCTCATCAGATATCAGGGAGGCCAGAAAGCAGTGGCATGACATAATCAAAATGCTGAAGGAATAAAGGCTGTTAACCAAGAATTCTACACCCACCAACACTGTCCTTCAAAGATGAAGTAGAAATTAAGATAGTCACAGATAAAAACTGAGAGAATGTATTCGCTTGCTCTTCTTCCCCGTATTAAATATTAAAGGAAGCCCTTTAGGTTGAAATAAAAGGACACTAGAAAACAACTCAAATCTATACAAAGACAAAAAGCACTGGTAAGGCTACAAAGGTACATGTAAAATACAGTATAAATGTTTGTTCATGTGTAACTCATTTTTCTCTTATATTATTTAAAAGACAGCTATATAAAGTAATACTTATAAATATGTGTTGATAGGCACAAAATGGATAAAGATATTTCCATGACAATAATAGCATGAGGAGAGGGAGAAAATGGAGCTACGTAACAGCAAAGATTTGTATACTATTGAAATTACATTGAAAATAACTAGAAAATATCCATGGAACACACACAAAAAAGGCTATTACAGGCGAAACAGTAAAGACATAAGATCTACAGGAAACAAATAGCAAATCAGCAGATGTATATTCTACCTTCTAAGTAATTTCATTTAAGAAAAATGAATTGAACAATCCAATTAAGAGAAAGATATTGGCAGAATATATAATCCAATTATATGCTGTCTGCAAGAGACAAACTTTCAAAGACACAAGTAGGTTGGAAGTAAAAATGATATATCATACAAACAGAAACTAAATGAGAACTGAAGTAGTTATATGAATATTAGACAAAATAGACTCTAAAACCTAAATTGTTACTAGAAACACAGACATTCTACAATGTTAAAAGAGTCAATCCATCAAGAAGATAAAGCAATTATAAACAGATGTACCTAACAATAGTGTTCTAAAATACTTATAGCAAAAACTGACAGAATTAAAGAAATAGATAATTCAACAATAATAAAATAAAATTTCAATAACCCACTTCTAAAAATGTTTGAAAGAACTAGCAGATGATCAACAAAAAATACAAACCTTGAACAACACTATATGTTAACTAGACCTTACAGACATTTACTGATGCTCCGCTTGACAAGAGAATATATATTCTTAAGTGCTCATTGAACATTCTCCAGGACATACCATATGGCAGGCCACAAAAGAGTCTCATTAATTTTAAATCTATATTACTAAAATAGAATGAATCAAAAATCAACAGCTGGGTAATATTTTGGTGTTTTGTTTTGTTTTTAAGTAGGCTCTACACCCAGCATGAAGCCCCAACATGGGGTCTGAACCCACAACCCTGAGATCAAGACCTCAGTTGAGATCAATTAGCCACCCAAGTGGCCAAGCCAGGCAATCTTTTAAGTCATTTACATGAGTTATTTTAAATGAATTATCAAAAATATTCTATGAAATATAATATGATTGGGCCTAAGAAGCATGATTCGGTATGGTGATGCTCCACCTTTACAGAAGGAACCATAGTAGTGAGGGTTATATGACCTACCTAAGATGGAACACTTCATAAGAAACAAGGGTAGGAGCTAAACTTAATGCCCTACTCATGTTTGAGGTCTCAGCTTAAATGCTGCCTCATCAGAGATACTTCCCACCCAATCTACTCAAGATTGCTCCTGCAAGTCACTCTTAGAGCATCCTATTCTCTTTCTTCATAGAACTTCTCACAATGTGAAATTCTATATTTCCAGTTCTTACAATGGACAAATGGATAACATTGGTTGTGTGAACAACTTGTCTTTGTTTGGCTAATACTTTCCCAGGGTTGACACTGACAGTTCCAAGCTGCCCAACTAGGAATCCTTGCAGTCCTGGGGAAACCAGGGTGGTTGACCACACTAAAGAATAAACAAGTTACAAGTAGAAATTAGTGTTTATTCTCACTAAGGAAAAAACAAGTTACAAGTGTTTCCTCATTGATGCCACACAACAAGACATTCCCTCCATAAGTGATCAGAGCTATCACCGTGAAATGACTGCTACAGGCAACTCTCTTTCCCCTGACGATCCTCAGTGGCTTCTAAGCCATAGGAACGTCTCTGTGTCCACCCGCTACAAGGTGCCCTTTTCAGTCACCACAGACACACCATGTAGAAACTAGAGACGGGATTTTAATCCATATTTCAAACAAAAACAGAAAGAAACTCTGTGAGAAGGAACTCCCGTTCTGGGTACCATTATTGTTTGTTTTCTTGTTTATTCCCCTTCTTTTCCATTTACACTGTAAGAGCAGATGGCTTACATTTTTGTTCACCATTAAATAGGCAGCACGTAGTGAATGGCTGGCATCTGGTGGCTTTTCAATCAATATTTGAAACAAGGTCCATGTAACTTCTAAGGCCTTGTTCTTAAGCACCATTTATTACCTGCTTTGATGCCATACTTTAATCCTCCTGCCTTAACAGTAACACAAGCTAATACTATGAACTACTCAAAACATTCCAGGCATGATGTTAGTATAATTAATTGACAACAAGTTTTTAAGGTAATTATCCTGATTTTCCAGATGAGGAAACGGAGGAAAAGAGAGTAAAAAACTTGTCTAAGACCTCAAAGTTAATTTATATTTGCTCCACACATGTGTGTTGTAATTTCTCAATGCCATCATGCTTGTGGCAAGAAGTATTTCTGTATCCACACAGAGTAAAGTACAAAACATCAGATGTTACTAATGCTCCTTATATACACCACTTCTCCATGCTTCCCATGTTGTTTCTCATGCCAATATGGTAAGATAAGTATTTTTCATATCTGGCATAAAGTCTGTCTCAGCTGGGTTACTCTCCAATTAATAAAGTGCAAATGAACACAGAGTTATAGTAGTTGTAATAATAACCAGGCATTAGCAAATTTTGAGACCATAATAATATAATTTGCCAAAGTTGTTTCTTCTTCTAATTTCTAAGGCAATCAAGGAAACCATGTTCATTCATTTTTAAATTTCTATTTTATTTTATTTTATTTTATTTTCTATAACCAACAACTGTTAAAGCTCTTTCTTCTCCTATTTTTTTTTAAAAGAATCCTCAGGTGTACATGCATGATATTTAAACTCCCTAGAGCTGAATATGATTTATCTTCAAACAGCAGAGTGGAGGGGGGTGAGTGGAAATCTTCAAATATATATAGATTCATGGCTAGTTTCTACTGAACTCCTGCCCTTGTCAACTCGTTTAGAACACAATTTTCCAAATGCCACTGCTTTCTGGGAATCAGGGGAGGGTAAGAGAGCTCTTTCATTTCATTAGATTTGTGTCAAGTCCATTCTGAGTTTTGAGCAATGGAGACTCTTGGAAAAATAGGCTGAGCTCCCCTTCAGGGCTGGGCTGCTGCAAATCGGGCACCACAGAGCACTGAAAGTAAATAAAATGGCTCACATTGTGCTCCAGGCATGAGGGAGCCCGAGATATAGGACGAGAAATCCAGTGGATGTACCCAGACTCTACCTCCAATGGCATGCTGCTGTTTTCGCAATAATCAGAGCTGTAGCCAGGGCCAAATTGTACACTTGGAGCCAAATCCTCCCTCAGCCCCATGTAGGCAACTTCATCCAAAGTCAGTAGGTGTGGAGTGTATATCTAAAAGTGACATTTGGCAATACTGCCATTTAGTTCTCTTATCGGCCACATACTACACAGTAAGTGCCTTTCTACCAATTTCTGCACAAATGTGAGCCTGTTTGCTATTATCGGATGGCAGTGCTTGCTGTACAATCTCCTCACTTTTCAAAGCTTTTTTGTGTTTTGCCAGTCAGGAGTACATTTTGCAAGTCCCTGGCAAACGCAAGTGTACTTTCTCCTTGGCATAAGCAGGAAGCCAGATGAAAGAAGCAGCTCCCAGGGAAGGCTCCAGATTTCATCAGCTCATCGATGAAGTAGTCCTATGCTTCTCCAGTCCAGTCTTAAAGGGATTGTGTTTCCTTAATCGAAGAAGTAAAAATTCAGAAGAGGGTAAGTGAAGAAAAGAGCTAGAGGTTCACCTCATCGACAAGTTCTGGTCCTTTCCCTGGCCCTCCTTCCTCAGGCTGAGTTGGTGGCTTCCATTTCCTGTGTACATCTCACACCCTTTTGTGTGGGGGTGGGATTTCCCAGGTGCATACATCCCCCACCTAAGGTGGGCTCCCTGAGGCAGAGCCAACAGAGTGTGCATTTCTATACTGCTAGCAGGTAGCAAGGGGTCTGGCAGTCTGGTCAAGAACAATTTGTTTTCTACCTACCCTGTGTTAAGCATCGTTCCTCCTACCAGGGAAAGGGATAGGATGGGGTTGCATACTTCTACCCCTTAGGGAACTTAGAGCCTGGTCAGCACATGAATGCTTAAGCATAACGTTTATGCATAATGTGAGTCAAGCTTATTTAGAGTATGAGCAGAGTGCCAAAGGAACAGAACAGATGTGTGTGTAATCCTGACAGTATAGTCAAGAAGACTGCCGGGAGAGGACGATGTCAGAGCTGAATCCTGACAATAAACAGGAATTCAGTCAAGAATGAGCATGAAAGACGGGGAGTTCTAGGCATAGGCAATATGCTGTTGAAAGGCACATGTGTGTCAAAGGCAAGGGGGCAGGGAACAGTATGTGCCCTTCCCTTCCCAGCAAGGACCAGGCTGAGAATAGTAGGCCATTGAAACTGGAGAGGTGGGCAGTGTCCAGCTAACCAAGGCTTTTTTTTTTTTTAAATTTTCCAAGTTTTTAAAAAGACAGACATTGAATAATTTCAACACTGAGAAAACAGGCTCATCTCTGTGTTTTAAACAGTTTCAATTGAGAAATTAATAAAGAGGATGGATTTTATCTGTGCAAGACAGAAAACAAGGGGCCCAACTGGGAAACAAATTTAATCATGTTGGTGAAAGACCAGGGGAGCTTGTGTTAGGGCAGTGTTATTAGGCCTGGGAGTGAGGCTGTGCAAGAAACATTGATGAGACAGAATGGGAAAGGTATCGTGCAGGGGAAGGGAGTGGATGGAGGCACTCAGTGGGCCTTGGGTTATGTAAGTCTGAAGTTCAGAGAAGAATGAGAGGCTTAAGTTGCATTATGTGTCTCCTAAATGTATCAGAATAGAAATAATCCTTGAGAGTAGATGAGATTCCCCTTGAAGAAGTTGTTAAAAGAGAAAAGCAGTAGCTAGGAATCTTTGGGGGAAAATACCATTTAGGGGGTGAGCAGGGGAGCAGATGCCTTTAAAGGTGACAAGATACTTCAGAGACCTACAGGTGTGACAAAGACTGGGTGGGACCCTAGAGGTTCAGCAGTAAAGATTTCCATAGAAAAGGCAGAAAACAGGGGCGCCTGGGTGGCTCAGTTGGTTAAGTCTTCAACATTGGCTCAGGTCATGATCTCACAGTTGGTGAGTTCAGGCCCTGCATTGGGATCTTTGCTGACAGCTCAGACCCCCCTGGATCCTGCTTCAGATTCTGTTTCTCCATCTCTATCTGTACCTCCCTACTCACACTCTGGCTCTCTCTCTCTCTCAAAAATAAATAAACATTAAAAAAAACATTTAAAAAAGAAAGGGCAGAAACCAGTGTCAATGCCACCTTGTAATGTCAAATAACTTTGGCAATAAAATAGTCTTTGAAGACCTTTTGTGTAGTAAAGTCACTTCTACATATTGCTTACTTAATACATGGATGGATGGATGGATGGATGGATGGATGGATGGATGGATGAGACCAAATATTCAGAGATTGTGTTACCTTAGGATGTAAAGAGGGAGGCTTAATTTGTTGGATGAAGGTTGAGTTTCAGAGTAGCCCAATGTCTAGCCTTATAAACTTACATACTTAGTATTGGTAATACAAAACAAGTCACTCTGTCCCAACCCATTTCTTATTGACTTTTCCTCTCCATATACCTTGACACCATGCATATTAGCAATGATAGATGAGGCAAGAATGAAGGAGGAAACACAGGATCCAGCGATAAGCTCCCCTCATCACTTGTCACAAATAGGACCCACTTCCACATCTCATGTATATTAAGGGTCATAGGTCTGTGTTCAGAAACACTGAGAACTAGATGACAATGTCCAAGTTTTAGCACTAGCTCTTTCATTGCCCACTAAGATATCTCTGGGCCCGCATCTGTTCATCCTTGAATTGAAGTAACAGACTAATGGACTTCTACGTTTTGTTCCATTTTAAAGTTTTTCTAGATATTCACTCTCTGATGTCTTTGAAGAATACAATATTCACTTAATAAGTGCTCAACAAAGATTTCAGTCACTAATTCAGTCCCTTCAGACCCAAAGCTTTATATTTCAGCCAAACAGAACTCTGTGCTGTTTGTTCCTGAACCCGGCTGAGATTTATTTCGCTTGCTGTGGCCATTCTCCGTTTTCTGCTTTCCCTGTTGTGTTTGTACATATGCCTTCACTTTATATTCCTGCCTTTCTCTCTAGAAGTCTGAGAAACACTGGTCTCTGCCAATGCGTACACCCATGCTGACTCATCCAAGGAATGGTACTGAAATCCGCTCCATGTTTTGACTCACCGCAGGGAAGCAGCGCATTGCCAAGTTTGCTCCTTTCACTATTAGGAGAGTGACAGGAAAGCAAGATGAAAGACTGAGAAAAGAATTAGGAGAGGTTCTGATTACAAGTGTGGCTTGCAGCACAGTGAGGGGAGAAACACAAACAAACGACCTGGCGGATTTCACCGTAAACATGCACATCTCACTCACATATTCCCAGATTTTCCCATCTACTAATGTCTCGCCTGGTGTATTCAGATGACACACCATATGGACAGAGGCAATGTTTTCCTTAATCCTTAGTGTAGTGTACAGGCTGAACTATCAAAGTTCCATCACCAACACTAACAATTAAAAGAAACAGTAACTGCTGTTGAAAAACAGTGCTTCGCTTTCAGCACGGATGCTGCTAAGGGCTAAGGATCCTGCTTATGTTATATACTGTTCTCAGAGCTCACCAGGTAGTGACTAAATAGCAAAAACAGCAAGCCCATCTTCTTTCACTGACATACATCTAAGTCCTTAATGGTTGCCTAAATTCCCTGTGTTTCCAAGGTTGATGCTCTGGAATTGCTTTGCAAAGGTATTTAAAAGACTGAATTGCAGAAGGCAGGCAGTGTTTTGATGCTCAGAAATCAAGTTATATTGCCTGATATTCTGCTCCTCCAATAATAGTCCACTATTTGATATTTCTGAATTAGAACAGCATCCATTTGGTTTCATTTTTTTAATGTTTTATTTATTTCTGAGAGAGAGAGAAAGCAGGGGAGGGTCAGAGAGAGAGGGAGACACAGAATCTGAAGCAGGCTCCAGACACAGAATCTGAGCTAGCTGTCAGCACAGAACCCAATGCAGGGATCGAACCCACGAACCATAAGATCATGACCTAAGCCAAAGTCAGATGCTTAACTGACTGAGCCACCCAGGTGCCCCATATTCATTTGGTTTAAACAAGAGAACAGCCTACTCCTTCCTATCTCAACTAGTCAGAACTCTAACTTGTACCTATTTCCAGATATTCCCCATTGGGCTGGCCAAACAGCAGCCCTTTCTTACTCTGCTCTGGCACTCCTAATCTTTTGCTTTTCTTTCAAGATTTTCATGAGCCCAAGATCACTGACTTTGACATCCAGTCATTGCAAGAAACATTTAAGGAATATATGACGTCTCTACCAAAGTGAATTGAAATTAATCGATTTTTTGAGAAATCTGCAATATTACCTGGAGAAAACTTTTAGTTGATGTCGTCAAATAAGACACATACAAAAAATGAACATATGAGATACAACCAAAGCACACTGAAGTTAATTATATTTTAAGAATTTTGCAACTTGTCTGGGATACCCATAGATAAGCTGCTATAGACTGGGGCTGAAAACCAGTCCCTTAGGGTGGCAGAATCTTCCAATGGAGTGACTGGCGGGAAGGGCCGGTGCAGAGAAAAAGAAAAATAGAATAAATGGCTACTTCTTTTCCCAGACAAACAACATTGTTTACTCTTAGAACATTCTTGTTTACCTCATTAAATTTACGACTCTTGAACAAAGTCAGTGTCTTATGTTACCAGCCTTCTGAGAATGACATTTACAGCATTCATTGCTGTTACTTCATGATAAAAACATTTGTTATTGCTGTGCCCTTTGATCTAAACAGGGCCATGGGCTGCTAAACTTTTATTTTTAGGAACAGAGGATTGATAGATGATACCCAGGAACAAAGGAGAGAAAAGGACCATAATCTAAGCCAGAATAAAACTACTCCAAAAAAAAGTCTGGAAAAGGATGAGCTGTTTTGTATATGTCTTACTTTGCCCTTAAAACCAGAGCAGCTTGTCTGAAATATTACCTTCACCTCCCAGCCCATTTGATTACAACCTGGTTCCATATACCTTTATTTTCCTATAGGAAATTAGCAATGATCTCTATCTCATATGCATTTGTACTTTCACATTTAGAATGTTTCTGCCTTGATTTTACATGTAAGAGTACTGAAAATCATTGATTTCTAATTATCATGGTGAGCTTTGCATCTAAAAAGATGTAGAACTCAATAAAATAAATTTCATTCATATCCCTATTCCAAGAGGCACTATAGAAAAAAGCCCATTTAGGGAGAACTTCCCATTTCTGAAAGTATGGCAGACTAAATTTTCTGTTTCCCTTTGAAAGCTCCCGAAATGATTAAATAAAATCTTTTTTAAAGCATAGCATTTTAAAGTCATCTTGGAACTTATGAGAAAAAAGGAATCCCAGATAAACTGAATGCCCAAAATGAAATAAAAGCCAACCCCAGAGAGGTAAGCCAGCATCAAAGCCTCAGCTGTCCTGAGGGTATTGGCCGAATTGTGTAACCTTGACTTTCTATTTAGATGGATTGTCAAGGCATAGGAGGTAAGGGACAAGAGTCTGGGTTTGCTAGAGTGAGGAACTTAGTAGAACTCTACACAGAGCTGAGATTCCACAGTGGAAGAGTAAATAATAAATAATCCTTACCCTCAGGAAAGGAGAGTAAGGGAGCTTACTACCATAAACTTGACACTAGGTATGGGGAAAAGCAAATCTCCCTGATAATTAGTAGTCACAAGTCAATCCTTGGGGACACTTTGAGATCTGTACCCCACATTTGCGCTCTCTGCATGTGCTGAAAAACCACATGCATAGAAAATACTTAAATGTGCAGCCAGATTAATATGAAATCTGAACGTCCTTTAGAGAACTCAATGTCAGGGTGGAGCTCAACTAGTTCCACAGGTAATTCCAAGAAAAACAAGGAAATCACAATAAAGATGATCAGAATACGCACAAGAAATAGCACACCAAGAATGAGAGATGACAGAATTACCTGCAAAGATCTCAGATATTTAATACATAATAATACATAATATTCTTTTTTAAGTTTATTTATTTTGAGTGTGTGTGTGTGTGTGTGTGTGTGAGAGAGAGAGAGAGAGAGAGAGAGAGCAGCAGGGGAGGTGCAGAGAGAGAGAGAGGGTGAGAGAGAATCCCAAGTAGGCTCTGCTCCATACAGAGCCCAATGCAGGACTCAAATCCATGACCATGAGATCATGACCTGAACCCATATCAAGTCTGATGCTCAACGGACTGAATCATCCAGGTGCCCCTAAATAAGACAATGTAAAAAATTTTACTATGCTCTAAGACATAAAAGACTCAAAAACATGAAAAAATAAGATATTTTTAAAAACAATCAACATTTCATGGGGCACCTGGGTGGCTTAGTCGGTTAAGCGTCCGACTTTCACTTAGGTCATGATCTCGCGGTTCATGGGCTCGAGCCCCGCGTCGGGCTCTGTGCTGACTGCCAGCTCAGAGCCTGGAGCCCATTTCAGAGTCTGTGTCTCCCTCTCTCTCTGACCCTCCCCTTCTCATGCTGTCTCTCTCGCGCTCTCTCTCTCCTACAAATAAATAAAAATATTTTAAAAAAAAACAATCAACATTTCAAAGTATGTATTGGATTTATTAATTATTTTAACGAAATTTAAATATCGGTATGATAAATTAGTAGTTTCAACACAGCTAAACAGAGAACTAATGATCTTGAAGGTAAATCAGAAGTAATCAACCCAGTGTGAAAAATATTAAAAACAGAAAACAGTTGAAAAGAGATAGATAGAATTAGCCGAGAAAGCTTTAAGTGTATCTACATGGAATTTCATAGTTTCATTTATTCATAATGAATAAAAGTAGAAGGAAATGTTGGAAAAAGTAATATTTTTAACAGTTTTTGAAAGATGCTAAACTCATCCACAAAGCACAGTGATTTCCAAGCATTCCAAATAAAAAGAAATCCACACCTAGACATATTGTAAGTAAAAATATATACAGATGAAAATAAACAACAGGGGGCACCTGGGAGGCTCAGTCAGCTGAGTATCCAACTTTGGCTCAGGTCATGATCTCACAGTTTGTGGGTTCAAACCCTGCATCAGGCTCTGTGCTGACAGTTAGCTAAGAGCCTGGAGCTTGCTTCAGATTCTGTATCTTCCTCTCTCTCTGACCCTCCCCTGCTCATGCTATCTCTCTCTCTCTCTCAGAAATAAATAAAAGCATTAAAAAATTAAAAAAAGAAAATAAAGAACAGATATTTAAAAGAATCAGAGGAAAAAAGGAATATCATTTATAAAGGAACAATTATTCTGATACTGACTTCGCAGCATAGCACTGGATATCAATTTAAAAAAAGGTAAAAGAAAATTATAATGAAATAACCAATTTGGAATTTTTTTAAAGATTATTAGAGTTGACACATGCATATATTTATGTATATATATTTGTGTGTATATTTACAGGCATATACACTAACATACATATATCCTGAACAGGTAAGGATGCAGAAGTATCAGTTAAGTCAAACAAATACCAACCCAAAATATCACAAAGAGAATAGACTTTAAGGGGGAAAAAGCATGAGTAGAGAAAAATAAGGTCTCTTTATAATGTTAAAACATTTAATAAATCGGTAGATCTGACCAACGAAGAAAGCCAGCATGAAGATGAGGATTTGGGCAGCATATCTGCCTTAGATGGACATAGGTAATACAGAACTCTGTACCAAACAACTCCAGAATTCACCTTTCTTTTAAGGATGTATAAACTATTTATGAAATCACCCACATGGGAAGCCATAAAGTACATCCTAATAGTTTTCAAAAGACTGATATCAGGTAGACTGTATTCCATAAACATAAAGTAATCAGGTTAAAAATCAAAAACAGAAAGGTATATAGCACAAGAACTCTATACTTGACAATTTCAAAAGAGTTTCTGCTTCCGAAAAGTACATGGATCAAAGAAGAAATGATAGAAATATTTTTAATGAACTGCTGAATGACTCTTTTAAAAAACTGCATATTAATACTTGTGGGATTTAGCTAATAACGTCAGCTAATAAGTTCTGAAGGAAATTTGTACACTTATATGAATGTATTAAGAAAGATAACAATTTTTCAATAAATGAATTAAGTACCAAGCTTCAAAAGTTAGAAAATGAACAATAGTATACATCTAAGTAAAGCATGATATAGGAATTAATAAAGAGCAATCCATAATTAAAGAATGAGAAAACAAACATACAATAGAAAGCATCAAAATGCCAAGTCATTTCTTTGAAAATATCAACCAAATAGGAATACTGTTGGTATTATTAATTTTAAAAAGGAGAAAGAGTGCAAATAAAAAATAATTGGAATGAAAAATAAGGCATGACTTTAGATGCAGAAGAGATTTAAATTATAGTGAAAGGTTATTATAAACAAATTTATACCAAAACGTTTGAAATCACAGATGAAATGGGTAATCTTTTAGAACATACAACTTATCAAAATTGGCTCAATTAAAAAACCCTAAATAGTCATATAATCATTAATACAATTAAACCCACTATTTGAAATCTTTTCACAAAGAAAACTACAGGCCCAATTACTTTATAGAAATGCCTTTTAAACATTCAAGAAATAAAAAATACAAGACATAAACAAACTCTTTCAGAGAATACATTAAAACACACATTAAAAAAATTTTTTTAAGGTTTTTATTTATTTCTAGGAGAGAGAGAGACAGCGTGAGCAGGGGAAGGTCAGAGAGAGAGGGAGTCACAGACTGAAACAGGCTCCACGCTCTGAGCTGGCAGTCAGCACAGAGCCCGACGCGGGGCTCGAACCACGAACCACGAGATCATGACCTAAGCGGAAGTCGGACGCTTAACCGACTAAGCCACCCAGGTGCCCCTAAAACACACTTTTTAAACTTATGTGGCTAAAATACCCTTAAAGAAACAAAGAGAAGATTATAAGAGAATAAAATAATAGGCCAAGTTAATCTTGGACATAGTTCCAAAATTCCTAAACTATTAGCAAATAAAATCTGGCATTATATTAAAAATATACTCACCATAGCCAATTGTCTTCCTCCCATAAATACAAAATTGTTAGAAAATTGATGATTCTAACTCATCGCATTAAAAGATTAAAGGAGAAAAGTACATCATCTCTTACACAGATACATAAAACCAGTGGTTAAAATTTAACATGCAAACATGGTTAAATCATACGACATGACAGAGGTATATAGCTAATGCTATAATGGCAAACATATTGAAATATATAAATGTGTAAAGCAACATGCTAGAGACCTTACATTACACAATATTACATGTCAATTATCACTCAAATTGAAAGAATTGATGGTGAGATCTCTGCCAGTAGGAAAATACAAATAAATAAAAATAGAATCAGAATGTAAACAATAAAACTGTCCCCATTTGCAAAAGATATGAGTACATCCACAGAACACAAAAGTAATATACAGCTTATACATTATAGTTAACTAGAGACTTTTATTAGGGCACCTGGGTGGCTCAGTCAGGTCAGCATCTGACTCTTGATATTGGCTCAGGTCATGATCTCACTGTTCATGAAACGGAGCTCAATATGGGGTTTTGCACTGACAGTGCGGAATCTCCTTGAGATTCTCTCTCCCTCTCTGCCCTGCCCCTGCTCGCTCACTCTCTCTCTCTCTCTCTCTCAAAATAAACAAACATTAAAAAAAGAGATTTTTTTTTAGAAAAACTACTGGATACAAAATATTCAAAATTAAATTATATTTCCAATACTGCAGCGATAAGAAATGTAAATTTTAAAATATACCATTTATGGACATGTGGGTGGTTCAGGGGGTTAAGCATCCGACTTTGGCTGAGGTCACGATCTCATGGTTTGTGGGTTCAAGCCCTGCCTAGCTCTCTGTGCTGACAACTCAGAGCTTGAAGCCTGCTTCAGATTCCCTGTCTCCCTCTCTCTTTGCCCCTCCCCTGATCGCACTCTGTCTCTCTCTCTCTAAAATAAATAAAACATTAAAAAAATTTAAACACACCATTTAAGATGGCAGCAAATCCTATTAAGTATCAAGAGATAAATTTAACCAATGATATGCAATATTTTTAAAAAAATTACTCATTTAACTTCACTGGATTGTTTGTTTTTCGGGTGTGGAGTTTGGTGAGTTCCTAATAGATTTTGGATACTAGCCCTTTATCTGATATGTCATTTGCAGCTATCTTTTCCCATTCTGTCAGTTGTCTATCAGTTTTATGGATGGTTTCCTTTGCCGTGCAGAAACTTTTAATCTTGATGAGGTCACATGTACCTCAATGTTCATAGCAGCACTCTCAACAATGGCCAAAACATGGAAAGAGCCTAAGTGTCCATCAACTGACAAATGGATCAAGAAGATGTGGTTTATCCATACCGTGGAATACTACATGGCAATGAGAAACAATGAAATCTGGCCATGTGTAGCAACATGGATGGAACTTGAGGGTGTTATGCTGAGCGAAATAAGTCAGGCAGAGAAGGACAGATACCATATGTTTGCACGTATGGGAGGATTAGGAGGAACTTAACGGAGGACCATGGGGGAGAAGAAGGGGAAAAAATAGTAGGGGAGAGGGAGGGAGGCAAACCATGAGAGACTCTTGAATGCTGAGAACAAACTGAGGGCTGATGGGGGTAGGGGGGAAGGGAGGTGTTGGGCATGGAGGAGGGCACTTGTGGGGATGAGCGCTGAGTGTTATGTGGAAACTAATTTGACAATAAACTATTTATAAAAAAATAAAAATAAAAATAAAATAAATAAAAAAAGGAAAAAATTACTCATTAAAAAATTAAAGCCTATAAAAAACAAAAAAATTGATAGGAATGACAAATTCATTCACAGAAAGACCCAATAATATGAAAACAACAGGTTTTCCCCAAGTTTTCTTTTTTTTATTTATTTATTTTTTTAATGTTTTATTTATTTCTAGGAGAGAGAGAGAGACAGCATGAGCAGGGGAGGGTCAGAGAGAGAGGGAGTCACAGACTGAAACAGGCTCCAGGCTCTGAGCTGGCAGTCAGCACAGAGCCCGACGCGGGGCTCAAACCCACGAACCGCGAGATCATGACCTAAGCGAAAGTCAGATGCTTAACCGACTAAGCCACCCAGGCGCCCCTCCTCAAGTTTTCTATATGCGAATAAATTTTAAAAATTATATGGAATATCAAAATAATTAAGAACAACCGAGATACACTTGAAGAAGAAAATACAGTGAGAACACTTGCTTAACATGGATTAGTACTTAGTGTATAGTAAGACAGTAAGATGCTGATTGACATATATGTAAATAAACCACAGAAGTAGAACTGAGAACTTTCATTGTTTAAAAATGTTTCATTTATTTCTGAGAGAGACAGCATGAGCAAGAGAGGGTCAGAAAGATGAGGAGATACAGAATCTTAAACAGGCTCCAGGCTCTGAGCTAGCTGTCAGCAAGACCGACACGGGGCTCAAACCCAAGTACCATGAGATCATGACCTGAGCCAAAGTCAGACACTTAACCGACTGAGCCACCCAGGTGCCCCAAAACTGAGAGCTTTCAAATTGAGCGAATCATGTACGAAAACCAATAATTGATGGAGCTGCTTGAAAAGCTATGGAAAAAGGGTATATTTTTAAATAAATGTTCAGGAGAATTGGTTTTCTATGTGAAGTAAATAAAGTTGGATTCCCTATCTCACACCATATACAAAAAAATCAAATCTAGGCATATTAACAGATAATATAGGAGAATATTTCTGCAAAATTACTACAGAGTAATATTTATAATATCAAAACAGGAAAATATTGATAAATTTGTGTTAAAATTAAGACCTTCACTTTCTAAAAATAATTATAAAAAGAACAAAAAAGCTAACAGAAATTGGGGTAAGTTATTTGCAACCCATATGATGTACCAGTGGGACCACAATGCAGTTTAAGGTCCAATCTTTTGAAAAATGGTGGACAATAAATATATGACCTCATCTACACACACACACACACAGATATACTAGTGTCTGGGTGAATAAAAGTTTCCCTGAGAATAGATACTCACAAGTATGCTCTCACATAGATTTGGTGTCTGAATCTTTACAACAACATTATACAGGAAACTACAACCTGATATTTAACATAGAATATTCTCTGCCAGTAATATTCCTGAGATTCCAGACTCCCATCCCCACCCCCACTCTAATTTCAACCCACGATGCAAAGAATTCCAATGAATAAAGCCACGGGAAATATATTCACAATCCCAAGTTACTAAATAAAAACAGGGGGAAAAATCCATCAAGTAAAAGTCAACAGATAAATAAGAATAGATCTTGAAATAGATTTTGGATAATAGAACTATGAGATATGGAATAAAAATGAAGTATATTAAAATGACTGAAGACATAAAAGGGGAGTTGAAAATATTGAAAAGGAATGAGCACTATCACAATGACAGGCAGACATGAAAAATAACCACTTGGAATTTCTAGAAATAAGATAATTGAAATATAAAATCCAAGAGAGAGATTAACAGCTGAATATGACAAAATTAACAAACTCAAATATAGAGATGGTAAAATCATCAAGAAAGCAGGACTGATAAGGAAGTATAAAACATGAAAGAGTCATAAAGAATATAAAGACCAATGTATGAATTCCAAAGAAGCGGTCAGATGTGAGCAAAGCAGGCAATATGGAGAGCTATGGGAAGAGAAAGAAAGAAGAGATTTAGTGATTTTCAAAAGATGCTTGATTGGGGCACCTGGGTGGCTTAGTCGGTTAAGTGTCCGACTTTCGCTTAGGTCATGATCTCGCGGTTCGTGGTTCGAGCCTCGCGTCGGGCTCTGTGCTGACTGCCAGCTCAGAGCCGGGAGCCTGTTTAAGTCTGTGACTCCCTGTCTCTCTGACCCTCCCCTGCTCACGCTGTCTCTCTCTCTCTCTCTCCTAGAAATAAATAAAAATATTTAAAAAAAAATTCAAAAGATGCTTGATCAAACCTTGCCTGAAGTCCTTTCTATTACTCAGCCCTTCTGTTTTTAGTCCATACATTTTCTTAATTACTTAACCCTATTTGCGTTGAGTATTTTGTTCTTTTCAAGTTAAGTTTTTCTAACTGATATTGGGAGTAAGAAAATAAAAATTAGTTAAACTGAAAAAGTAATCAAATGTACCTCTACATGCAGCACCTAGAAAAGCAGAGATAAAGCCAGCTAAGAGTTACTAGGAAACAATAGTTCTCCCAAGCACATACTGCCGATGTCTAGTGCCTCAATGGACACCTTTGGGAGACTACTGTTTTCTTACTCACTGAGATACTTTATTCTCTAAAATCACATATAAGTGATGAATCACTGGGTTCTACTCCTGAAAACAAAACTACACTGTATGTTAACTAACCTGAATTTAAATTAAAATTTTTTTAAATTAATTTTCAAAACCTTTGGGGAATTTTTGTTTTTTGTTTTTGGAAATTGTATCAGGAAACAAACATCACACTCTTGCCTAGAGGATCTAAGCCACTTTGACACAGAGGCATTCTCAATTTCCAGTCCTGTGCAGAGCTTCAAATAGGGGTTCCGGACACTACACTGTATGTCTGTCTTAACTTTGTAGTTTCCAAGGAAACAGGACTTTAGATCTACTTCACAGTCCCGACTTGACGTTAAACCCTTTGCACACTGCCCTGCTTGACTTGAGCCTATCCAAACACTGTTTTATTTAAATCTAATCTAAACTCCATTATCCCTTAAAATCATGTCATAACGCCTATATTTTCTTCTGTTTGGTGAGACACCCCAGAGTTCCCTGGTATGTGGTCTCTCTCCCTGCAATGGCACAATAAACCCAACTTTGCTGAATAAAAGCTCATTTCTGGTGATCTCAGGCCAACTAGGTGAGGACAGGAGGCAAAGGAAAGCAAACTAAATAAATCAAAACATAAAATGATATTTCTAGTATCTACCTAAAGAGAGTCATGGAGAGGAGTAGCAAAGAGGCAAATGATAGAGTCATTTGGTTGGTCTGTAACTGAATAGGAAGGGTTTTCGTTGATGATAGCTTCTTGGAGGAGGCAAGTTTTGGAGCGAGAGTGAGGTTCCCTTTGCTCCATCAAGAACACGGAACTAGCGACAGAGGTCCTTAAAGAAAAAGCTCCCCTCCCTCCCCAGGTACATGTTTGCTTCCAGACAGGGACAGCTCCTTGTTCAATGCGGCCATGGGGCTCCCAGAACATTGAGTGCAGCTTAAAACAAGTGCCAAAGCACACTCTGGGATCCAGCCGCCTCCCAGGGCTAGCACTGAGCTCGTGGGCTATATTTTCAGCAGAGAACTGGCAGTCATAAATGTCAAGCCCTGATCAACATAATCCCCTTAGTTATTCCAGCTTAGTTCATAGCGAGGAAAGGTGGCATCAAGAAGATTTCCTATGTTGGAAAAAAAATAATTGCTGAACTCAGATTGGCATAATGTTAGTAATATTAATGTAATCTATGGCCTCTATCTCCAGCAGGTTCAAGATTACTTAAGCATTTGTAGGAATTAGATTTCTTTGTAATCAAGACAAAACACAGTCTTTTGGTGCCTTCTCTGGTAGCTAAGTATGGTTATTTTTCAGGTGGGGGAACTAATAAGAAATATCTGGTGTAATGCTGCAGTAAAAATAAAAAGTGGAGTATAATGAAGATGTAGCTCTCTGATAGCCTCAGTTTCAAGAAGCCCCTGTGGCTCCTCTTGCCTTCTTTAGGTCCCATGGCTTTGACCTTGAACAGTGAAAGTCACACCCACAAGGCCTGGGCAGGCTACTCAGTGTCTTGAATGCAGGGTACTTATATAAATAAACACTAAGGAAAACTATACATAAACCAAGCACAGTTGCATTTTTAATAGCTGGAAAACTGTTCTAATCCCAACTAGTTTACCTTTAAATTACTATCACTTGCTGGGCTTTACCAGTCCATTGTGTTTGCATTTCCAAGCATTTTTTAAAATGCCAATATGTTGCTTTTCTTGACTAAACCATACTGAATTAAAAGCATCAAAGTGTGGAGGGAGTGCGGGAGTAGATTCTAAATCGAACACTGAGAGATTGTTTGAGGACACAACTTTCTTTTATAGCAGCGGCTTTTGGAGCTTTAAATAACTCAGATAGGTCATGCATGGGTACCCTCATCCCCAATGGAGAGTTTCATCACCAAACTCCGTCCACTTGCCAAAGATGCGAAGCACATCTCACCTGCCAATCTCTACAGGTGTCAACCTTGCAGGGAGAACATGACAGCCCGCTTCTCAGAAACGGAAGGGATCTGCCAATTCACCCACCTTGTATATTTCACAGGCAGGAAATTTTAAAAGGTTTCAAGTCCCAAAGTTTGGTTGTTTACATCGATCCTGCCATTGATATGTTGCCAGGGCCTGCCACATGTTAAATTTGTCCAACCTTCCCAAAAAGGAAGCTGTAAGGGTTCATGTGCCATTACTGTAGAATATGGGATATTAAAATAAAAAATATTCCAGCTCTTTGATTTCCTCTGATTTTGTGGGTAATACAATAACCAGAATGAGATAGCTGAAACCAATAAAATCTGATTTATAGCATTAAAGGCAATCTTTATAGCACTTATTTATGGTACATTACATCTAAAATCCAATTTCACAGGCCGCTGTTTGAAACTTTCTGTTCAATCATAAATACACTACATACACTGTACCTCAGTGCCACAGAGTTAGATTACATAAATGTCTGTATCCCCAGAAGGTATTAAAATTCGGTTACTATGGTGGTGAGTGAGCTTGACAGTAATTTTCCTACCCAACTCTTCAACCAAAAAGATCCAGTCAGCATTTGATAAATACTGAAAATGCTAGACTACTTTCATTAAACCACACCACACCACACACACACACACACACACACACACACACACACACACACACACACTGCTTAGATAACTCTACATTCTGGAATGAAAATAATTGAAAAGAAGTACAGACAGGGGCCCCTGGGTGGCTTAGTTGGTTAAGTGTCCGACTTTCGCTTAGGTCATGATCTCGTGGTTCATGGGTTCAAGCCCTACGTCGTGCTCTGTCCTGACTGCCAGCTCAGAGCCTGGAGCCTATTTCAGTCTGTGACTCCCTCTCTCTCTGACCCTCCCCTGCTCACGCTGTCTCTCTCGCTGTCTCTCTCTCTCTCTCCTAGAAATAAATAAAAAATAAAAAAATTAAAAAAAAGAAAAGAAGTACAGACAAATAGGATAATTGATAACACTGAAAGATACTTGCATTAATGTCGTTTGGGTACGTTTTTAAGCCAATGAGCAAAAGCACTTTTTTCACGACACCATCAGTTTTACAAGGAGACACATGGCTAAGTCTATACATGCTACTCTGGAAATATAACCTTAAGTGTCTACATTCATACGCTTCAATGGAGAAGACTATATTCTGTTCAATTACTATAATCATTGTCAAAGAGAGGGCAAGAATACAATCTGACTTTCAGAGAACTGTCATTTGAATCTTAAGCAACTTCACATTAGTTTAAAAAGGTTTTGGTCTTAAAAAAAAAACTCAACTCTCCATAACCTTTGCTTGCCATGTGTTGGATAAATGTAAACGCAGTGGCTGGAATCTTCACTGACCCAAAAGGAAGCAGACTCTTGCTTTGTGAGAGTAGTCACTTAAGTTTTATTCCCTAAATACATTTCAAACTCCTTGTCTTCCAGAAATGTGTACCATAGACCCCTCACCCGGCTTATGTTCCATGTGAGTAAGTCATTCCAGGATACAATTCAGGGCTCAGATGTAAATGACAGGAAAAGGCAGGAAAAGGGAGGAGACTCAGTACCCAAATATCTGACACTCACTAAGCCTCTGGCCCATGCCAACCACTGCACTGTGCCAGGAGCGCACCGGGATTCTGTGGGTCCTGAAGCTAATCCGGTTTGAGGATCCTCCTAAGAG
The DNA here is from genome assembly GCA_017311185.1 of Proteles cristata cristata. Classification (NCBI taxonomy): domain Eukaryota; kingdom Metazoa; phylum Chordata; class Mammalia; order Carnivora; family Hyaenidae; genus Proteles; species Proteles cristata. The sequence continues at coordinate 736,844 of JAESUZ010003245.1, forward strand.
AAGAATACGAACTTCAAAAAAATTACAAAATGAGGTTGCAAACTTAATATGATCCAGAAGGGACTTGAAACAAGTGAAGGCCTGACATTTGAGCCTCAGTAACAATGTGGTGAAAGCATCTCTGGGTCTTGCTTCTCACATAATCATTCTAAACCTCCCAAGAGCCCAGCAAGGTCAGCATTGTTCTTGAGATGAGGAACCTGACGCTTACATGGGTTATCCCAGATGAGGACTTAGGAATCCATTCCTTAGAACGCAAGCTCAAGTTTGTCTACGTGGAAAACCACGTATACTGTTGAGTTTCAGCTTATATCGATGAAGGTTTGCATTGTATTAGCTGGACCTCCCTGAGGTGGAATGGTACTCATGGTTCCTTTTGCCTCCAGAGAGTTCTCCACAGCAAGGGAAGATTTGAGCACGAATTAGATTCACCTGGAGGGCTTGTGAACCACAGACTGCTGGATCCTACCTCAGGGATTCTCACGCAGGAGGCACAGGCAGAATCTGAGAATCTTCCAGGCGATGTTGATACTGCTGGTCCTGGACCATACTTCCGGAGACGGACCTAGAGAAGCTGAATTACTCCTAGCATTCTGTCCATCTGCTGTCTTCCTCTGGTACAGCTACAACTACTGTCATTCAGGTTTACTTTCACCAGCTTAGCTAAAATGGAGCTAAACCCCATCCTTTCATAGAAGCCTTAGGCTGGATTAACAGTGGCTAAAATCCAAAAGATGCTGCAAAGGAAAAATGTTGGTGAAAGATTATGTTGGAAGTACAGACTGATTCCTAAAATGTAATTCAACCATGATAAACTCAGTGTATTTAAATTAGCTTCACTGTAGCATAATTTAAAATCGTTAAGTTACTGTAGTTAATGAAAACTCATATAAATACCCCAATTTTTCTGCAAACTAATAGAAAAATAAAATCAATGAGTATAGTGAGAAGCTAAGGAAAGACAAGCATAATGTAGGGGACCCTAAAGTACTAAGAGCATGAAGTGTCATTCGAAATTGAGTTAGTAGGATTTAATCAAGGTATTTAAATGCATTCTACAATAGAGTACAACATACATTCTGTATTTAAGTCTGATTCAACATAATAATGATGGACTTTTATTACAAGACAGCTATTCAGTGATACTTATGAAATGATTGTAGACAAATTATCTCTATGACATACTACAAAAGTCACATCCATAAATTATTTTAAGATGCCAGCACTAAGTATATTAAGATTTCAAAGACTTCAGTTCACTTTGAACTCTTATATCTCTTGAACATGTTTACGGAAAGAAAAAAGTGACCCTTTGTCACTAGCATCTCATGAATTATTCTGTAGTAAGCATCTTGTGTATTTTGCCCTTTGGTTGAAAGCCTATAAGGAGCTTTGTTTATTCAACAAAGAATTACTGACACCTACTAGGTGCTAAAGATACACACATTAATAAGATTCTGATCCAGCCTTCAAAGAATTAGCCGACTACATAATGCTATTTGTCTCCTTTACTTGAAGAAAGAAAGTAGAATTAACACAACTATCCAGTAAGTCATGTCAGAGATAGAAAAGTATAATTTCAGCCTTGGGTTCATGATGCTTTTCTTCTGCTAACTCCATGTGACTTATAGAAATGGATATTCAGAGATCCATGTTTTCTCATGTGGTGATCTTTGTATTGATAAGCAGACTACAGGGCACCTGGGCACCTGGCTCAGTCAGTCAAGCATCCAAATTTGGGTCAGGTCATTATCTCATGCTTTGTGAGTTGAAGCCCCACATTGGGCTTTAGCACAGTGCCTGCTTCGGGTCCTCTGTCCCCCTCTTACTCTGTCCTTCCTCTGCTCTCTCTCTCCCTCTCTCTCTCTCCCAACTCTCCAAAACAAACATTAAAAAAGAAAAAAGAAAAACAGACCGATTTCTAAAAATATATACATATTGTAAATATCGGCCTCACTTAGAATACTTCCTGCTTCCAGGAGCAGAGAGGCTCATAGGCAGGGTTTGTGTGCACTAGCATTTGTATAGGAATTGTTTAAAATATAGGAAAGTGCTGATAATAAAAAGACATGAAGAGTTTTTCAAATAGAAACACAGATTTTCAGAAAAGGAACCACAGATTTTTTTGAAGAGCTAGTGATAAACTTTTATCAAAGATGATATACAAGAAAGTTCGGCATTTTCCTAGAAAATGTACCAGAAAATGACCAGAAAATAAATCTTAGCTCTGACTTCCAGCTAATTACCTAGTTTATGGACCAGTGCACAAGAAAGCAATGAATTCCCAACAATTATCATGGGCTATAAGCACCTTCATTTATAAGAGAGTCCATATGAAAATATATGTTTATAATATCAACATTTGATACCATTCTTGCTTTCTAAAAGCAGCTGCTATAAATGTATTTTTACTTCATATTTCATAGGCAGATGGTTTAAAAAGTACCTTTTAACAACACAAAAACAAAAACAAAACAAAACAAAAAAGACAGAAACATTTCCTAGCCAGTGTCAATGTGTTTCTATTAATCTGCAATATCCGGAAATAATTCTTTTGATCCTCTCTTAAAGTTGTTAGCAGAAAACTTTCATTTAGTATAATTAAGGGAAGGGGCATCTGGGTGGCTCAGTTGGTTAAGTGTCCAACTTCAGCTCAGGTCATGAACTCACCATTCATGGGTTCGAGCCCTGCATCAGGCTCTGTGCTGACAGCTCAGAGCCTGGAAGCTGCTTCGAATTCTGTGTCTCTCTCTCTGCACCTCCCCTGCTCATGCTCCGTCTCTCTCAAAAGTGAATACAGATTAAAAAAATAATTAAGTGAAATCATAAGTTTCTAATAGAAGCAGATCACTTAAATGCTGCAGCAGCCTTACCAAAGTAAACTTCAGGTCACATATACGAAAAAGTGCCTAGGTTGATATGAAACCAACTTGCAGTACGTTCTGTATGAGGAATGCTGCCTATTTGCAAAATGCCTATGATGACATGTCCAAACACACTTCACTGGTGTCACGACATCTTAAAACCTTCATGCTTCACCAAAATTCTCTACCAGATGCCTCTAATGGTTGTGTTTATTCTGCTTCATTGACTTTCAAGTTCACATCAAGTCTCAAAACTTTGAACTAAAAGGAATCTTGGAGATTATTGAGTCTCTTCCCTTCCAGCTCACTTTCAGGTATGATTTACGGAGATCCGGAGAAGTCTAGTGATATGTCCAGGGTCTACATTCGGGTGATGAAATAGCCAAGGTTGATTGAGGCCCTGGTCACTTGGCTCGCCGGCCACTGGCATTGGTCTCACTGTGCCCTTGATCAATGACCTTGCATGGTGCTCTGACACCTGCTTTAGAATTACACACTCTCAACAGCTGCGGGAGTGCATTGCATCCAGACATTTAAAGAGCAGGCATAAGAAAAGCAAGAATTTGTACATGGAACTTTGGACTAACTAGCTTATGCTAACTCACAGAACTATCACTGTGAGCAACTGGTATAAGATACATAAACTGTTAAATCAACAGCCTTTCTGAATTGTAAAGTATGATGCAAACGTAAGGAATTTTCAAGATCATAAAGTCTAAGACATTGTTATATAAAAGTTTCTTCAAGAAAAACTGAGATGTGTTGCTAAAAATGTATGGAATACCGCAAAATACCTATGCAAAGTTTTACCCACAAATAAACTGACTGGGTACATTTTAAAGATATAGTGTAAGGAAATGTTAAGAATAATCTTATTACTGGGGCGCCTGGGTGGCTCAGTCGGTTAAGTGTCCGGCTTAGGCTCAGGTCATGATCTCACAGTTTGTGGTTTCAAGCCCTATGTCAGGCTCTGTGCTGACAGCCAGCTCAGAGCCTGGAGCCTGCTTCAGATTCTGTATCTCCCTCTTTCTCTGACCCTCCTCTGCTCATGCTGTCTCTCTCTCTCTCTCTGTCAGAAATAAATAAAACATTAAAAAATTTTTTGTAAAGAATAATCTTATTACCAAAACATATCTGAGATGAAAACCAACCTGAAATTTAGCCAAAGGTTAACTAGCATTTGTAGAAATTTGGCTGCTTTTGAAAACTGTACCAAAATGCCAATTCTAAAAGGATGGAGTTGAATAAGACCATGATTTTGCATTTTCAAAATTCAATGGGAATACATTTAAACCACCCATAAAATGATAGCACATTATTTTATTTTCTGTCAGCAATTTTTATACATATGACATTCTGAACCTTCAATAGTCTTATAGCAATTTATAGAATTAATAAGAAATTGGATTTTCACAAATTAGTAGACTTTTTCACCATGAAAGACCAACTTGAACAAATATCCACAATTTTGGTTAAGTTTCCAATATTCTTGCTTTTTTCCCTGCCTGGAAAGGTTTCTACTCATCACTGCCACCAATTCTCCCTACTCTGAAGTGGACTTCCCCTAAGCCTTTCCTAGTCATCTCTCCCACTGTACCCAATCCTCCAAACATATAGCTCTCAGCCTCTGTTGTACACTGAAGACCATTTTTGTACTTACTTACTAGTCTCCATCTTAGACCATGGACTCCAAAGAGGTAGGAAAAGCTCAAAGGCCTTTACATTCGCAGCACAGTGTTTGACGCTTGCCATGATCAATAAGCTTGCTCAGTTTGATAAGGCTAACGTTCCTCATCAAGTATCTTTTTATTGACTATTTCCCACAGTGCAATTAAAAGGAGGAAATTTTAGACACAAGCCTTCTTTTGATTAATTTGCTCGACTCAGCACGTGATCATAGGAAAGCAGTCAAGTATTTAATATTTAGTATTTACTGCTGAGTTTACAATAACAGCATTTTAATAGAAAATGGAATCATGCAGGCTGATAAAATAAACGGCTCCCAAAAAAAGCAACTTAAGTGATACTCTGAAAAGAAACAGTATATAGAGGTTGAATGAAAACAAACTTTCTGATTTTTATCTTTCTGTTTTTCCACTGGTCTCTGAACACAAGAAAGAAATGACGAACCACCATCCCAGATTAATAAAGCCAACGTTTGTTTATTTATTCATTAAATACTGAGCCAGGCCACACCCTAGGTGCCAGAGAAGCAGCATAGTGACCACAACTAATGCTCTGTCTTCAAAAGACAAAAACTTAGTGGTGATGATGACAGCTCACTACGAATTTGAATCTGAGCTCTGCCACATAGGAGCTGTGAGATCTCCTGTAATGTCCTACACCTCTCTGCGCTGTGATTTCCTGGTCTAGAAAATGGTAATAATAATACTACCTATGCTGCAGGGTTATGAGTAGTTGATGAGTTAATGTTTGGAAAGTTCTTTAAAGAGTTCCTGGCATATCTGATGTAAGCGTTTGATGAAATTTCAAGGTGTTTCAGTTCTACCAAAAAGAGACACAGAACGTAGCCCTCTATGATCTGTCACCTGGTGACAACTGTTGTGAAGCAAAGTGGGAGGTGGAGAGAACAGAGGATGTAGATCGCTGCTATTTTATCCTTGGGTCACTGGAAAAATCACAGGGACTAAAGGAACAGGACACTGGCCGGACGCAAGGTCAGAGAGGAAGTGAGGGAGTACGGTAGTCCCTGCTTCTGTGGGAAATACGTTCCAAGCCCCCAGTGGAAACCACAAGTACCGATCCCGAGGTATACAATGTTTTCCCTACACACACATCCAAATGATAAGGTTTAATTTATAAATTAGGCGCAGTAAGAGATTAACAACAATAACAACAAAAAAAAAGGACAATAATTGTAACAATGTACTGAAATAAAAGCTGTATGAATGTGGTCTTTTTTATTTTTATTCTTTTTACAGTTTATTTATTGTTGAGACAGAGAGAGACAGAGCATGAGTGGGGAAGGGTCAGAGAGAGAGGGAGACACAGAATCCGAAACAGGCTCCAGGCTCTGAGCTGCCCATAGAACCTGACGTGGGGCTCGAACCCACGAACCGCTAGATCATGACCTGACCCAAAGTCGGATACTTAACGGACTGAGGTAACCAGGCGCCCTGAATGTGGTCTCTCTTACTGTTAGCATTCTCACTCTTCTTTTTTTTTTTTTTAATGTTTTATTTCTTTTTTAGGAGAGAGAGAGAGACAGCGTGAGCAGGGGAGGGTCAGAGAGAGAGGGAGTCACAGACTGAAACAGGCTCCAGGCCCTGAGCTGGCAGTCAGCACAGAGCCCGACATGGGGCTCGAACCCACAAACCGCGAGATCATGACCTAAGCGAAAGTCGGACGCTTAACCGACTAGGCCACCCAGGCGCCCCAACATTCTCACTCTTCTTCGTGTGATGCTGTGAGGTGATAAAATGCCCACATGATGAGATGAAGTGAGGTGAGGGATGTAGCTCATCTGCCCTGGATCACGGGTAACTGAAATCTTAGGAAGCAAAACCGTGGATAAAGGGGGATTACCGTAATCTCACAGGGCACTGTGGGTCATGAAAAGGACCATGCGTTTTAATGTGCATGAGGTAAGAACCCACTGGAGGATTCAGAATGGAGGATTCATGTTATTGGGTTTTTGTGATAAAAGGACAGCTGTGTCTGCTATGGAGAGACTCTGGGGCACGGGGATCAGAGTCAAACAGGGAGGTGAGTGAGCACACAACAGTCTAGGTGAGAGAGGATTTGTCTTCCATGAAGATGGTAGCAGTGGAGAACGCAGCATGTGGCCAGTGTTGGGTTAGTACGAGGTGCAGTCCCAGTATTTCCTGACTGGGGGACGCAGGGGGAGAAAGAAGTCCAGGGAGACTCTAAGGGTTTCGGTCCAAGCCTCTGCAATGATAAAGTTGCGATCCATTGAGATGTCCAGACTAAGGGAAAGTTTTATCTGATACAAGTCAAATCATTTTCCTCCACAGAAATCTCCAGTGGGCCCTGCTTATTTTGTGAAGTCCAGCCCTCTAGGCATTCAATTCAAGGTCCTACTGGCTGACATCACAGTCTGGCCTCCATCCATTTCATACATGCTCTTTCTGCTTCAAGCCACACTTGACTCATTGCTAGTCCCTACACCTTCACAATTTAATGACATTTCCATGATCTTCCCTTTCCTGGAAGCTCTCCCTCCTCTTCTGTGCCTAAGTAAAGGTGACTCAATTCTTCAGTGGTCAACTCGAAATTCCATCTCCTCAATGAGGCCTTCTCTGATATTTCTCAGCAGAAAGTTCTGGCCTTTTTACTCCTGTCACACATACTTGATTTCACCTTAAATTATTTTACATAGTTGTTTTCCCATTTCATCAAGTAGACAGAATACTTTTTGAAGGCAGAAATCATTTTTTATTTATGTGAATAGATCCACAGTTCCTAACACACTGCTTGCATTAAAAATAATTCAAATTTTTGTTAAAATGAGATTAATATTAGTATCACTGAAAATATCTTTTGGGGGCACCTAGGTGGCTCAGCTGGTTGGGCACCTGGGTCTTGATATCTGCTCAGGTCATGACCTCAGGGTTCATGAGATCAAGCCCCACGTCAGATGTCAGACTCTGTACTGACAGCCTCAAGACTGCCTGAGATTCTCTCTCTCCAACTCTCTCCATCCCTCCCTCTCTCTCTGTCTCAAAATAATTACTAAGTAAACTTAAAAAATGTTTCTTCATATGAAAACAAGCAAGCGCTCTCTTCAAAACATGTTAATTTCATAATCTTGCTATTTTTAATTTCATCAAATAAACATCTATTTAACATTTTTTCACTTATAAAATGCCCATAGGTAACTCATAGAGGAAAGGAAAGGAAAAAGGAAAAAGGAAAGGGAAGATTGATGTACCTCTGGTTTTCTGTGTTTGTTTTTCAGCCAGATACATTTCTTTGGCTGATCATGTAGGTAATACTCTTGAGCTTTACATGATAAGGTTAAAATTTTTTTCTATCACATCCCAGCATATAGTTCAGGCAATATGCCTTAAGTTTTTATTTTTTCTTTTTCTTTCCAGCACAGCTACAAGCTTCTCTGGGGAACCAGCTGTACACAAAGATTTGGTACACTATCTGTCTCTTCCATTTCAAAAAACTACAAATTATGTGCTTTGAGACACAGGGAAGTAAAACATTGATTGTATACAACATTTCAGTAGAGTGGAAGGTATTCTAATTAACATGATAATCAGAACAGTCATTTTCATTGGAAGAGATTGTATAATCGAACATTCTTTATGGATTTTGATAAACATACTTTACTCTCTGAGGGATTTCAAGCTTCTGGTGTTACTTCCCTTTTCTGGATACCAGAGTATACAATTAAGGCAAAAGAACAAAGAAAGAGCCCGACATTAACTTATAAATTAGCTATCAACTGACTGATCACCTAAGGGAATAACACCACTCCCTGACTCTTCTGATGCTGATTAAAATAAATCATATTGGGGACACCGGGAATCAATAATGGTCTCAGAAATCCTCTACCATTCTTTTTACTGGTGTGTAAGCCTCACTTCCCATACCACAATTTTTATTAAAAATAAATAAATAATTTTACCCATGGCAGCATGATAGAAAACTTTATTATATGAAGTTACTCTTAATTGAGTACAAACTCAGCCAAGCATTGAACTGAACATTTCATATATAAAATCTTAAATGTTAACAGTAACCCAGAGGATAGCTAATATTATCCCCACATGCTTTAATTGAAGGTTAGAGGGATTAAGTAATTGCCCCAAGGCTACACAAGTCATTAACAGTCGGAGTTGGGATTTGAACCCAGGCTACCTGAGGCCAGAATCCATGTCCAGAGTCATGGATTCTGGGTACTATCAATTTCCTTGATCTTCCTGTGTACTTATGTGCCTGTGTTGTCACGAGGAATGCACTGGTGGGGAAAAGTGAAGTGACCGCCCTCATGGCTCCTCCCTAATCATTCCATGAGAGAGGAGGGAAAATGGCTTCCATAGTGTATATTTTGAAGATTCAAACAGAAGGCGATATTGACCTTCCTAGTTCATTTTCCATCATCACATTTTATTAGAAACAGTATTGTAGTATATTTCGAGTTAAAGTATGATTTAATGGAATTATTTCCACTCAGTTCACAGGTAAAATTTCTTAGCACATAATGATTTTCTCCCTGTTAGATTCCTCCTTTGGAGCTGAAGAAAATATTTCTATCATCTTGAAAATAGAGGACTCTATCGAGGGGACTTGCTGATGAATCTACTGGAACCTGTTTGGAGCCAGTGTCAACTGAGTTCTGGTCCTGGTGTTGCCATGGCAGGAGTCAGTTCTTACTAAAAGACGTACGTCATATGCATGCGTCAGTTTATAACAGATTGTTGTCAGTAAACAGTCATTTATTATTTATGGTTTGCAGCTCATAGGAGCATTTTGAAGTGTCATCTCTCTTATCATTGGTTCACAAAGATATCCACACAATCTGTTTTAAAAATAAATTTTACAAGCATGTAAAAAATGAAAAATAAAATTCCTCTACAGTGTAACCCACACAGAAAACCACTGTACAACTTGGTGCTAACTTTCCAGTCATTTTCATATTCATCTACAACCAAACAGAGATCCTTGACTTCTTATATTGGACCATTTAAAATAATGACTAATTTAAGTTTTCTGAATATCTTTTCTGTTTGTTCTTTAAATTTTAACGTAATTTTCTCGCAAAAAGGATTCACAGTATATCATTTGCTTTACGTATTGGGATGGAGCAGTGCTAATTATACCAGATCCTCTGGTTAGTAATATAGGGAAAATTTGGGTGTGGGAGTCCTACAAACAATGCGTGGGGCCCAAGAGTCCTAGGAATATATAAATATTAATATTTCATAGACAAACTCTAAGGAGTAAATAAAAAGCTATGGCTTTAATGCTTCCAAATACAAAGAGGATACAAGTGAAATCTGATGGCATTAAAATGTATGCCTCTAAGATGGTTCATTTATTACAGATATGATGATTAGTGCATTGTCATATTTTTCAGAACTTAGTCATTATTTCAAAATAATATTAATGTGGGATAGGCTACTCAAATCCAAAGAAACGCTGCTATTAATTATTTTCCATTCCCTCTGCACAACATACCCCTTATCTTTAAAGGGAATAATATATCTCTACTGATAGGTAAGAATACCCTCAGGTCCCAGAACCTATAAGAACTGAAGTGGAGGCTTTTAAAAATCTGTTGATAAATTATTTAATACCAACTGAGCTAGAAAAGCACCAGAAGAAAAAATATTTGGTAAATGATGTAGAAACCTTAAAAATCATCAATACCAGAATATTTTAAAGCCTTTTCCCTTTTCTTCTCCACCTCACACCTCACTCATCAATTCTCCAAATGTCAGCTTAAACCCTCTGGCCAAATCCCGTTTCAGGGAATCTACTTGTAGAAGTGGCACAGCAGGCATTAAAGATGTCATTAAACTGACATCTGCTCCCGGACACATGAACCTTAAATGGCCCGAAAGCATATAATGCATATAATGTGCTATGCCAACTTAAGAGAAATAAAAAAAAAAAAAGCAAGGAAACAGAAATAAATTAAAAATGTACTTAAATGAAACTTTAATTTACAGGCTTGCACAGGTGTGAGCACACACATGCACACACACACACATTAATATGCCCAACTGGCTTTAGATTCATAGCAAGGCATACAGAATTGGAATACCATTAGCTCCATTCTGATAGTGACATATGTTTTGCATTCTTTTGAAAGAACTAATCTTTATACTCTTTTGCCAAACCATTATGTTATCATTGATGCCATTTACATCTCTCCCACCTTTGGTCATACAGGGAAAGACTCTCTTCTTGTTCTTTTCAAATAAGCCCAAATATACACATCTTATGAAATGAAGACACACATCATCTAATATGCAATGTCATCCCATAGAACTGGAATTTTTTTTTCTCCGCACCCTGACCCAAATGATGTTCTCCGTATCTCCAGCTCTAAAATACACTTGAAATTAATGGAAAGTTGAATTACACCCACTGTCTTTATTTTTAAAAATATTTTTACAAAGTAGTAAATTGTTTCCACTTGGTAAAAATGATGGATTATTGTATAGTGTGAAAAATTTAATGAGCAGATGGAATATCAACCCATTATTCATTAAAATATTGCACTGGGTTAATTCAGCAAATAAAAATGGAGAAGAGAGCAGATGGCCATTTATAGTTCTCTTGAATTCTTAAACTACTTCTTTACAGCCAGAACTGCTCCTATATTTAACTTGAAATGCACAGTTCTTACCATATGCACAGTAAGCAAGCATTCATGTGACCTCATAAACTTTTCATACAACACAGCAATGATTTTTATGATTTAGTTAAAGGAACACTATACACTTACAGAGCAAGTTATTCCCATATCCCCAATATTCTGGGGATAATTTGAATTTCCTAGACTCGGTAGATCCTTGCCATCATTATCTGGTCTGAAGGAGGTTCAAGTAGGCACAGGGGTAAAATTTCACAGAAGGAAGTGATCAGCTTTGTTATAAATGCTTAAGTATGCCAAGCATACATAAAATTATTACAGAGTAGGCAGTGTTTCTCTTAAGCCAACACTTTTTTTCCCCCAGCATATCCTGATCTTACAAGTTATTGCCTTTTTCAAAAATTCTTTTCTCTTGTACAGTAAGTAGAACTCTCATGCAAGTAAATTGAATCTAGAAGGGTGCTTGGCAGTATCTCGCACAGCTGAACATACGTATACTCAGTGGGCCAGCAATTCCACTCCTCATTATATACCCAACAGAAATGCATACTCAGAGCCACAAAAGACAAAAATGTGACTATTCACAGAAGCACTATCTGCAAAAGCTCAAACCAGGAAACAACCTAGATAGAATAAGTAAACAACTTGCAACATACTTACACAATGGTGTCATAAGGAAATGAAGATCAAGGAACAACAGCTATAAGAACAACCTGGGTCGATGACACAAACACGAAGCTGGGCAAAAGAAGGCACACATAACAGCATGCACTGTGTGATTCCCTGTGTAGAAACTTCAAAAGTTGAAAAAAATCACTCTGTGATGATAGGACTTGGCATAGAGGTAACTCTGGGTGAAACGTGGGGAACAGTCACTGAAACAGGAAGGGGCTCTTTGGGGTGCTGGCCAAGTTCTATTTCCTGATCTGGGAGGTTGCTACATGGGTAGTTCGCTATTGTGACAATGTATTGTGTAGCACAGTTAAGATTTGTGAGCTTCTTAGTAGGTATGATGACTTTAATTTTTTTTTTTTTTGAAATTTACTTTAGAAGCTAAACAGACACTATGGATGAAAGAAAAAAGTCCTCTGTATCAATGCCACATAAAGAAATCATGCTAGAATGGAATAGAATAGAATAGAAAGAATAATTTCCTACCAGAGGTAACACAAGTGACACTACGACAAATACTATGTAACTTTTTTTTTTTTCATAAAATTCTCTGATCTCCATATTCCAAGAAAGGTTTCAGTAACTTCTCTTTAGTACCTTTACTGGTTAAAGAAGACCTAGGTTATTTCTCCCAAGCACTGGACCTTCCTCTTCCTGGTGATAATCCTAACTTTCTTTGGTGACATTCCTTTCCCCAATTCTCCTCCATGGTTGGTGCCCAATGATGTTCTCACCAGCTGGTGAGTGAGGAATGGCCGAAGCCAGTTTTTCTCTCAGGGACAGTGTTCTCATTGGCATAGGATAATTTTTTTGTTGTATGGAACTGAATCAAGCACTGTGGCATGGTTAGCTTCCCTGGATCTTACACAAGATGGAGTAAGCCTGTAGAACCTGTCATTGTTATTCACGTAGCCTGGAGTTCATGTCTGGGCTTCACTATAAGATTTCAGAGACAAGAGACCAGGCAGAATGTCTTGTTCATTGTTATTCCATCTAAACCTAACAGTGTCTGGGGCGTGCTAGCTCTTCAATAAAGGTCATCTGAATTTATTTGGCATGTATTCAATAAATGTTTATTGAGCACCTTTATGTGCTAGACATAGTTCTGGACAATAAGGATATAGAGGTAAGTAAAACAGACCAAATCTTGCACACATCATTTCTCTTCTAGTGAGAGAGAAGGAGAGATAAACAAGTTACAAATGCAAATAGAAACACTGCAAATAGTGAAGTTGATAAAATAGGATAATGTGATAGAAATAAAGTGGAAGGGGGCTGGTTGCTTCAGTGGTCCTCAACCAGCGGGGATTTTGCCTTTGCAGACATTTGATGAGACATATTTAATTGTCACAACTGAGGGCATCTAGTGCGTAGAGGCTGCTGAACATCTTACGATGCACAGGACAACCCATCCTCACAAAGTATCCAACTCAAAATGTCAATAGTGCCGAGGCTGAGAAACTGAACTTGACAGAGTGACCAGAAGAAGCCTCTCTGAGCACATCCCATTGGAGCTAAGAGCTAAATGATGATAGAGACAGGTGAGCAAAGCGTTAGAGGAAGATTTCCAAGGCTCAGGGACAGCAAGTGCAAATGCCCTAAGGTGCAAATCCATGTGCACAGCGTGAAGGAAATGAAGGGTAGAGGGACTGAATTCAGCCAGGGGGAAGAATGGTGTATTCAAGATGAATTTGGGCAGGTAATTGTATATGCAAGATAAAGTTGGACAGGGGGGCATGGACCAAATCATTTAGGGCCTTGCAAGTCACAGTAAGGAGTTTGAATTTTATTCTAAGTACAATGGGAAGCCCCTAAAATGTTTTAAGCAAGGAGATGACTGTAATCACATTAAAAAATAAAATCAGCCTGCCTGTTCTGTGAAGAATGGCTTGTAGAAGAGCCAAGTGGAACCTACAGGGTGAGGAAGAAGACTTGATCCAAGAGAAATAGGATGGTACATGCACAGGGTTGCCAAATAAAATACAAGATGGCAGGCTTCATTTGCATTTCAGAGAAACAATTAATACTTTGTTGTATAAATAGAGCCCACACAATATTTGGGATATACTTGTACAAAAATTATTTGTTGTTTATGTGAAGTCCAAATTCAACTGGGCATCCTGTATTTTTGTTTACAAAATCTGGCAACCCTGTACATGCACGAATGGATGAATATCCATATAGGTAAACAGAGAATAACGTGTATTTGGAAAATAAGCCAACTGCTACATTTCTCAAATTCAAAAATAAAAGGTTCTGCATGAATGATTCCTAGATGTAGAAGAGGGGTGTGTTTAAATAGAGAGTGTTTATACAGGAGATCAATTAAGTCCCTAATCAATTTTGACATTTTTGTCTCCCCCTCATTAGTTTAAAATCTCATGAAAGTAGGAACATATACAATAAGTTGGTTCTCATCACCCCCCAAGCTATTTTCTAAGTCTCCATCTACCTAGACCCCCAAATTCAAAACTTTAGGGTAGGTGTCCTGTATGTCTTTAATTTTCATATGTGAACTAATAAAATTTCCAAATTCTGCCAATTATTTTGCAAATTCTCTTAAATTAGATCCTCCTTTCCAGTTTCCATAGACCTATGTTTGTCTGGGTCTGATTCTTGCTCATTTCCTGCATGGTTTCCAGGACCCTCTCTCTTATTCACTATCATCATTACGCCACTGTCAGGTTTAACCTTTCCCATGTTCCTCACTGCGAGTGGGAGTGGTAGGCTGGTCATTCTTAGGCTGTATCAAGCCAGCAGATATCTTTAATTTGGCTCACACAGTAGGAAAAAAAAAAAGTAAGCATTTACAACTAGGAGCATTTCCTTTAAACTCTGGGTATCTGGCTACATTTGCAAGATCTGAAGATCTGGCCACACCAGACCCCCATCTACTCATGGTTACCACAGCTGGAGTTGAATGACAACTTCCTTCTTGAGATCGAGCTTGCAAGTCCTTATCTGTTTGGGGGACCTGTCTGGCATCTGACTACATCACATTCAAATGCCTCTATAGTGAGCATCCAAGACCTCCAAAAGCCCCTCCTTGTCCTCCACTTGAGTCCAACTCTGAATTAGGCGGACAACCCCAGAAATCTCCCTTTTTTCCCTCTTCCTTCACCTCCAATAGCCATGAGAGGCCGAATCCAGATTTATTTTCCTCGATTCAGATTTATGTTGATTTCCTATGTCAAGTTTTTTTCCATTCCATCTCACCAACATTGTTCATTACCTGGATTTTCTTTCTAAAAGTTAACACGCAGATATTCTCTAGGTGTTTCTTAGGAACTTGCCTTTTCTTGCCAAGATGACTGTGGCAGGCCCCTGAGGGCAAGAGCCTTCCTTACTGCCCCTTCTAGCAGTCCTGGGCATCAAAAGCTCTCAAAAAGTAGTTGGTGCATGAAATGACTCTACCACAACCTAATCAGCATGCAAAGAGAAAAGTGGGCCTGAATTTATGCCTTTTCTGGACAGTATACTAGTATGGTTTGAAACTGGTCATTTTTCCTGCCATCAACTATTTTAAAAATAGCATATAAGAAATAGAAACTGAGAAAGCTCTTTTAAAGTTCTGTTTAAAGTAATTTAATAAAGCCTCTGTATTAAACCACATTATCTTACTTTATTCGTGGATATATTTGATTCTATGACCAATAAAAACTAAAAATTTCATTCATTTTGCCCTTACTTCTTATGAGATTATTAAACTCAAATATCCAATTTTCTATCGTTTTAAGAAGGCTGATTATTTAAATGTTAAAAGCTTGAAATGAGGAAATAAAGCATTCTCTGTTTGTATGTATCTATTAAAGCACAAAGGAATAGATGAGAAGCCTGAATCCCAAGGGGAAAAAAAATAACTATGTGAGCAGATACCAAAATCTATTTAAACTGGTATGTGAAAAACCGTGAGTTTTAAATCATTTATTTTAATTGTACACTTTAAAAAATTAGATTCAAAGTGGTCCAAAATGTAGTATTTTCTTAATCCAACAACAACAAAAAATTCTTTCCACACAATAATTACTTTTAAAGAATATTTTTAAAGAGGTTCAAAGTAAAAAAATAATTAGTAAGAAATCCACTTGCAGTAGGGATTAGCAAACAATCTGTGTTTTCCTAAATCAGCTCCTTTTGACGTGTTGTCAGGATCATGAGGCATGACAAATTCTAAATGGGCTTACTGCCGAGAACTCATCCATAAGGTACAGCCATTTCACACACACACACACACACACACACACACACACACACACACACACAATTCAAAAGGGTGAATAAAGTAGCAAACATGGCATGGCTTAGCCACTTTCATTATAATCAGTGAAAATGAAAATAACATTCTAGACAAATCTTTTAGGAAAGGCTCAGATGTCAATATGCTATGTGAAACATGAATCACATTTTTCATAAATTTACATGGATGTAAATTTATATATAAAACCATATGAAAGACATTTGAAACCATATGAAACCATTTGAAAGACAAATAAAAAAACAAAAACATTTCTCAAGCAATTGAATCTTTGGCACAGTATAGAAGAAATAAAGGAAAAGTATATATATTAATTATATCATAATTAATGAGATTGATGAGAATATCAATATATTAAGATATTGGTTTCTGATTAGATTTACTCGGATTTCATGTTTCTGTTATGATTTAATCTAAATCATAAGATCATATAGTGAATAAAAAAAATCAAAGAAAATACTAAAAGTAAACAAAGAAAATTAATGATCAACTCAAGTGTAGGACAGCAGCCCTTAATTATCCAAGGGAGATTATATTGTTCATAACATAGCACATGACTTACTGGTATCATTTGCATAGAATCATGTATCTAATTAGCACTTGGAAGGATCTTAATGAGTGTGTAAGACCTGTAACTCTGGAAATACCCCCAAGGAAACCTCATACAATGACTTTCCCAAGGTCACTCAATTTGTCAGTGACAGAGGAAGGGCTGAAACGTGGGATTTTTTGCTTTAGGGAAAAAACCTGATATTTCTTGAATTCGCTTGATTAATTACTTGCCCTGCTAATATCTAACTTGTAGCTAGTTTGTTGGTTTCTCATTTGTTTGTTTCAATGAAAGGCTGTCTATCTATTTTAAGAAAGTTAGGGAGAGGTTTGAAGCGCTCTTTGGCCAGGGGTATAAAAACACTAAACACTATTCCCATCACTATTCCCCTGGCAGAATTTGAGCAAGAGATGGAATTGAAAAATGAGCATAAGAGATTTTCACTTTCAACCTTATCTAAATATCTATGAGCAAGGGGAGGTCCGGAGAGGCTCTATGGCTTGATCCATGTCAACGCAGCTAGCTGGTGGCAGGAATGGGGCTAGAGCCCCATGTACCCTTCTAGTCTAGATTCTTTCCTTTGCCTCTTGGCCTTGAGTTACGTCTTCAGGGTGAGGCTTCATTGTAACATTGAAATGGAATTCTTCATTGAATAAGATAATCATATTAAATATAAATGCAAACACTATACTCCAAAATCAGATACAGATGATGTTTTGATTATTTGGTGTTCTACAATGAGTCTAATATTGTTCCTTGAAATTACAATGGATAAACAACCATTGCCATAGGGTATTGCTCATGCGTCTTTAATGCATTAATTCCTCATGGACAAACAGGAACCCAGGCAGCACCAACAAATCAGAGTTTAGAATGAAGACCTGTGTCAAGCACAGGCTGAAACAATACACTAAAGCTTCACTGATTCAGACTATTTGGGAGGAGTAAGGTTCAAGGTGGGGGCAAGTGAATTGATGAAAAAAACAAAGCCTAAAATTAAATAGTTTTGAAGAAATACAAATCAATTATTTTGAAGTCAGTAAAAATAACCCACTTAACTACCGCCAAATATAAGTCCTGTAGGGCTAATTTTAATAAGTGAATAACTCATCTGTAATTAGCAGACAAATTGTTTATATGCAAATGGCATAAGAAAACATTTGAAAATACTTTAGCACACTAAGAATTTGCCATTCAATCTTATTTATTCCAAACTTCACATGGAAAACTCTTCCTGACAGGGAGTAGAGAGGTAGAAATTAGTCTATTTCTAGCTATATTATCAAAAAGTCTTCTAGTAATAATGCCCTTACTATAAGAAGTGATAAAGATAGTAATAATACTTCATTTCTATTCCTCCAGGGAGTCCATGTCTTTTCTAATTTGTACTCTAACAGAGCTCTGTGCCCTGAGGGTACATAGAGGTGACAGGACTTGCCTAAAATCTAATACCAACTAAGTTCCACAGCCTGAACTAGAACCCAGGTCCTCTGACCCCTGCAAGGTACCCTTTTCCTCCTACACATACTCTCCAGGATAGAACACAGGGCACTGGTTAGGCCAGATGAGTGCTATGTCATTTTTTTGCTACCAGGGTCTATATTTCTATGGCTTCATAGAATTCATAGATGCACGATGACATCAAAGAGAAAGGTACAAAATCCACATATGTGCAATTGGGGCTTAAATTCACTGTATTTCAGGGAATCTGGGTTGCCCTTCAGTGTGTTCATTGTTTCCTGGATCAGTACCTGTGTTCACCACCTTAACTCCTTGTTGATATGAGGTGGGAATAAATATTCAAACTATCTGTTTTCCTAAACACTGGGTTTAATTGATAAAGGAAGCAAAGTCAACTATCCATTAGTTACTGTAATAGCAAGGAAAAATGATAGCTCCTAATCTACCGTTAACATTACCAACACCTAAATATATAGATAATCTTCTCTTGTCACTTTGCAGGGACAGCAGAGACACCAAAAGAAAGAATCTTGGAGATTAATTTGCTAAATGAAGAAATACATGCAGGATAAGAAAAAACCTTTATGCTGTTAGCTTAATTCATAAAGAAGAAGGTGAAATAAGCAGGCACTCATTCAATGGTAGAATCTCTTTCACCTTATCCTGTGTGCATGCTAATATTATGTTTATGACCTTACTTATGTTGATATAGATACGATCTTAAACAAGGCTCAGGCTAAAGTTTTTAATAGTAAAATGTCACCTCTTATCCTCTATATACGATACAAGTGAGATCTTTTTCGACTGAAGTGTGTGCACATGTATAACTGCCTATGACAGCAGATGAGGGTGCTAATAACTAATAACTGATCAACACTGGAGTTCGACCAACATGCGTCGAGGGGAGGAAAGAAGGCTTGAGCTTTAACGAATGCTGTGAGTGGGTTAAATGACCATTCCTTACATCCCTCTCTTAGTTCTTTATCATCAAGAGTTTGCACCTTGATTTCTCATGCACATCCTCCACCCCAGTCCTCCTTAACTATTTACTCATGGTTGCTTCAACAATAATTTCCTTATGCTATTTCCTTGCAAATGATGCTTTCTCACCTGTAAAGCCCCTTTCTCTTTTCTCTTCTCTACCCATAGAATCCTCAGAGAAGCCCTAAGGAAATGGTCACTCATCTGTATTTAAAAATATGCTGGTTACACCATTATTACAGCAATGGTCATAATGGACTGTAATTATTTGATTAGCTCCCCCGATCAGCAGATTGCACACTCTTTATGGCTTCGGTCTTTCTGTTATTCCTTGCTACATTTCTTCTACTCCTTCATCACCTGCCCCTTAAATGTGACCCTTGCCAATATGCTTCCCAGTGTCTTGCACGCTGTTGAGCATATAGTAGGTGTTCGATAAGTGCTTATTGACTGAACCAGAGTGGAAGCGGCCAATAGATAATCAGCATCTAGTACGTAGTTAGATTTATGTGTGATGAAACCCCTCCTACACATAATGCATTGACCTAAAGTCTCAACTCCCTGACCTTTCATTTATGCTGCAAACCAGAGTGCATGAATCTTTGCTTACTTTTTTTTTTTTTAATGTGCTGTACACTGGATTTCAACCTTACATTAATCTGGGATATTCATTCCACCGACACTTTTGATAGAAGCTATAATTTATACCCCTGAAAAACCCTTCTGTGGGTTAATATTCAGAGGTGTAAAAATACAAATGACATTAAACATTAACAAGGCAAAGAAGAAGCAGTATGAGTAAAGAAATTGTGCTATGTAAAAACCGAAAGCTAAAATTAAGGCTAAAACATTCACAATTAAAACAGGATGAAATGAACGTGTTACAGGCTATGCATTAATCAGAAAGGACATAAACCAAAAGCAGAGGCATATTTATTACTTAAAAAATATTCTCAACTCCCTAAAGCGCCTGTAATTATTAATTATTTATAAACAACACTGGAAATGTTGACACTGCATATTCCTACAAAATGAAACATAAAATAATAATGCCTCAATTTTATACAATCCCTTTAAGTTAATGATACATTTGAAAAAGGATCCTGTGAAGTTTTAGGTGGGGAGGCATTGATGACCACCTAGAAATTGTAGCTATTAGGTTAATACCTGAGCATCCTCTCTCATTACATATCCCCCCTTGGCACTAACACCATATAGACATAATATGAAATGCCTGATCCAGTCCTGAGATCTTATGTTGAATGACCATGACCAAGGTCTATATTTCTCTGGGCTAAAAGTTCTCAACTTAAATGAAGGACTAGAATAGTTCATCTTTATTTCCTTTCAATATTCAATCATCTCTATTTCTAATGCTTATTTGATTTGTTTTTCCTGCTCTTATTCCTGATTCAGAGGGAAATGGTGGTGGTCTGATAAAAACATATGCCATTTTTTAAGCATTTTTGGTTAGTGCAAAGTCGGTTTATTTAAAAATTTTATCCATTTTGGTGTTTCTAGCCTCAACTAATAGAAAGTCTAACCTTATGCATGTATTATTTCATATAACAGAATATGCAGAGTGGAGATGGGTTCAGGTGAAGGTATTATCAAAGACCCAGGTTCTTTCCATTTCTCGCCCCTACCCTGCTTCTGTCCATCTGTTCTTCAGATTTGTAAGTAAGTAGAGCTGTCTTGGTACAGCGGCACAATAGAGAATATAAAGACTGGACACATAACTTCCAATATCCTAAGATGATGCCATCATTCTCCTCTAAGCAAATAGTAAACAACTCAGCTAAGTACCTTCTCCTTTCTGTCACATTATTAAGGTAATTTGGCAGGTAACTATGGAATCCTAGAAGTCCAATATTGTGCTAGGAACTGTTAGTCATACAATGAAAAATATTAAGGTAAGTCCATTCGCTCTTTCATTGTGGAATCATGACTGATGCAGAAAATCAAGTATATCTATTTCAGAGCCTTAAAACAGGACAGAAACACTCCCCATGAGGTTAACCCAGCCCTAGCTGTATCTCCAGGTACAGTTATATAGTGTCTCATTATTACTTGTTGAATAGTAGACATACTATACTTTTAAATTTCATACTTAAGAATGATTTTTTTAATGATTTCATTATCATAGGCTACAGTGACCCTGTCCTTGAAGTGACTAAAGCTTGGTGATGCAGAATGCATTTCAGATTATAGTGGATAGAAACCAAGGGTTACTTGAGATATCCAGAATAAAATTTTTAGTAAGATAAACATAATATAATCTAAAATATAATCATAGTTGCTATAGGTTAAAATATGTCATATATCACAGATGGAATGTACAATTCATTCCCAAACTCACTCTTCTCAGATGGGACCTGATTTGGAGATGATAAGCAATATATTAGAGTCTAAAAATGGAGTATGTAGCTCATTCAGTTAAGTGACTGACTCTTGATTTCGCTCGGGTCATGATCTCATGGATTTGTGAATTCGCGCCCAGCATCAGGATCTGCACTGTGTGGAACCTGCTTGAGATTCTCTCTCCCTCTCTCTGCTCCTTCCCTGCACACACTCTAAACAAACAAACAATTGAATAAATAATTGAATAAATAAATAAATAAATAAATAAATAAACTTTAAATAAATAAAAATAAAAATGAAGTATGTGATAAAATCTTAATCATAATATCCAGGCACTTGAATGTAAATATTCCCAGAGTCAAATAGCTCTTTGATATGTTAAAAACAAAAACAAAAACAAAAAACACCGTATTATGACTATAGCACATAATATGTAAATAGACCTTTATTTCTTATTTCCAACAATGTTGTAGTAACACTCACATACATGCCTTCCGGAACATATTAGTGACCATTTCTCTGTGCTGGAGACCAAGTAGTAGAACTCCCTCTGGGTCATAGAATATACACATTTTCATTTCACAACTGCTGCCAATTACCCCCAAAATGGCTGTCCTAAACCCCACCAGCTGTATAGGAGAGTTTTTGTTTTACTGAATTCTCCACAAATGTATAATATGATAAGACATCTTAATTTTTACCATTCCAGTGTGTGAGAAATGGCACCTTATTTCTTAATTTGTTTGTGCTTCCCAGATTAAAGTTGAACACTTGCTTGTATGTTCATTAGCCATAAAATGTCTTTCTTCTACTAAAAAATGCCCATCTGTTCTGTTTGCTCATTTTCCTATTAGGATATTTTCTATTTCACGTGACTTTATATTTTTCACATATATGTTGCTTCTTGTGTGTTGATGCCTTTTTTACTCCTTTGCTCTCATTTTCTTTTTCCGGTTTTATTGAGGTCAGGTAGAAAGATAAAAACTGCTTATATGTTAGGTAGTTCAATGTGGTTTTTAAAGGGCTACAATGTGATGATTTAATATGCCTCTATATTGTGAAATGATTAGCACAATCAAGTTAATTCACACATCCAATGCCTCACATAGAAGTGCAGAGACCTCTTCAAGATACTGATTTCATCTCCTTTGGATATACACCCAGAAGTATTGTTGAATCATATGGAAGTGTAAATTTTAATTTTTGAGAAGCCTCCATACTATTTTTCAAAATGGCTGTGCCAATTTATATTCCCAACAACAGTACACAAAGGACCTCAGAAGGAAACTCTACATCCTGACCCAAATTGTTATCTCTTATCTTTTTAAAATCTCTTATCTTTTTGATAATAGCCACCCTAACAAGTATAAGGTGGTATCTCATTGTGTTTTGACTTGAATTTCACTGATAATTCCTCCTGTTGAGCATCTTTTCATTTATCAGTTGACCATTTGTGTGTCCTCTTTTGGAAAAACCTCTGTGAAACTCCTTTTCCCATTCTTTCATCAGGTTGCTTTGTTCTTAGGCGGTTTTTGCCTTTGTTTTTTTTTGTTTGTTTGTTTGTTTGTTTTTTGCTTTGTAGGAGTTCCTTATATATTTTGGATATTAAGCCCCTATCAGATATACAGTTTGTAAATACTTTCTCCTATTCTGTATGTTGTCCTTTCACTCTGATGATGGTTTCCTTTCCTGTGCAGAAACTTTCTAGTTTGATGTGGTCCCGCTTGTCTATGTTTGCTTTTGTGGCTGTGCTTTTGTTGTCATATAAAAAAAAAAATCATTGCTAATGTCAAGGAGTTTTTGTCCCTGTTTTCTTCTAGTAGTTTTATGATTCAGATCTTAATTTACATCTTTACTTAATTCTGAGTTAGTTTTTATGTATGGTATGAGCCTAAATTTCTTTTTTGTTTGCATGAGTCTATCCAGTTTCCTCATTTTGAAGAAACTATTGTATATATTAGCACCACTGATAAAGATTAGTTGACCATATATGTGTGGGTTTATTGCTGGGGCTTCTATGCTGTTCCATTGGTCTGTGTGTCTGATTTTACACTAGCACCATACTGTTTTGATTACTATAGCTATATAATAAATAAAAGCTATGCAAATCAGAAAGGAAGAAGTTAAATTGACATGCTTAATCTTATACGTGGAAAACCCTAAAGATTCTACCAACAAACTATTAGAGCTAATAAATTCAGTAAAGGTGCAGGACACAAAATCAATATACAAAAATTAGTTGAGTTGAGTTTATATACACTAACAATGAATTACCTGAAAAAGAAATTAAGAAAACATCGCATTTAAAAGTCGCAACAAGGGGCACCTGGGTGGCTTAGTCGGTTAAGCGTCCGACTTTCGCTTAGGTCATGATCTCGCGGTTCGTGGGTTCGAGCCCCGCGTCGGGCTCTGTGCTGACTGCCAGCTCAGAGCCTGGAGCCCGTTTCAGTCTGTGACTCCCTCTCTCTCTGACCCTCCCCTGCTCATGCTGTCTCTTTCTATCTCTCCTAGAAATAAATAAAAACATTTAAAAATAAAATAAATAAAATAAAATAAAAGGCGCAACAAAAAGATTAAATACTTAGTAATAAATTTAACTGAGCAAATGAAAGATCTATAGACTAAATACTATATGACACTGCTGAAAGTAACTGAAGAAGACACAAATAAATGGAAAAATATCTCATGTCCATGGATTGGAAGAATTAATATTGTTAAAATGTTCATACTACCCAAAGCAATCTATGGATCCAATAAAATCGCAATCAAAATCCCAATGGCATTTCCCATAGACACTGAAAAAATAACTCAAAAATTTATACAACCCCACAAAAGACCTAGACAAAGAAATCTTGACAAAGAAGAATCAAGCTGGAGGCACCACAATTTCTGCTTCCCTTTATTTTCATTGTATAAGAGTTTGGGAAGGAGAAAGAAGATAAATGTATGTGGTTGACTCACTATGTCAGCTAGAAGTCCTAAGTGCTCCATAATTAAGATCCTCTTCCTATATGAAGTGGGTCTGTCATACATATGGACTTCTGCTCTGTCATACATGCTGGTCTGCATATAGCCACAGCTGGAATGTCACCAGGGCCTCTAACCTTGTCCCTCTAACATACCAACCACCACAGAACTTCTGATTTCCTCTCTCACCAAAGAGACAGGTGGAGATAATCCAACTATTCTGCAAATGCATATGGGAAATGAGTAATTTACATGGATTTAGTATGAATTTTGTTACTATGAGTTCTTCAAAGAATTTGGAATTTTTGTTTGTTTTATTCTTGATATGTTGGAGCACCATCCCAGAAGTCAATTGAGTACTTATATGGGTAATAAGGAGTACCTTGCTTGTTTTAAAACTAGGGATGGGGATGAGGGAAGATTCAGTTTAATGAGATAGTCTATCATTTCTGGAAATTTAATGAAGAGCTCTTTAGTCTAGATTTGCCCAGATCATTTCTTGGAGAAAACATCCCCTCATTAATTCTCAGGACTTTGTGCTTTCTCCTTCTTTTATTTTCCTGTGCTTCTTGCTATGGCTTTAAAGAGTCACTCCTAGTCAAATAGGGAATTTCGTTTGGTTGTGTGACTAAATGGTGCTTAAGCAGTATGCCAATGAGACACTCATTATGCAAGGTGCTATGGCAAAGCATCCAGTGATCTGTGAAGGAAACAGAACTTCATCTTTGGTATTTTAAAAGTACTTTCCAAGACAGATTATAGCCATTCACCACAAAGGGGACAAAAAATAGTCTCAAGTAATTTTAGAAGACAAAAGAATAGCAAGTATGTACTGTCTTCACTTAAAAACACAGAAGCTGCATGCCGTCTGAGTTTTTCCCAAACAAAGAGCTCCTGCATAGGTGGAAGAAAAGTTCTACAAAATGCATCAGCCAGAAGTACTGTGCTAAATTGCTCAATTACTCATGCTCTACAGAAACTTTCAAAATGCAGTTCATACCACTTGCTGAACTTGGTATGTCATTTTCAATCGCAAGGGACAACAAAGCAGTTTCTTTTTCCTATTTTTGGGCAGTGAAAAATGAGTAACCTCTTAAACTAGATACATATCATTATCATTTATATCTGAGGAGGCTGCGGCCAAATGTATTATGTTCTATGTTATCTGCAGGGCAACAAACAGAGGCAGGAGAAAAGTCAGGATGCTGTTTGCACACAGGCTGACCATAATGATAGAGCACAGACCTCAGGCTTGGGGTCAAAGCAGTGAGTGGGGATTGGGTGGAAAGGTATGCATGAGAAGCTCCTTGGGCTCAGTTCTCTTCCAGAAGCCCATCAGCCCAGAAGGTGGCTTATCATAAAGGAAGGTGCTGAATGTTGGCCTCAGGCACGCTTCCCCAAAACACGATGATTGGCAAATCACTCAACCTTATGGGAGAAGAGGGTATAATAATACGTACTTCATAGGGACTCCATGAAGAGGAAGAGAGAGATACAATCTGGGTAATACAGGCAGCACAATGCATTGTACTTAATAGGTGCACCATTAAGTTCCTTCGAATCCCTCGTTTCATGCTACCTGTCTGTCAGATCCCAATCAGTAAACGGAGTCTCATTATCATGCTACAATGCCACACTAAAGAGCAGGGCACACCTTCAAACCTTTGAGTAGCTCTGTATAGAGTGACTCTTTCTCTGGAACTGCCATAGGCCCCATACCTGTACACCCACCAGAGTTTCTGCCAGTAAGACCTATGGGCTGTGATCAACCTTCCCTTCCCTTTTTTATATACTTCAGATTCTTACTCTCAAATGTAGCTTGAAGTGTATTCTCCCCACTGCTATAAGATTTCTTCAGGCATAAAAGTAAATATCTGAAATCGGTGCAGCTTTCAATAAAAAAAAAAATTTTAAGACTAGTGGGTGTTCTTTCTAAAGGAGCAAAGATCAAAAAAAAATAGTAACTTCCAAAGCAAAACAAATGCTGTTGCTCTGTCACCACTGAAGACACCTAGGGCTTGATTTCCTTTTAAGGTTTTTTTTTCCATTCCTTTGAAATATGCATAAATGTGACAGGTTCCCCCATTTAATCAGGAATGGTTCTGAGACAATGTGATAGAAAGAAACCCAGTCTTGCCTAAGCCACTGCCAGACCTACATCATGAGAGCCTTTTTATTAAAATCTCTATATTAAAGATGACCCCGAGTGTGATTTATTAGAAAAATTAAAAAGAGATCTAAAGAAAATATTTTCCTGGTGGAATTGCTAACTAGATTTTCATCCTGAGGCTCTTTTGCTGTTTCTTCTAGATGGATCCCCTGTTCAGTCTAGCCCAGCTTCGAGCAAGCAGCTCTGCTTTCTCTTTCTTTAACCAGATCTCAGAAACCTGAGAGCTTCTATCTGTGTCCCCGAGCTCAGTGTGGCTGCTTTCTCTCTCTGCTTCCCTTGCCTTTGGTGAGCCACAAACAAGGCGTCTCTTGCCACTCGCTGAGTTCCAAGGTGCCTGGTGTCTTCTGCCCCACCTCCGCCTGCTGCACAGAGGCCGTCTGTCTCCTCACTTCTGGATGCAAGATGTTAATTCCAGTCACACACTTTCCCTGCCTGGTGCAGGGACACAGCAAAACACAGTTGATTATTTTACCGGAACTCAACAGCGAGGCCAAGATTTTGTTTTTGATACTGCTGTTATTGTGATCCCAAAAGTGAGATTCAACTTGCTTGGCAGACCTTTGAATCTATATTTTAAAAATCTGAATCGTCAAGGATGATGTAATAACAACCATTTCAGAAACTGTGTGGGAAATAAGCCTACATTTGCTGGTTAAATATTATCTCTGATGTCCACTATCTTATTTTTAAAGAGTTATCCTAATGACCTTGGTGCTAGGGATTTATGTAACACAAGTCACCTTATTGCTCACAAGGTAACATTGTTCTCAGAGTTGATTAGGTAATATGTCCAATGTGTGGCCACTAGAAGTGTATGTCTTTGAACTCAAACCAGCACATTCAGAAACCCCCACTCAAATCTCTACACCAATACCTTCTATAATAAATAATGTGTCTGTCCTTCATTTAAGAGGCTGGATGAGCTTCAAGGTTATTTCCAACTATAAGCCTGTGGAGGGCCTGGCTAAAACCCTCATAGATCTCAACTCAGAAATATGCACAAAGGAATTTTGAATACATGCTTTTGATTAGGATGATAATAATTAAAAATAAAATTGTATGAATGATCATAGGGAATACTGATTAGACCAATTTAATAAAACTCCATCACCACCCCTCTAAAGATACATTTTAGCATCTCAATGATTTAATAGAAGATTGCTATATTGCAATTCCCAGCTGCACAAAACCTATTCTCAAGCATGATCATTATAATCTCGTGCTTTATTAAACATCTGAAAGGAATGGCATAATGGTCCTTCAAGGACAGCTCCATTAGGGGAAAAAAATAGAATAATCTACGGTATAATGTGTTTAAAATGCTTTTTAAAATAGTGTTGTCATTAAGGTGATCAGCACCTGGGTTATTCTCATGGAAACAAGTCTGAGGTCTGCTGATTAAAGAGACAGCTGCATCCCCCTTCCCTGACCCATTAAATGAACCAAAGATATAATCTACACATGTCTTCCTGTGGTCTAGTTTCATTAGGATGGAAATCTTCAAAATCCAGTTAGTTATCAGTGCAATAAATAGGCTGGGAAATAGAGGAGTGGAATGACACATAGCTTTATTGACCAATAAAATTTAATTGAGTATATATATATATATATATACACACTTACTTAGAAATTGGTCAAAATGACCCCAAAATTCTGTATGATGCTAACAGAGCTGTCTTCATATGTCAGAACAAAATTTTTAAAAAGCACAAGCCCACCATTATTCATCTTTTCTTGGCCAAAATTATATCAGACGTTCCCTCCAAATGAGGCTTGCCTGATAGTTGATTAATATTCCCCAATCCACATCTAAGATTATAGGTGGAACTCTACTGGTCTGAAAAACAAATATAAGATTAATAAAACTTACATTTATGTTGTGGCATAAAATCTACAGGTGATTTTAATGTCTGTTTCCATTTTTAAATTCTCACCTCAACAACATTATGACGCCCGTTTTTCAGATAAAGAAAATGAGGACCAACAGATTACACAACTTGCCTGAGATGACAGAAAGCACAAATCACTAAAAAAGGATTCCCAGCCAGAGCTTCGAACTGGCCCTGGGCTTTCAGTACCTTGTTATCTTTTTTTACGTGAAAACTTTCCCCCTACCTGGCACTTGCCATACTGCCCGAATTCTCCAGAACATTATTACATGCTTTGTAAATGAATCCGTAAATGGTTTGTGACAAATGAACCTCTTATGCACAGCAGGCAGCAGGCAGTGATAACTGTTATCTGCCTGCTGTGAGACGTAGGGCAAGTTAGTAAATCTCTCTGAAATGTAACTTTCTCTTCTTAATATCGAAAAAAATAACATACCTGCCAATCGAGAAACCAAGGCAGTAGTACATCAGAGGACCTCTCACAGAACTTGGCACATAGTGAGTTCTCAAAGTGACCTATTTAATGCACATTTCAACTTGAGCATTATGAGAACCTACATGTAATTAAACTTGGAATTGAAACCTTTCTTTTCAAAGATGGAACTGTTGAAGGTAAAATCAGTGGAGGGTGGACTTGACGGCATGCTCATCTATAAAATGGGAAACAGAAGAGCATGGGAAAGAGAGAGGAAAGGAGAGAAAGATAAAGGCTAGGGACATCAAAAAGGAATTTCAAGAAGCCTCACGATACCTACGCACAGATAAGTATGAGCCTGCGGATGATGCCTCAATGGCCCAAAGCAGATAGAACATTTATGTACTTAGTAATTCTCCCACCAACCCTATCAGGCACCTCTTGCTGTTACTGTGCCCATTTTACAGAAGAGCAAATTGAGGGATGGAAAGGTTACCTATCTTCCCCAAGGTCACATAGCCAGTAGGTGACAGAGCTGAGATTCAAAGCCTGGCTGTGTGACTCTGCTGTCTGTGGTCTGATTCCATACTACTGTTCTCCTGGTCTGAACGGCAAAGGCAGGTGAGTGTTAGGGTGGGCACTGAACATAATCAGTCCCCAAAAGGACATGTGTCTTGAAGACAAACACTGAGAACCCAAGAGCAGATGCCGCTCTTTTCATGGTGCATGATTGTGGCTGGAAGACACTAACTTTCCCCAGTAACTTTTTCCGCACATTGGGATGCTAGCCCTGTCGCTGAATGTTCAGAGTGGTCCAGGAGGGCTGGCGGCAGAGTTTTCTGGGCTTCCACGTACATGTGACATCACTGGGGGTTTTCCTTAAGCTCTTCCCTGCCCTCGTCACTCCTGAGCAACACCCCTTCAGCTTATCCATCAGTGGCTGCCTTGGTATCTTACCACTTGCCTTCACCACACAGAGCCTCCCAGCTGAAGCCCTTCCGCACCAGCTCTGCAGTGACAACCTGTTCAGAATGGGCTGTGCCCTTGCTGCTCATGTGGCCTTTCACCCCCTCCACCCCCCTACCCCCGAGAACATCTCCATCTATAAAACTCAGTACAACAGGATCTATCTCCTGGGGTAGATATAGGGGTACAATGAGATTACATCCGTGAAAATGATCTGGTATTATATAAACATTTGTTGAATCTGGACTATCGTAGCAAATATTACCTATGAACAGCTAGACAGATTGTTTCTAGACCCTCACTGTTGGTGAATGCATCTCAACTTTAAAGATGACCTATAAATCACCTGGATTAAGTAGTTTAAGAAATCGGATGTGACATCAGATATAAGGCTATCTCATTTCAGCATACCCAACAATGGCACTGCTGTAGCTGCTGCTGCCGATAAAAATGCACGCAGCCAAAATATCCTGAGCCATTATTATATACCATTAATGTCACTTTTAACATTGGAAAACTGCTTGTCTGTCATTTTTATGAGTAACAACTAACCTGTGCCTGGGATGTAGTTACCACCATTCACTCTTCCCATAGAAGTGGAGGATTTGGAATACACATAAAGGCTGGTATCAGAATCAGTATTAAAACTACTTTACCTGTATTGCCTAGTCAAATCAAGCCTAATTGACCAGGATTAAAATAGACTTGTATCTTCAAAGCAAATACTTTTCTCAATTAGCCCCAAGGTACACCAAAGAAGGATTTTGTTTTTAATGGTCAAGGAGCCATTCCAATTCACAAATTTAGGGATAATGAGTTCTGGCCAACTCTGAGGGTAATTACGGAAAACGGAAGATGGCCATTTAGATATCAATTTATAGGAATGGATTTATTAGAATGAAGGCAAAACCTAAATATAGTAAACCCTAAACCTAAATATATGTATGCACATATATGTATATGTGTATATCTACTGCCTATTCTGGAAAGGAACTTTATTCTAAAGCTAAGGAAAGGGATGCAAGAAAAACTACCTAGCTACACACTTGGTTAGTACAAAACCTAGCAATAAATGCAAAGTTTCTTTACCCAAGTCCAGGTTTTTTTAAGCATTTAAATCTAGGGGAATGAGGCACCTGGGTGGCTCAATTGGTTAAGCGTCCACCTTCAGCTCAGGTCATGAACTTGCTTTCATGAGTTCGAGCCCCATATAGGGCTCTGTGCTGACAGCTCAGAACCTGGAACCTGCTTCAGAATCTGTGTCTCCCTCTCTCTCTGCCCCTCCCCTGCTCGCACTCTGTCTCTCAAAAATAAATAAAGATTAAAATAATAATAATAAATCTAGGGGCATGAAAACCTAAGCCAGCCCTATTATTTTATGAGCAACAGGACCCCTCCTACCGTCCTTCTAGGGAAAGTCTAGGTGCACCTCTTTTCAAATGTAAGAATAGCCTAGGAAAGCAAATAATCAGTAGTCGGTTGATCAAAAATTCATTTTCATTATACTAAGAATGGTTTAGATTCAAATGGCCAAAGTATAGAGCCAACATCCCCTTTAAACCCTTCTGAAATGTTCCATTTCTCCTTAATTCATATACACAGGTGACCAAGATATAACAATCTATGGTGCTAACTTCAGGAGGCTGAGATCCTGGGAAAATAGATTGTTTGAAGCAATTTTCCCACTAAAAAATCTAGAATTTATTATCTCTGTCTGACATTTATTGTCATTGACATCTGTGAAGATTTTCAGACAAGAATGTATTGTCTTCCACATTTCGCTCCAGTTCAGTGCACCATATTCCATTCAGGATTTTTTTTTTTTAATAAAGAACCATCTGTTTAAAATGACTTTATTAATTCGTTTTGGTGTATTTTTGACATGTCTACAAATTACAGATCATAAATTTTCTAATAACAAATTGTTCATGGAGCTCCAGGCAGAACCTAACATGAGAATCTAAATATAGAAGTGGTATTTACATATGTATCCAAGTAATTCATACATAATGGAAGCCATGTTTGCTAACATGAAGATCACCAGTACACAAGCTCTCATAACACAGAATACAGTGCCCTGTAGAGTTTCCATTAGGTCTAGTGAACTCCGCACTAAGCCTACAGTTATACTCTCATTATAAATCTCTATCTTATTTCATTATTTTCTTTTAAAAGATCATATTTGACTTGAACCTAAGGCATATGTTTTCTGAAAAGTCTGCCCTTGTAAACTTTTGACTGGCTGACCACTGGCCCTGTTCCACTGGTACTCAAAAGAGAAGAAAAGGAGCAGAAGCAGAATTAGGTCTAATCCTCTTTATGTACAAATATCCACACTGCCTCTCCCTTTATTTTGCAGATTGTAAAATTTCTCAACCACCACACTCCATGGAATCCCATAGTGCCTTTTCCTAGCTCATGATGGGAAGCACCTCAGGGAAGTTGGGAAGGTGATACTGGGTTATGCTCTGAAGAAGGGCAAGAGCTGCTGATGAAAGAGACGGATTTCCTATACCCAGAAGCTGATGAGGTGGGCTTTGCTACCATCTCTCAGACTCCTTCCTTGACCCGAGGCCCAGATATAAGAGATGGTGCCCAGACTCTTCACCAGAGAACCCAAATAAAATGTTACTTCAGCAGTGAGCACTGGCTTGGTTATAGCAAAGACAGGGTATTTCTATCAGCTATTTTTTTTTTACCTGTTCACATTCTGAAAATGGATATTAATGGATATATGTACTTGCTTGGCTATGATGCTCTTATTCGTCTTAACTGTTGACTTTTACTGTTCTATCTATATCCCACTGTAGTTAATTTACCCAAACATGTTTAGGCCATAAATACATATATTTTAGCGAGAGTAAGCTATGACACCTTCTCCATGAAACTGTCATCTCCTAGCTTGGTAACACTTACACTTACTGGTTCTCATCTATTCTGAATGGTTCTTTCTCTGTTTCTTTTGTTCCTCGTTTTTCTTCTGTTCCTTAAATGAGGATGAACACCAAGGTTCTAACCTCTCTCCTGTTTTAACCTCTAACATATCTCCAAAGCTATGGCACCACATTCTAATTACCTGGTCATGTTCACATCTATTTCCAGCCAGCTGCCTAATCAACCAATTTGTATTACTGTTGTCGGCATTCATTACCTAGCCTAGCGCGCACACGCATGCACAGCCAATTCCTTTGTCTAATTTCCCTAATGCAATTTGTGCCAGTATTCTCCGAGTCAATCAAATTCAAATCCACAGCTGTCTTTCATTCTTCTCTCTCCATCACCAAATACTTACCATCGCAGGCACTTCATGATGGTGTCACAAATGCATACGCTTCCTGACATGGCCTTCTTCTTTGAGTCTCCATTTAATTCAGTCTGGATAAAACGAAGCACCTCTTTGATTGCATTAATCTTATGCATAATATATGCAATAAGACTCTTGGACATCCACACAAAGCTTCAATGTAATTTAGTGGAATTAATCTGACACATAAGACTCTACCAAATGTAGGCATGTCTGTATGAGGCTGCCTTTCCATTATAACCTTTTGTCTCCTTGTCGTCCTAAATACTAACATGCTTAAAGAATGCTTTCATATCTGTACACTTTCTCTTTCATCAGTCTTAGTCCCTTCATCTACATTTACTGGGATCATTCCTGGGAAGCTCCTTTTCTGCCCCTGACTACTGACTCTGACATTCTAGACCACTCAGACTGCATCTATGACACAGCACCTTCATTTTCCCTCATTTATATCCTTGTCATACCTCTGCAGCATAGGGACAACATCTGGAGATGGAAATCATGCCTTATTGATCACTGTGACCCTCATATTATCCAGTACATGGCCTTTGCATAGTAGGTGCTCAGTAAGCACATGCTGGATATTGAAACAATGGACACTTGAGTTCCTAGGAAGAAAGAAGAAGTGCTATAAAATCAAGGAGTCAAGGGATCCTAATGTAGACCTGACAAGGGATAAGAGAAATAAATTGTACATGTGGGAGTTACATGACCCCCTTCAAATATACATTGAGTTTCGTGAAGTCCAATATCTCTAGTGGCCCCAATGTCCACACCTCAGGGAGGACTCACCAATTCCTAATGTTAGGCTTACCCTTTCTCAGCACCTACCTCACTCCTGTCCCCGCAGCTGGACAACTCAAATTCCTGTTAGACATCAAGGGTGCCTGCTCCAAGGTCTGCTCAGAATCTTTATTTCAGCCATTATAACTGGGCTTAACTCTTCTTCAATCTGATTTTCCAGTCTGGTAGCTGTATTTTTTTGCATTGTGCTATGGCTATGGCTTACTAATCTTCCCTGTCTCCAGTCCCCTGAGTTTCGGATGATTCTAGTTTGTATTTCTCAGTGCCATCTTTACATCTCCTCCAGTGTAAACTCCTACACTTGAACCTCAGCCAGGTGCCCTCTACCTGCTGAAGTAGCTCTTGATACGGAGTGCCTGACTCCTGAAAATCCACTGCCATGCTCCAGCCACTTGTCCAGATGCCCCTCTTTGTCCTTACCATGAAGTCTCTCCTGTGTTCGCTCTTGCTGGCCCGGATATCTACTTTGGCAGCCCTGCTACATTTGCTCCAAGAGCGAGCAGCTGGATGTTATGTGCACAGTGCCCATAGTGCCCAGATGGGAAGGTCTGGATTAGAGCCCTGGACCCTTGCCCTCTGACCTTTCCTGTTCTCGTTGACCTGGTATTGACCACAGATGTGACAAGCTGGTAAAAGGCCAGCTATGGAGAACCCAGAGACACAAAGTACAAACACCATGCCACCTTCGGAACAGTCAGGATAAGCTGTCTCTAGCTGCATCTGACCTCAGGTGGCCCTGTAAGGTTCTGGCCAAAAAAAAATACAAAGGAACATACTTCAGAAAAGTCAAATATTTTTAAAAGCAAAGACATTGAAAATATCATAAGCCTCTCGACTGTAAGCAATAAATACATGCAGTTTGAATTGCTGCAAACCATTGAAATAAACCAAATTTCATTTTTAATGCATGCAATAAACTTTTTCCATAGCCTATCAGTTAAGATTGCTCTAACTTTAAAAAAAAATAACAACTGATTCGTTCTGTATTCCTATAGCTCAGAATAAATAGATCAACTAACTTTAAAGTTGGCAGGTTTACAGTTTCTCACAGTGAAGAGAAATTAAAGCCAAGCTGAAGATAAAAAGTAAGTATTTTTTTATATTTATGAAGTCTTAAAATTACAGAGCTGAACATACAAGGTCAATACAGAGCTGGCAGAGAGCTGAAGTCAGGTATTTCCTACATTAGCTTTATTTTTTAAAGTGAGAAAGTATGATCCAGGGGGTGGAGATGTGTGAGCAGAATGGCAGAGAAATGGTGCGGTGTGGTCCAGGCCAATAGCTCATGCCAAGAAAACATCTACAGGTGGATCGCCAACTCAAGGCTCCAGCTAAATCCCTTTCCAAAGGAATGTCAAAATAGGAGCTGTGAAACAAAATGCTGTCTTGACTATGTGCAAGTTATTAGGTCTTCATTTTGTGATTATTTTGTATTTATTTTCCTATGTATTTGCATCTCCTTACATCCCAGCAGTTAACTCCCAAGGACAAGATTTCTGCTTTCTTTAAACAAAGTCATAAACAGGACCATAATCCCAGCATCGAGAATAATGTCTGACACATGGCTGTTTCTCAACAAAAATTTGTTGGGTGAATGAATACATTTTTATGTCTACCATGACCCATCCAGGGAGCTCACCAACCTTAGCACTAATTCAATGCTCAAAAAAAAAAAAAAAAAACGCTGCTTGCTCACTCTCTAATAAGGATATCGAAGCACTGTTAACTTAAGGTGTCACTTTCAAAGGTAACACTTTATTTTATCACTTTGAGGGCCCATCTCTAAGCATAAGAAAGCATATTAATCTTCCTTATATTGTCTCTCTGATCACTAGAAATTTATTAACATTTAATTGTCTGGAATTTGAATTTGGTTTCCAGGAAGCTTCAAAGAATTAGCACAGTCTGAGTAAATCCTTGTACGATATTAGTTTTTGATCTCAAAGGATAGTTAATTTAGCTTGTTTACATGACAGATTTGGACAGAGTTAAAGGTTAAATTCTACCTTGGAAGTCTAAATATAACTGACAGTTGATATCAATAATTTTATAATTACTGAAACCATGATTAGAATTGTCTAAATATCTTGTGCTAGTAAAAAATGTCATATGATTCCAACTTGTTCTCCTGGGAGATGACCTGACTTTTGAATTTTCATTACCCCTAAAATTATCAGCTTCAAAACAGCATTTATGAAAAGAAATTAACATAAACCTTTAAATGAGGTTTTTCTGAAAAGCTACTTGCTCATATAAAATTGAAAGTCAACAATGAAATTACTTAAATTAATCATTCTTTCACTCACTCAACACATAATTATTGAATATGTGGTGTGTGTTGTTTATTATGCTAAGTTCTGGGGACGCAAAAAACAAAACAAAACAAAACCCATACGATATTGTCCCCATCATTGAGGAGTCTAGTGCAGAGTTGGTTTTTATTTGCCGGTTTCAGAAGCAGTGGTATTTACAAAGATGCCAAGACTTGAGCTCACAGAAGACCTGAAGCTCTGTGAGGAAAGGGGCAAGGCTGTGATGCTCACCACTGAATGCCCAATGTCAGGAGTATTAAGAAGTGTGCGTGTCTGTGAGGTGCTATCCAAGGTGCTGACGTGGTAGAAAGACATGGAAACCGAGATCAACACACAACGTGATACGTGAGGTAACAAAGGAATAGAGCACAATGCATGCTGCCTGGATGGAATACCTAAGTCTGCCCACAGAAGCCAGTGAAAGCCTCTGACAGGAGTCATCCTGGGGCTGAAGCACCTTTGGGATGAATTATTATCATGCCAGGCATGGGAGAATGTTCCAGGCAGACAGCACAGCATGTGTCAAGGCAGAGAAGCATGAGAGAACATGGCGTGCTCTAAACCCACAAATCTTTTGGTACGGCTGCTGAGGAAATTTGAAGACTGCTGTGGACATATCAGGATTTTCCTCAAGTTTCCTTACCAACTGTTGTTACCTCAGCAAAAACAATGCTTCTGCAAGTAATCTGAGTGAAAAATTGTTACTGGACTAACGTTGACTTTTTTATATTACTTCATCAAAGGAGAGGGGATCTTTTACAATATCATTTATAAAGTTTAATAAAGCATTTTCTTTTCAAATGCTTGTATTTTTGATTACTTCCAGAAACACCACTTAACAATTTCTCTATAAGCCTGGAATCAAATCAGAGCCACAGCTGTTCCTTGCCTCAGTGAGGATTTAATATTCTAATCTTCTATACTGTGAAAAATCCAGCATCAAAAATTTCTCATGGGGGCATCTGGGTGGCTCAGTCGGTTAATCAACAGACTCTTGATTTCAGCTCAGGTCATGACCTTGCAGTCCTGGGATTGAGCCCCACATTGGGCTCTGCACTGACAGCATGGAACCTACTTGAGATTCTCTCCCCCACCCCCTCTTCTCTGCCTTCCCCTGGTCACACACAGACTCTCACTCTTTCTCTCTCCACCTTCCCTCTAAAAATAAAGAAAGAATGAAAGAAATGAAAAAAGAAAAGAATTCCTTGGCCACCATTTTCCCCAATCTGATAAACTATCTCAACTGTGTATTGAGAAATACAAATAAAGTAACACAAGCAGCCAAATAACAAATAAACAGTGGTTTGTGGAGGCCGCAAAGTCTCTTCATTTTGTGTGCACACCCAAAAATAATTTCCACAAAGTGCCTCAGGAGAGTGCAACCAAAACAACAAGTGATATCTGGTCACTCTTAGAGAAATGGAGAAGAAACGGTCTTCCTCCTTTAGGACTGGACTGTGGGCATGAGGGCTGGTGGGGAACAAAGTGCAGTGCGATTCATAGAAGTGCAATCAGGTGCTAGTGTACCCTGAACAGAGCTGTATGAGGAGTAACTTAAGGTCTGGGATGTTTAGGTTGGAGAACTGTGTATTGAAGGGAATAATAACATCTTCAAATGTTGTAGGGAAAGCTGTGATGGCCAATTTTATGTGTCAATATCATTGGGCCAAAGGGTGCTCAGATACTTAGTTAGTCAAACATTATTCTGGGTGGTTACCATAAGTACATTTTGGATACATGAGGTTAGCCTTTAAATCTGTAGACTGAGTAAAGCCGATAGTCCTCCCTTGTGCAGGTGGGTCTCATCCAAATAGCTGCAGATCTAAACAAAACATAATGATGAGCCTCCACCAATTAAGAGAGAATTCTCCTGTCTGACAGCTCTCAGACTGAATATCAGCTCTTCCTGGTTCTACTGCAGCTTTGGTCTTGAGCTGGGATACTGGCTATGTAGACTTTGCCAGCCCCCATAATCATATAAGCCAATTCCTTGCAAGTCTAAGATAGATAGATAGATAGATAGATAGATAGATAGATAGATAGATATCGATCTCCTACTGCATCATTTTCTCTGGAAAACCTGACTGATACAGAAAGTAATAACAAAAGAAGAATACCATGAGAAAACATAAAAAATTGAGAAAGTAGAAGACTTTTTTTTTGGGTGACAGTAGATAGGTCAGTTTACATGAAGAGAGGGGCATGTAGAGAAGATGGGATGGTAACATTGGAGCCATGAGGTTGATTCCTACAGGTTTCCACATCACTGGAAGTCTGAGTGGGGTGGGATATAATTAGTATACTTTCTGAGGAAGATGTACATTCAAATATAGCCTATCACCTTCTAGAGGAGGAGAAATCTGGAGGCCCCAGGGCCCACTCACATGCTGAAGAACAGTGAACTCCTCTACATGAACCCAATTTTGAATCAAAAGAACTTGACACTATTTTGAGTTAAACAGTAAGTTGGCCATGGTGGAAATCAGTGGGAGAGGGAGAAAAGCACACTTCGAACAAAACAGAGTCATGGAACAAAATGTAAGAAGATTGGATTTGTCCTTCTCTATACATTACAATTTTGCATGTCTTGCACTTTTCTGCATTTCTCCTAAATAAAGCTTCACAGTGGAAGGGAATTGTTATGACTTCCTTGGATGCCTCTGTGACAGCTTCATCTTTCAAGCAAATCTCTAGGATTAAAAAAGGATTCTCAGGCCTTAAAACACCCCTGATATCTTAATTCTTTTAAGTCAAAAACAAACTACAAACCAACCAATCCCAAGACCTAAAACGGGAGCCTTTCCCATTTCAGCAGGTAAACACACTGCCATAGATACACTGGACAAACCCCAAACATCTCAGATGACAAAAGAAGATGAGCCCAAAACTAATCAAGGCAGCAGATAGAACATTAGGACTGTATAAAGGACAGAATTCATTAAAATGTTAAGTTGAATTCTCTCTTTCCGTTTTTCACTTTTCTGACAACAAGGGAACCGCTAAGGGTAATCTTAAGGAAAACCCTTCTATGGTGTTTAAGTTTCAAAAGAAATACTAAGAAAGTAATAAACATCACATTAGTATAGTATTTCTAATATTCCCCTAATGAAATATATCCGTTGAGGTAGCACTCTGTCTCCAGTGCCCTGTAAGGAGTAGAGAAATACTACTCTGAGTGGCTGGGCAAACCCAAAAAGGATGAAAAGAGATGCTAGAATCAGCTGGTGGATTTGTTGTGAACTGATTTTGGTACCAAATTAACATCCTGATGTTAATAGCTCCCTGAGCCATATGTGACCTTACCTTAAAATTTACCCAAACCCTGTACCCCAAAGCTGTTCTCTCCAGGGTTCATTTCTTCTGGAAAATATTTATTGTACCCTGCTGAGAGCTCTCCCCAGCATCTCTTTACTTCCCCTCTGTTCCCATGGTGCCTGTTGGTATCAGCAAGTTTCCACCTAACTTCCTTAAAAAGAGCCCAGCTGTTGCCAGGGACAATGATACCGCAAGACTTTAAGAAGTGAGACCCAGATCACCATAGTTTCTGGCTTCTGTAGTTTACTGTTTTCTCTCTGGCAACAGACGTGGGCTACCCAGATCAGATTCTCCTCCACCATTATTTGAAACATAAGTACACAAGGGCGGCATGGCTGGGATGACCGTGGACATTGCTTGCCCTCTAGGAATCTTCCTTACGTGATCCCAGGCCTATGCCGAAATATGTATTCTAGGGTAAGTGCCCATTGTGACTTGGGAGTTTATTTTAAATTGAATCTTTAATATGCAAATGTGAGATTCACCTGGGGCACCATAAGAATGAAATCTATCCTCCATCCTGTCTTGCGCTCTTACATTAAAGGAAAGAAGAGTAATTTTTAACACACCCCTACGATGGTTTTATGCAAATTCTTGAAGCTAGGCAAATTATTTTTGTGTTAAAATTTTTCAACCCCATAAAAACAGGAGTGAATTTATGTGGCATTTTAAAACGATGTTAGGCACATTGTAAAGCTATTTCATCTCGTTTATAAAGAAGAGTGAACATAAAAACAGGCCACAGCATAATTAATAGTGAAATGATTTATAGCACCAACTCTTTCTCCATTCATATTTATGTGTTTTCTGCAGTGTGGTGCAAGTTTTCCCCTACACACCCCCAATCCCTGCCCTTG
This sequence comes from Proteles cristata cristata, assembly GCA_017311185.1. NCBI lineage: Eukaryota > Metazoa > Chordata > Mammalia > Carnivora > Hyaenidae > Proteles > Proteles cristata. The sequence goes on from JAESUZ010003245.1 coordinate 777,304, forward strand.
CCACAGTAGAGAAATGGTATCAGGTGAAATTCACCAGGTGGAGCTTAAATTCCCTCAGGCGCACACACACGCAGGCGCACACGCCCCTGACTCCTTAACAATGGTTTTCAAACTTAGCTGCATGCCAGAATTTCCTGGAGGGCGCTGGAAAGTATTGCTCCCTGGGTTCCACCGCCAGAGGGTCGTTTTAATCAGTTTGGGGGGCAATCTGGAGCACTGAGATTTTCAAACCCAGATGAGGCTAATGAGATTTTCTTTTCTTCTTTTTTTTTTTTTTAATGTTTTTATTTATTTCTAGGAGAGAGAGAGAGACAGCGTGAGCAGGGGAGGGTCAGAGAGAGAGGGAGACACAGACTCTGAAACAGGCTCCAGGCTCCGAGCTGGCAGTCAGCACAGCCCGATGCGGGGCTCGAACCCACAAACCGTGAGATCATGACCTAAGCGAAAGTCGGACGCTTAACCGACTAAGCCACCCAGGCGCCCCAAGGCTAATGAGATTTTCAAACCCAGATGAGTCTAGATTGAGATTTACTACATTAAAGGATTTTAAGATTATCAGACAAAGCTATAACATGGAATTTAAATACCCCCTATTAAATAACTTGAAGAATAAATTCAGAGACTACTGTATAAGGCTGTTCCATTTCTAATTTACCATGCAATTTACAGCTTATAGCAAATTCAACAAGTATTTATTGAGTATCTACAATGTGCCAGGCACTGTAGTAGGTTCTAGAGATACAAGAATAACACACACATATCTTATCTTCACAATGTGTAGAGTTCAGCAGATATTTGTGGGTAACTTTTCCTACTTTCTGTGTTCCAGTTAATGCTCTACCTGCTCTTGATATTTCTTTCCATATCAGGTGGTTCTTAAAGATCTTGGCATTTTCTACTTTTTCTGTTTTTAAATTTCTTACGAATATAGATGAAAACTAGCAAACTCATATATCTTTACAAGAGCAATAAGAACACAGGTAATAAACCAATTCTAAAACTAATTAACATTTCAAAGAACCACCTGAAAGAGAAATAGGAAATATTATCTCCTCATGAGGATTTAATCCTATGTTGTGAAGTTTATGAGAGAAATAAAAGTTCAACACAGACTGCACTGACCGCTCTTAATAACAGTCTGATTTCCATCAGAAGTACGGTATTGAGTTATATAACTTCCTTTCTTCCCAAGATTATTGATGTGGGTTTGAATATAATTTGAGATAAGCTGTAAACTATCTCCTAAGCTTTTCAAAAGAGTAGTTTTGGCTATAAAGGGAGTGCAGAATAGTAAATATGCCAGCATCATTTGTAAGATTTCATTTAATTTCTCTTGACTATGTTCAGCTGAGAAGTCTGCTCACAATGGTTTGATGAGGTAAATTGAAATAATTGCTCCATTCTTATATGGGAGAACATGAGCACAATAAGCTGAGTTATCAAACTCACAATCCAAATAAGCAGCAGAAACCTGAGCAAGAATTGATTCAAAAGAAAAACAAATTTCAGTCTTGCATAGAAGCCACCACAACTTTCTCATGGCTGACACAGGCTGCATTAAAAATGCCAGGAAGACTTAGAGGTATACAGAGATGTTCTCAAACATTTCTATTATATATTCACCAGGCAAGGAGTGCATTTTCCATTTTTTAATTAACAACGATCTGTTCGATTCTCTCTAGAATACCAATTTTGAAAGCAGTTTCTTTATTGTTATAATTTCCAAAAATCTCTTCTAGCACAAGCTTCATTTCAAAGCAACAGATGTGAATTTCTAACAAGGTTCATTTTTAAATAGTATAATGAGCCAGATTTTCTCTGAGTGCCCAAATCACTCCTAGGAGGACTTCTTGGCCAGCAGGGGACCACTTACCACGTCCCATCAGACATCCACCAGCAAAGATGGTACTGCGGAGGTTGATGCAAACTTTATGCATGTAGAAGAGGGTAGAAGAGGGACTCAAAGCGGAAAATATTCATATTTTGGATTTTCCATATTGTGGGTCGAGAGAAAGACTAACAATGAGTTGTCTTGAATATCATCATAATAACTGGAAGCAAGATAACTAAGAGTGATATATATTTTGCAGATGTGTTTAGGCTCCTTCCTGATCACTTTCTGTGACAAAGAACTCACCATTTTATTATGGAGCTTGTTCTACTATTAAATTGTTCTCAAATTGCTGTTTCTCTGACATCAGTTCTATCTACTCATTCTTCCATATGCTATCCATCTAACTATTTAAAGATGCTTATCATATCTACTAGAAGCCTTCTCTTTCTGTGTGAAATTCCATAGTTTTCAGATCCCCTTCCACTGTATTCAATCTACTCTGGATACTCTCTGGTTTGCAAATATTTCTATGAGTGAGTTAGCAACCAAATTTGGTACAATATTCCAGATTTCAGCTTACCAGCACAGGTGTCTGTGGATATCTATCTTCCCTTGTTCTAGCCACTTGCCCTCTTGTTACCAGACCACGCTGTAGAAGGGCAAGTTCACAATCTACTGAAGTCCTCAAGGTCTTTTTTCACATCAACTGTCATTGAGTCATGTCAGGTCTCCCCAACCTTGAACTAGTATGGATAAGGTTTAGAATTCAGTACCTTATATTTAATCTTATCATATTTCATATCTATGATTGGAACACATCATCCCATCCTATTAAGAAAAAATTTGGATTCTGTCATCTATTTTGACCTGTTCAACATTTTTTTCTTAAAATAGCTCACATGAAGACGAGTTTTAAAACTTACTTGCCATTATTCATATTTTGCATCTTAACACATAATCCAGAAGTATGTTTTCTACGTGTAACCAAAGCACAATTCACCCACACTTTCCTGAAGTGTTACTTCGACAGAAGAAGAACTGATCCTGAAACTTATTCCCTTCCCACAAAGATTATGGGAAGATATTCTGGTCAAGAAATTGGCTTGGCCCCAGATTTAAGCAAAAATATATTAATTGCAAAGTTTTTGCATAACTAAGAGATGGCTCATATGGAGCGGCAGACCCTGTGATGGTTCCTTTTTTTTTTTTTTTTTTTTGTATTCCTACAGATTTCAGTGTAAAGAGCAAAGATCTACAAATCAGTTACGGTTCATGAAGTTGTCCATGATCTCTTGGCTGTGGGCAGGAGCAGCTGTGAAGATTATGCTTCTCTTTTTCAACATGTGTTTTGACTGTCCTGTCTCTGAGAATTGTTCTTAGAGTTGAGTGCCTATCTGGGTTCAGTGATCACCCAGTGGATGATGACCAAAATAAGGAGAGCTATTGTACTGCACGCCAGCAAGATCTTGAACCAATCAAACCTGGGAAGGAGGGTGGCTAATGTCTCCCAGCAGATTGATCTAGACAGAATAAATCAGATATCCAGTAATGCTGTTGGGAATGCTGTGTCCCAGACTGTCTGGAGGAGAGATGGGAAGAGAAATAGAGTCCTGTCTGTGAGTGAGAGTGGCACTCCCTAAAGGCAGTCCATCATGAATGTGTTAAGATATCGATATGGGTATTGATAAAATTCCAGTATCTCTTTCTTCATAGCACTAGTCACCATCTGAAAACATTTGTTTACTTGAGTATTTTTAATCGTCGTTCTCCTACCATCAGAATGTAAATCCCTATTTGAGCAGGGACTGACATCATGTTTTGTTCTCATGTGTCCTTGAACAGTGCCTAGAGAGGCTCTCAATTATGATGTGTGACTATAATGATGTGTTGAAAGGCAGACAGAAACAGGTCAGAATTTGAAAGTGACAGAGCAAGGACCTAGACTATGTCCCCGAGAGGAAATCTCTCTTAAAGATTGATAAAGGTGAATGCAGTCACTTCTACACTTCCCACTCTGCTGAAGTTCATGAGAAGGAAGAAACAGCAAACACAGGGGACTGCGGTCAGGAGGTGTCAGAAAGGGGTCAGGAATGAAGAGAAAGCCTGTAACTGCATTCACAATAGGAGATCAAGTTCTGCTTTCCCAGAATATTCCAGGAGGGATTCACTCTTAAAAGAGTGGGAGGGTGATACTTTGTTTAATTATGCATTCACACAATCATAAATAAAAACCCCAAATGAACAATAAGTTGTCTTTAAGTTAACATAAATCCCACACCTTACAGATAGGTGTTCAATCAAAGGGACCATCTGAGTCTATTATCACACCTTCCAATTTCTCCCTACTTACCACAGGCATATCCATACCAGCAGAAAAGCTGCTGGAGATCTTAATGAAATAAAGATACCTTGTTTCTATGGTTTATGGTTTTTCCCTTCATCTGCCAGTCCAGTAATCCTATCTATAAATGTGAGGAAGTAACTTGGTCATATTAATGAGCCAAGAACCATCTTTTTCTTAGGTAATTGTTCCAACATAATTTGTTAAGTATTTGTTCCTGAGAGTTTTTGGTTTTTGTTTTTTGCCACTGGGGATCCTTGAATCAAAAAGACTTCAGGTCTAAGGATATCCGTAACTAATCCACAGTAAGGAAAAAAATATTTTGATTCAATAAGACTAATAAAAAATATAAAGACAAAAACTCTCAGGAAATGAACATGATGACAAACTTAACTCCCGTTGTGTTGCATTTCAACGGACATAGGAAAAGCAGTTGGTAGATTGTGGCACTGCCTCTAAATCAAATGATACAATGAGTTGTAGTCTACCAACAAGATCACTTCATGAATAATTTAGCACTGATGAAAATATTTTATGTGTCGGGCCCCTGGGTGACTATTTTGGGCATCACGGTTGCAAGCCATAGCTAATAGTAATGGGCAAACATTCCCCTAGATTCCACGAGGTCACATAGCACCGGTTGATTTGAGGAGTCACCTCCCATCTGGCCCTGGGCAGGCATCATATCATCCCATTTTCAGAAGCTTCTCAGTAAAGTTATCATTCTCATTACATTTTGCATTTTTACAGCACCTGTAATCATAGCTCCCAGGCACTATACATTGTTAATTTATTACAGGCATTTCAATTTTGCTAGTTAACTCCCTGGTCTCCTTATGCGCTAAGCCCTAAAATCAGCACCGAGAGCTGAAATTCTTGTGCATTCAAACCAGCGTACGTTCTCAGGAACCAGAGATTCCAATACCAGTTCCAATACCAGTGTTTCCCCGGATTGGCTCTGTAATTAGAGGAAGTTCCTTCTTCTTTCTGGGCCTCAGTCTTCTCTTGGATAAAAGGGTTGAGACTGGACGACATGGCTTCTAAAATCCCCTTCAGCTCTCAGCCTTTCTGGTTTTGTGTATCAGAGCTCTCGGGAAGATGTGTCTGACATATATCTGTGCATAGATATAGCTTAATCTGTTCCTGAGGTCACTCTTCCTCTGTACTCCTTAAGTGCATCATCCATCCTGGTGTTCGCAGCTGACAGCTCCCTGTGGAGGACCCCATGCCAAATCTAATTCCATGAGGTACTCAGAACCAGAATTAAATAGGAATGCCTAGGGCTAATTTAGATGTCCCACGCTAAGCAAAGAGAAGTGATTCCTTCATGAGATTTATTTTAGAACAAAAATGGTTTGCAGAGTGAAGTGAAGGAAATGGCATTAAGTTACAAGAGCATGTTAGTTAGTAATTAATGGCACAGCTTAAAATGTCAATTTAAGAGATTTTCCTCAGTGAGGAATCCATTAACCAAATTTAAACAATGCTGACAAGGTCCCTTTGGCTGAGGAGGAACTGGAGATGTTGAGGTAGATACAGGAGGTCAGAAAATGCCCCTAAATGTTTCCTGCCCTTCATGTGCTTACCATTTAGCAGATAAAATGAATCAAACATTTAACGAAGAGACAAGTTAAAAAAAGAAAAACATATCTGGACTGACAGCACATGATGCATATTTGGGAAATCTTCAATCAGTTTTATATCCAAGTGCCATGAAGACCTCAGAATGGGCATTTAGGGAAAAGGAGAATTTGCTTTGGAAAGTGGCTTGGAAAAAATAAATACAACATATATACTGGAAAGTACTGGGAAGAAATGAAATCAAGTTTGAACTTACCAAAGAATCCACTGTATATTAAGGTCTAGAGCAATGCTAGCTCCTCCAACCTTCCAAGAGATTTCAGAACCCTACCTGGCCATCTCTAAGTTAGGTCTCAATGTCATGTCACCAGAAAGGAATTCTCCATAGACCCTGGGTTTTAGATGACAGCCACTGCTCCCTGGCCACACCTATCAATGACCTCTACCTAACGCTCCGCTCCAGTTATCCAGCAGGGAAATCCAGCAGAGAATGAAGGAATCAAGTAGGTTCTCTTATGGGAAAGTCCCAGGCCCTGGGCTATAGAAAAATGCCAAGTGTGTTTATAGTGTAGGCCACAAGGGACGTGGGAAGTGAAAAATGCAAAATCAGAACAGTAGTTAAGGATATTATCCAGGGAACTGGTAGAACAAGTGGATGTGTCAATAAACAAAAGGGAGCCACCGTGGCTTTCTGAACCTGGCAGTGGCTATGTGAGCGGACTCAACACCTGTTATCAATCACCCAATTATCCATTAGAGGGTTTCCTGTTCAATTCCAGGAATATATGAAAACAATGAAGAGACACTTGGAGATAAACAGACTTCCACATGAGCACCCAAACTGAGCTGTGCAGATGCCTTGGTTGAGCTGGGGGTTGTAGTCACTGTAGTCATGTGATAGATACAAATCTGAGCTCAAATTAAAATTTATAGGGAAAACAAGCAAAACAATGAATGCTATGGCAGGACATACACTGAAAAGGACTTTTCTTATGTCTATAATTCCCCTATTTTGGAACAAGTGTATTCAAAGGATAAAGCATCTGCTTTGTGCCAACCACTCTTTTCTAGACCCCATTCTCTATTAAGAAATACTGTGCTGGGAAAACCTGGAGGAGTGAGTCACTTGTATGCCTGCGATGATACGATGCTATCACAACCTACAGAGGCATTAGGGCAGGAAGAATGTTGTTGAGATCATGCAAAAATACACAACAATATAGGTCTATAGAGAACCTATAGACCAATTGGAGGTACAGGATCTCCCCTGACCCAAGTCTCTATAACCTACCCTCACCAAAAACAGTTAAACTGGTATAAGAAAATCCACTGAGGGGCACCAAGGTGACTCAGTCGGCTCAGGTCATGATCTCATAGTTTGTGAGTCTGACCCACTGAGGGGCACCAAGGTGACTCAGTCGGCTCAGGTCATGATCTCATAGTTTGTGAGTCTGACCCCCAGGGTTCAGCCTCCACTCTGATAGTGCAGAACCTGTTTGGGATTCTCTCTCTCCCTCTCTCTCTGTACCCCTTTTTACTCTCTCTGTCTCTCTGTCTCTCAAAATAAGCAGATAAACTTTTAAAAAAGCAAATGAAAAAGTGGTATTGGCAAAAAATTTCAAAGTAAGATTTTTCTTCCTTTAAATCTTGAACTCTCTATATGATCTAAATGTTGCTAAAATCAATTTCCACATACTCAAATATTTCCTTAGGATATCTCACAATATTTTAAAACACCACTGGTTTCCTCCCAAATTGCTAATAAATGCACAATGCTAAAGATCTCTATAATTAATATATAAGGCAGGAGAAGAGCATGACCACTGTCGTTTTCTTCCCCTTCAATGTGTGATTAGAATTACTTCATAAATTATTCACATGTTCTGCTAGAATAATAAAAGAGCTTCTCATTTTACATAAATCACATTATTTATTTGGAATGGGTAGCAAAATTCCTCAAATGTTGCTTTGATAACACATAAGACAAGGCACCTAAGGCTCTGATTAGCGTTTGGTTCATCCTATTTTGAAGTAAACAGTGTAAACAACTCACTTGCATGAGCTTCCACTTCACCTGCATCTATTACCTGTGGAGCGTTACCTGTAAGGTTCACCAGGGCTGCGGGACCATGAGGTTGAAGGGAAGAATCTCTTTATCTCTCTCCTCCACGTTTTCTGGTACTCACTTTCTCCCTTGAAAGCACCATGACCCACTCGTGCCTCATGCTACACTGAAGCCGTATCTTCCATAAGCCTCTGCTGGTAGAGGCAAACTTTCTCTCACTCTCATTTATGAAACAGACTTCTGACATCCAACCACCCTCAAAACTTGATCTGTCCCTAGCACTGGCTTATTAATTAGTGCCCTTGATTTTTGAGACACGTGCATGAAACTCACTGTTCCAAGCTACGACCACTGTTTTCTGATGTATAATAATTAACATTTAGTTATGTGAATAGTCTCCCCACTAGTCATTAGGGAAGTAGGTGACATAGGAGTGTATGAAATATGTCCCTTGTCCAAAGAGATGTTTCTGGAGCAGCGTTGGTGGTATAGTGGTGAGCATAGCTGCCTTCCAAAGAGATGTTTCTGATCTTATGGTCTACAGAGAAAGAAATAAATGTATGTAAGGAATCGAATGAATATTTTGAACAGGGGACTGGCACAGAAATAGAAGAGTCTCAATATAAGATGAATATGGAAGTAGATGTAACTGGAAATGTGGGCCCCTCTTCAATCCTAGCCTATTGTACAGTCTTCCTCAGATCTTGGAGGCAAAAGAGAAGAGCTTTAGTCAAACTGAAAGAGTAGGAGCTTTTCAGTGGCTTTTCATGTCACACACAGAACAAAGGGCCTACTAAAAGTTTAAAGAATGTTATTTGAATGAGGAGAGACTAAAAGGGAAGACCATCAGGTACATGGGTAAGTGGAAGAATCAAAAAGTAGAACCCAAAAAAAAACCCAAAAAACAAAAAACAAATTAAGAACCAAAAAGTATCTTTCTGAAACCACACAGCATAGGTATCCTCCATACTTTTCTGACAGCTTTTCTTTTCTGTTTTGCGTAAGCATCCACAAAGAAAGTGTTCCACATCACGGACCCTTTGAGAGACCCTGGGACCATGTTCTACCTGGCTGACTCAGATTATCCTAAAATGAGGATGGCAAACCGCAACCAATCCCTTGAGGATCATGGTTTTCCACCTTGTCTGGCCCGCCGAAGTCAGAATTCCAGGCATCCCTTTGTCTCTCCTCCCCCCTGTCCCCCCACCAAGCACAGATGGACAAGAGCCACCATCTCCAGCTGTCTAGAAACTAACGCCCTCAGCTAAGAATGCCCTTTATATTTGATCATTCAGGATCTGTACAGAGTTTCCTCTAAGCATCCCTGTGTGTGTTACTCATGTGGAGAGAGAGCATCTTGTTTTTATGTTGTCTATAATAAATTATAAGTGTAACAGCGGGAGCTTTTTCAATACTATTTGTAAATGCAGCCAGAGGCTATTAAGTGATTGGTGTATCAAATAAATATAATTAGTAAATAGCAAAATAACATGTTTGTAAACTGCCTTTGGAAATATGTGATTAGACCAAAGACAACAATTTCCGCCAACGCTTCTAAGTGTTTCCAAGAGATACCAGGAAAAGGCTTTAACAATTTCATAATGATTTTGAAAAATTTCTATGTAAATCTGTTAAGAAGGTAGACAGTATGCGTACTTAGTCCCAACTCCTTCTGAATGCTTCGTGTTGGAAATTTAAGTGCAGGGGTATGCTTAAGTGTGCATCATAATTTTTTCAGGGGAGTTAAAATGTGCTTGATTATTGACTCTATAAGTTTTTAAATTGACATTTGATGAGGTTAAGAAGAGTTATAAATATACCTCCATGTGCGGAATGCTCTCAGGCAGTAGAGTTATTCTCAATTACTAACACTTAAAATGATCCCAGCAAGTCAATCAGTGTAAAGCTAGGTGAACTCACTCTGCCCTTCTGTCTTAATTGGCATTATGACAAAGTTTACTCTTTGCTAGTGATGCGATGCTCAATGTCTGGCAGTGGAAACTAACGAGTCACCCAAACCTACTGATTCTTCCTCTGAGGGATGCAGACAGACACCCGTTCTTGTTCCTCACTCATTTCCCCTGAATTCATATGGGATTGTGACGGAACCCTGCTTCACTCACTGCTCCCACTCCAACCTCGCACTCCCATGCCATAATAATTACTCTTCCAAGAACCTCACTTTTACCTGTGACTTCCTGGATAAGAACCTAACATGGATCTCTATGCATATCAAGCCACAAGTTTAAACCCTACCTATCCTTCAGGATTGTCCAGAATTTACTCCACCAATGCCTCCAGAACTTCATTTCCTACTAACTCCCAATTGAACCTTCTAGTCAAGTTAGACTAGTCTCCTCAATGTCCCTGGGACCCACTCCTGGGCACACCTCTGCCCCCTATGTCAGGACTCTCTGCTACAATGACTTGCCCTCTAAGACCTATATACTTCCCCATCACACTGGATTCTTCCATACATACCTGAGCGGGTCCTACTTTTAACTCTTTGAGTTTATGGTCTGTTCTGCATTTCCCTGGGACATGGTTCCTGCCTGTGTGTCTTTTTTCTTGTCTTCCCAGTCGCTTAGAAATTCCTTCTAGGAATAGAACAAATTTTATGTCTCTTGCCTTCTCTACAATGCCAAGACTGGTGCTGAGCAAAAAACATGTAAACAATGATGACCATATGACGATGACCGTGACTGTGCTGTAATTTATTATATTGCTACTTTGTTTATGTGGCGGGCCTGGTGCCATCCAATGTCAATAAATATGTAATTTAAATCTCTTGTCAACCAAGTGGGAAATATATGGTTAAATACATTATTTCAAACACGAGAAAATGGATACATACGAAGGCAGTTTGATTAGCTTGTCAGTTAATCACAACTGAATTTCAAAGAGGTAGGTATATTATGATCTTAGAGATAATTTACTGATAGAGTCAGTGTATACATTTGGCTTGCAATCAGAAATATATAGCTCTTAATCCTCTGATCAGAACATTTGGCTGAGTTTCATGATTACTCATTCATTCAACATACACTAACTGAGCCACCTCTATATGTCATATGCTAATTACTAAATTCTAAGGATAAAGAAAAGCAATAACATATGGTCCCTGCCCTCAAACAACTCAGTCTTGACATTGCCCAAAATTACATCGATAGCCTTATTTCCTAGGAGTTAGAGCCTGGTGGACAATAGTGTGCGATGGAAGAGAAGGAGCATCTGAAAAGAGATCAAGATCCAATGGTCATCTGGGTGGTCAGTGCCTGGTGGGATAAAGAATGATGAGAAAGGAAAAAGTATTATTAGGCAAAAATAGATTGGTGACGTGACTGAGAAAATCTAGCAAAATCTCTGGAAAAGCAAAGACCAGGTACACAGATTTTTAGAAAAATAATCTCTGAATCCCTGGGGCAGTGCACTAAAGCCTGTATCTATCCAGAGCAGAGGTGTGAATGTGTGGAAAGACCTCAAGGCCAGCCCAAATGAGACTGTGCTTCTTTCCAGTTTGGGGGCCTCTGGGGATTACTTTAATACCGAGCACTTCGTCATCATGTTTGATGGCTTTGGCGGCCTCATTTATCAAGGATCTATAGTTAAATTTAATTTTCCTGTGAGTGGAGGACAGCCATGGCAGCCGGGCTCCTTGTTGCTGATCCGTCCCCGTTGATGTCTTCTGAAGTGGAAATGATGGATGCCACATGTTCTGGCTGTGATTAAATTTGCTTTGACAAAGCAGCATGGAAATCTGATTTTCAATAGACTTCTGCATTTCACCTAGTGCTGAGTAAACAGATACAGAACATAATGCTTACAGGGCTGTCAGGCCGATAGCTAATTCATTGTGCCCATCTAATCAGGCTGTCCATTAAATTATTATTTGTCAATAACATGCAGGATCATTTTTGAAACTCTTGAGGAATGGGAAACTTGTTTTTAAGTAAATAAACATGAAGGGCTCAACAAAGGCCGGGAGGGGGTTTTCTTAGGAAGATCCAAATAACTCATCCATCTCCATGTTCTCCATGCCCCTGAAGAATCAAAGCACCATTTAAGAAGTTTTTAGTTTCACTTCACTTGGCTCCCGTTTCTAATGTAAACAACAGCATCCAATTACAACAGAGAATGAAGCTGCGAACATTGACACTTTAGCTCCCCAGTTTATCTTTAAAGGAGAATGAAGCAGAAAATCACATTAAGTATGCATCTTATATTAGAGCTTTTAACCTCCTGCCTAGACGTGCTTCGTGCAGACCACCTCCTGGAGAAGACTCCCACTTTGGGGGAACACAGAGCAGAGTTGTCTCCAGAGGCAAGCGGAAGTGGGAAGAGTGTGATGTTAATGCTTATTCTTTTCCCCAGTCTGTGGGGGTCCATGCAATATTAGGAAAGGCCCTCTACCTCAGCTCTCAAACTCAGACATGCCGTCTCTCGGTACTCTTTTACATCTGGAAGTTCACACAAGCATTTTCTGACCTTGCCTGAGCCTTTCTGAGAACATTTGAGCCTCCATCGATGGTCTCCTTTTGAGCCAACTCCTTGTCAACCACCCACATTGCCCTGAAATATATTTGCCAGTGGAACCCACTGACCTCACACCTTACGAATAACCGAAGGGCCAAGAGTAGGCAGCCAACTTGCATATCCACACTGGCTGAAGGACCTTGAGCACATTTCTTTTTTTTTTTTTTTTTTTGAGCACATTTCTTAAGCTCTCTAACTTTTATATTATTCACTGGTAGAACAGCATGTAGTCAAAGTGCAGTTGCAAGAGTTAAATGGAATAATGCGTGAAAGAAACCATTTTTTCCCTCCATCAGTTACCCCTTGTGACCCATCAAGTATCAATTACCCTCTCTCAAAAGTACTAGGGACCAGCTGTGAGTCTTCTTACAGTCAGTCTTGCCTTTCTACAGATAAAGGGTGTCTGCAGGGTGCCTGGGTGGCTCAGTTGGTTGGGCATCCGACTTCTGCTCAGGTCATGATCTCACAGCTCGTGGGTTCGGGCCCTGCATCGGGCTCTGTGCTGACAGCTCAAAGCCTGGAGCCTGCTTCAGATTCTGTGTCTCCCTCTCTCTCTGACCCTCCCCTGGTCATGCTGTCTGTCTCTGTCTCTCAAAAATAAATAAAATATTAAAAAATATAAAAAAACAAAAGCAAAACAAAAGACAAAGGGTGTCTGTGTGAGGAGGTCTGGCTGCTCTTTGGATCCAGCTGGGGCAGATCCCACCTCTACAGGGACAGTGTGAGGCTGCCAGGTCTGGAACAGCCTGCAGTGACCTGCCTCGCTCATTAGCTTTTGCAGGTAGGTATGCTGTATTCAGGAGAGAAATAAGGCATCACAAATTGGCTTCCAGTCCATTGTGTCTTCTTCTACCCAGCTTCAAGTGTAATGAAACTGTTATGTGACAGTTGTGTCTATTTCTCAAAGGGGAAAGGACTGGGGAGACATGCAGCACGAATTATTTATTACACACATTGGCTCAACACAGATGACTGGACATGCCAGCTACTCCATTCCAGCAGCTTTAATAATAAATAAGGACTCTATGAAATACAAAATGGTAGTGATGTTTCTTGTCTCATTAAGCCTTCACAACACCCCAGGTCAGCAAATAGGGATAATAAAACCTCTAGTTCATACATGAGGAAACTGAGTTACACAGATGTTTGGTGATTTGCTCAAGTTCACAAAACATAGGATACAGGACATGAAGAACCAAGCTTTATAAGTCTCACTTGGTGCACTTTCTACAACCACACTCTGCTTTCTTACTTTCCTGTGTCCAGGAGGGGACAGACCTCTGAAACTGTCCCCTGAGTTCTCAAAGTCCCTTGGATTTCTCAATGTAAGGTTTCTTTTCAATTTCCATGACCCAGGCCACTGTGCTATTTTCCTTACTCCAAAGCATTGGAGTTTGTTGCCAAAATGCTCTACCCTCAAGGAAGCTGGCATTTCCATAATGCTTACTGTAAAGATGACCATGGATTGGCCAATGACCCTGTCACCACCAGAAGGATGGCTCTAGCTACAGCAGAAACTAATGGATCACAGTCCACCCTCTGACCTGCTGACCTATACTGAAAGAACAGTAATTGTAAGAAACAGTTCAAGGCTTAACATAATTATCATGAATTAGAATTTAAGCTAACACCCAGCCCAGAGTGAGATGGTCCCAGACCACTCTTCTTCTAAACTTTGAGCTGATAATGATCTTATAGTGACTAGAAAAGAACCAAATCTCCTGCAGTATGTCTAAAAGGAAATGAAGGGATATATGTAAAATATGACTTAATCCAAGAAAAATCCCTTTTTTCCAAATATCAATACGACCAGGCTGTCTCAAAGCCTGACTATACAGACAAGGTGGGAGTAGAGGGTTTGCAAACTTTTACTTCATGCAAATAAATTCATTGTTTATTAGGAGAGTGACCAGAACAATGAAGAGGGCAGAGAAGAGGATGAGTGAAGGGAGAAACTGGAAAGAGATATGGCTAGCAATATAGACTCAACACTCTCTGATCAGCATTGAAAGCTGCTCTGGGGGCGCCTGGGTGGCTTAGTCGGTTAAGCGTCCGACTTTCGCTTAGGTCATGATCTCGCGGTTCATGGGTTTGAGCCCCGCGTCGGGCTCTGTGCTGACTGCCAGCTCGGAGCCTGGAGCCTGTTTCAGTCTGTGACTCCCTCTCTCTCTGACCCTCCCTGCTCACGCTGTCTCTCTCTCTCTCCTAGAAATAAATTTTTAAAAAACATTAAAAAAAAAAAGAAAGGCTGCTCCTAAGATGAGGCATTGATAAGCCCTGAGGAGTGCTCTAAACTCTTGCTATCCAGTGTGGCCAATAGATCAGCTGCATAGGATTCACATGAAACTTGTTGGAAACACAACCTCATCAGATCTACTAAATCAGAATTTGCATTTTAACAAGACCTTAGGGTTCTAAGGAATTTTAAGATTTAAGAAGCACCCAATGGTTATAGCCTTAAAATGGGAATGATAGGGGTGTGTGGGTGCCTCAGTTAGTTAAGCATCTGACTCTTGGTTTTGGCTCAGGTCATGATCTCCTGGTTTGTGGGATTAAGCCCCACATGAGGCTCTCTACTGACAACATGGAGTCTGCTTGGGATTCTTTGTTTCCCTTTCTCTCTGATCCCACTTATGTTCTCTCTCTAAATAAATAAATAAACTTAAAAATAAACATTAAAAATGGGGATGATAGTATGAAATCTAGGTCTCAAGCAGGGCTGGGAAGGGTGCGAGACAGTATGTATGGGAACAAGATATCAATAAGACAGATTATAATATTTCCTTTGAATATGATCTGTTTTTTGTTTTTTTTTTTTTTATTTCTGGGAGAGAGAGAGACAGACAGCGTGAGCAGGGGAGGGTCAGAGAGAGAGGGAGTCACAGACTGAAACAGGCTTCAGGCTCCGAGCTGGCAGTCAGCACAGAGCCCGATGCGGGGCTCGAACCCACGAACCGCGAGATCGTGACCTAAGCGAAAGTGGGACGCTTAACCGACTAAGCCACCCAGGCGCCCCGAATATGATCTGTTTTGACGTGTTATTTTTGTGGATGGCTATGAAAAAACTTGTCTCTCACACATGCAGTTGGAAACGACATGGATATTTTAATGTCACTTGTAGGTAATTGTGGATCTTTTTCTTGGGGAATACATGCATACTTGACGAGTGGTAGGGTTAGTTCCAATGTGGAATCTGAAGCTTTATCAACGAACATTTGTAAGGTATTGTGGGAAGATACATTGCTCTGTCTTGCACTTTGAATGATTCTTTATTCAGGCATGATTTCTGACACTACGTATTGGTCATTAGAAACCAGTGGTTCAATGGATTATGCAGAACTGTCAAATGTTAATGTACTTCATTACATAATATTTAAAACCACATTAGTCAATATTACCACCAATATCATCAGTACAGGGCAACAGTGAAGCTCATGGAGCCTCATACAGGCCTTCCAAAAATTCGAATTTTCTCTTGAAAGCTCAGATTTTACCATGAGCAGCAAAGAATGCCATTTGTTTTCCCCGAAGTGACAGACTCACTTTTGAAGTGCTAGGTTCATTTTTGAGAACGTTTCTGCCAAATACTTGAGTCTGAATAACCATAACTTGTAATATATTATTTCAATTTTTTTTTTTAAAGTGATGCTCCATCAAAAATACTGCCAGTCAGGCTCACAGTCAATAATGCCATTGCTTTCCCTTGGTATAATCATCACATTTGGCTATTTGTGTCCTATGTACTTCCCATGTCATTAGAAAGAATGTTAAAAAGATGTATACTCACAGCTCAAGATTTAATGCAATTAATAATTACACTGCTTTAGCAAGGTCATTCTTATGTGAACCTGGCTTTATGTGTACTTGTCCTGAATTGCAATGAAGACTATTCAGTGACTTGTACAGTTTGTTGGCCACCTGGATAAGCCCTAGAAGTCCACCACTGGCTTTCCATCAGGAGTGCAAATATTAACACAGCGAAATAGTTTTGACCTTGCAGATGCCCCCTGAAAGGTCTTGAGATCCCCAGGGGCCTGCATAGCACACTTACAGAACAACCCCGCCTACCTCTCCAAGGGAGTCCTTACTACCGCTCGCCTCACTCTGCTCAAGCCACATTGGTTTCCTTGCTGTTTCATGAACACACTGAGCTTGTTCCTGCCTCAGAAGAGGCTCGATCTGTGGTTGCAATTTCTTCTGTTGGTGATGTGATGCTCCTACCGCCATGTTCACCTAGCTGGCTCTCCTTGTCACTTCGGTTTCTGTTGAAGTGATAGTCCCTCAAAGAGGCTTTCCCCAACTGCCCTATTCACATTAGGCTCCATCTTCTCCAGCAGAGCCCCAGGAAACTCTCTACCTCCTTAACCTGCTAGGTTCTTCACATAACTCATCACTAACAATAATTCCATCATGCATTTATTTGCTTACTTGCTGATTGTCTGTCACCCCCACCAAAATAGGTCCTCCATCAGATCTAGGACTTTGTCACATTCACCACTATAGCTCTAATGCCTAGAAAAGTGTTTGACATATAATACCCAATAAATACTTGTTTCATGAATAAATTAATTCACTTAAAAATCCCTTAATAATGTTGCTATCATTTAAACAAAATTTTAATGTTTACTTATTTTTGAGAGACAGACAGACAGAGAATGAGCAGGAAAAGGCAGAAAGGGAGGGAGACACAGAATCTGAAGCAGGATACAGGCTCTGATCTGTCAACACAGAGCCCAGTGTGGGGCTTAAACTCATGAACTGCGAGATCATGACCTGAGCTGAAGTTGGACACTCAACCAACTGAGCCACCCAGGCACCCCTACTGCTGCTATTATTTTAAAGAAATAAAAGAGCATCTTCTGAGTCACTGCTGTCTAATAAAAATATAATGTGAGTCACAGATGTAATGTTAGATTTTCTAGTAGCCACTATAAAAAAAACCTAAAAGAAGCAGCTGAATATAATTTAATAGTTTATTTTATTTAAACCAAGATATCTAAAATATTATTATTTCAACATGTAATCAATATAAAAATTCTTAGTATGTTATACTTTGTTATTTTTCTTACTAAACCTTTGAAGGCTGGTGGGTATTTTACATTCGCAGAACATGTCCTTTCTGATCTGAGAACACAATCTAAGGAATAATTAGAGGAAACTAGATCACAGTATTTGCTTTCTCTCAACTTTAATGGAATGAAGAGAAAAATTATGAACAATAGCAAAGAAGAACAATAATAATTACCAGCACAACCAAGTAAGAGTCCAACTTAATGCCATGTGTGTTACCAGAATGGAGGCCATGAATGAAGCAGAGAATGTGCCACAACCCACCCCTTCTAGCCATCCCCACCTCCACCCCTAGAACTGGTACTATGAAAAGAAGGTGATTTACCAGTTTGCTGAGAATTTTCACTAATATCTCCTAATTTCAAGAGGTTTAGAAGGAAGGGATGAACAGGCAGCCCAGTCCTTAACTATCACTGCTGGATCTCAGCAGAAATAAAATAAATCCCTCACCTCACCACACAAATTCAAGGGACTAATTCTAAGTCTCCACACAGCATTGGAGTGACCTTTCTAAAATGCAATTCTGATCATGACACTCACCTATTTTAAATCCTTCACTCGTGCACTAACTTCATACTCTGGAAAAATTCTGAGCTCATCAGCACATCACACAGGCTCATTGTGGGTGAGCAGCTGTGTCCTCCCCAGTTCCTCATTCAATTCACCTTCATCTCCATCTCTCCATCTGCAACATACCCTTTCATCTCACCAAACACATTCTCCAGATCAGGAACCTCTCTGTTCTTTCACTGAGCCGCTCCATTTGCCCAGAATATACTCTATCTTCCCCTTTCCAGGCTAACTCCAAAATTCCTCTGAATTCAATTCAGCAGCTTCGCAAAAGCCTTTCCTCTCTCCCTGGTTTACCTAATGACAGATTCCTGTGTCCTGGAAACCTCTAGACAGTGCTATCATTGTAGCTCTACTTGTGTGTGTGTGAGTGTGTGTGTATATATATATATATATATATATATATATATATATATATATATATATATATATATATATATATAAACTTATATATATAAGTTTATTTACGTGCTTTGAAAGAGTTTAGAGAGAGACCACGAGCAAGAGAGGGGCAGAGGGAGAGGGAGAGGGAGAATCCTAAGCAGGTTCTGTGCTGTCAGCAGAGAGCCCAATGAGCTCAAACTTATGAACTGTGAGAACATGACCTGAGCCAAAATCAAGAGAAGGATGTTTAACCAACTGAGCCACCCAGGTGCCCCTCTACTTGTATGTCTTTTTTTTTTTCTACTTGTATGTCTTGAGTGAAGTGCAAATTCCTTGAGATCAGGAATGAGGTCTTCTATTGCTTTGTCACCAGAGCCTAACACAATGCCTGCTTCATGGTTTGCCAAATACATAGTTGTAGGACAAGAGAATTCATGTTTAGACTTGTCATTTACTGGCTTTCATCATACTTATAACTAGTAAGTACATTACAAAAGATAATTGAAACAAAAACATCCTAGCTAGGCATATAATAATTCCAAGTAAAGTTCATTCAAAGTCACAGATTACACCTGATTACATCTGAAATAACTGAGAGCAAAACATCCCAAATTAAGTTTGGGATGTGTGTGTGTCTGTGTGTGCGTGTGTGTGTGTGTGTGTGTTTAATACTGAAACATTAGGAAAATGTTCAAAGCTTTTGTATATTGTCAGTAGTTGGTGAGTCCTCTTGGCTATAAACGGAGGAGCCAGTCCTCAGCCTCACAGTGGCAACAAAGTTCAAAGTCCACTGGTAACCAGGATGGGTAGAGGATGAAACAGAAAATGAGGTGGGTAATTAAGCAATACACCAATCCCTAATCTCTATCCTAGCATGTGCTAACAATGAGCAGCTCAAAATTCACCTCAAGGCAAAACAAACTAAAGACTTCTCTATCTCTCTCTCTCTCTCTCTCCAGAAATTAAATAATTTGCCTGTGACAAACTAGTGTGAGTAGATAGAAGGACTGAAGGTCAACTTCTAGCCTATTTCACACACAAACACTTCAAATTTAATTGGTGCTGGAAGAAACATAATGCAGAGAATAAAAGACAACTTTCAAAAAATGTATTCTTATTCTTGTAGACACTTAAAGAAGACCTTGCCACCATCAAATACAAATAGGATGCTATGAGAAAGAATCGTATGTGAGACTAAAAAGAATACAATTATCTTTTATAATTATAAGTATGTAGATACCAAAATAAAAATACAAATAAAGATAGAAATTACTTTTAGGAAATTTTATAGCACGGAAACAGGAGACAGAAGACCTGAAATAAAATTTATGAGAGAAAAAGATTCAATCAGGAGTCCATATTGAATGAATCGGAGTTCCAAAAAGAGAGAACAAGCAAAATGGAGGGCAATTATAATCAAATAAATAATAGAAGAAAAAATTTAAGACCACAATGAAAATAAAAATTCAGCACACCAGCACATTCTTGTGAAATTTCAGAACAATTAAGACTAGCAGAAAATCCTAAGTGTCCAGAGGAAAATAAAACATGAAGAATATCTACAAAGTTATGAGTGTTAGACATTTCATTATCAACACTAGATTCTAAAAGGCAATGGAATGATGCATTCAAAATACTGAAGGGACATTCCATTATCCTAAAGTGCTTTGCCAACCCAAACTGTCAGTTATCTGAGGATAAAACACTGACATGCTCGCCCATTCAAGGACTCAGAAAATCTTTCTCGAAGGCCCCCTTTCATAAGAAGTTACGAGAGTGTGTGTTCCAACAAAGCAAACTGCATTGCTTGGCTTATTAAAAATTGCAACATTCAATAAAAAGAAATGAGCTATCAAGCCACAAAAAGACATGGAGGAATCTTAATGTGCATATTTCTCACTGAAAGAAGCAAGTCTAATATGATTCCAACTGCCTGGCATTCTGGATAAGGCAAAACAGTACAGACAATAAAAGATCAGTAGTCACCAGGGTTCGGGACAAGGGAGGGACAGATGAATCGGTGGAGCACAGTGGAACTGGGGGACAGTGACAGTTATATGTGATACCATGATGACAGACATGGTACATTATACTTTTGCCAAGATCCACAGAATGCTCAATAGGAAGAGTGACCCCTAAAGTAAACTGTGGACATTCCTTAATAATAATGTATAAATATTCACTCAGCAATTGTAAGAAATGCACCACGCTAATGCAAGAGAAGGGAAACAGTCATGGGAGGTAGTATATGGGATCTCTCTGTACCTCCTGATCAGTTTTACTGTAACCTTAAAACTACCCTAAAATAGAAAGTTGATTAATTAAAAATAAATAAATTGTAACCCACCCTTCAGCCTGGTCTCCTTTACCCTGATCTACATTGTCTGGTTTTTTCCTATATCACTCACTTATCACTTTTCAACATGTTAATATAATTTACCTATTCTTTATTATTTTCTGTTTTACTAGCTTCAAGGAAACTACCACGAGACAGGGATTTTGTCTTCTTTATACACGATTGTATCAAAAGTGCCTGGCACATGGTGTGCTCAAAATGTACTTACTGAATAAAGATGAGAGCCCAGCAAAAGAAACCAAAAAACTGTAAAGAAAAATAAGAACAGGGATTCCTGGAAATAGAAGACATGATACAGATACTATTAAAAGTTGCTCTCTGCCTAAGGCTGGACTGCAGATCTAGTAAGAATCCCATCCACCTTAGGGCAGGAGTGGGTAGGCTTAAAGAGAGTATCTTAATATACAAAGTAGACTCAGGAAGATCGTAAATGATAGATAGATGATAGATAGATAGATAGATAGATAGATAGATAGATAGATAGATAGATGAACTAATGTCATTTTGACTCTTGGTAATAAGAAAAAGTGTATGCAAGGGAGTAAAAAGGGGAATTAGGCCCCAAAATAAGAAATAATAAAAGTAATTTAAAGTTAATCATTGAAGTCTTAAAAAATGAACAATAATGTAGCATGATTTTGAACATTTAATGCCATTTTTAAAACAGGGATGTAGGGGTGCCTGGGTGGCTCAGTTGATTGAACGTCCAGCTCTTGATTTCAGGTCAGGCCATGACCCCACTGTTTGTGGGATCAACTGCACGTCAGGCTTCATGCTGACAGTGTAGACCCTGCTTGAGATTCTTTGTCTCCCTCTCTCTCCCTGCCCCTCCCCTGCTCAGGTATGAATGCAATCTCACTCTCACTCTCTCTCTCTCAATAAATAAATAAGCATTTAAAATCAATCAACCAATCAAAGATGTACTTGATTTTGAAGCCTGAAATGTACTCTCTTGGATAGTATAAGACTAGAGATGAGTTTCCATATTTCTATAGGCTCAGTTTTCACTCTTGAATAAGCCACATTTCCATAATCATAATAATAGAGATGCTGATAACATTTTTATAGTTTTAGAATTAACTGACAGACAAAACAAAATATTTAAATTATGATTTCAGAAGAAGGGGTAAGTTTTATAAACCGTGATGATAGGAAAATAACAGTAGAGTTAATGGAATTTGGGAGTTAGAGGAAGAGGTGGAGAAAGGTAATGTTATTTCCCTCAGCTTTTACAGTGAGGAATTGTGAAATGTTGTCTATAGTTAATGGAACAAGGAATGGAGGTTCAAATAAATTATTAAAACTGATAAATTTACAAAATGTAATAATAAAACAATCATTTTAATGAAGTGAAGGGAAGAAAGTCTGGTAGAAATCAAATAGTCCTTCATTTGTCATATTAAGTGGTCAAAAAGTAATCTTTACATTTTCCAAATCAAGATCGATATGCATATGCTTATAATTTAGCATTACAGAGATTATTACCAGCAGAACCAGGAACCTCATTTTCAAACTATTTTATGGAGTAAATCCTATTATTTTACCTACTTATACAGGAGGCAATGCAGGCACAGCAAAGTTAAGTAATCTGTCTAAAATTTACAGCTAATAAATCATGTACGTGGGATATAAACTCATTTCGTCTGACTGGTGCTTATAGCCTTTACACCATTGTCTCCTAAGCTATAAGTGGACAAATAAACACTGTCTCCCCAAGTAAGTTTCAACAGCTTAAGAGCAGAACTATTTGTTACTCATCTTCACGTACTCTTAAGTGGTCAGTTCATTACCAATCACATCCCTGGAACCCAATAAATGGCCACTCAGAAATATTTATTAATTTGCTCCTCTGACTCCAGTAGTAGGTCAGTACACCCAAGAGTTCAGCTTAGACACACTCATTCAAGGCACAGAAATAAGACCTAGCCCAGAATACCCCCACTTCTTTCCTATAATTTAGGGAGAGTATGTAAGTCATTGAGTAAAGCCATAGTTCTTTTCTAGCATACAGATTATCAAACATGATACCAATGACCTACCACTTAGGAAAATGTTGGAGTCAATGAGAGCTGAGACCACCAGTCATTAACAAAGTGATTCCACTGCAGTGTTAACCATGTTTTAGACCCAAAGGACTCTCCAGGCTCTTCTCTGTCCTGCCCACCAAGAACATGTCTTCTGGAAGCCAGGGAGAAGGAGTTCTATTTACCTTGTGCTAAATAAATAGCTTTTAAACAAGTGTTCTATCATTTTAGACAACTTACCAAAAAAAAATAAAATAAAACAGAATGCACATATTTGGATCATAAACTCTCTATCTAGTCTAAAGTCATTTTCAGCCAAAATGTGAAAATAAATGTTTTCTAAAGGCTTGTACATAGAAAGGATAGAGATAATGTTCCAGAACATAGAAATCTGTCCTTTTTAGAAATAAGTGAAATGATTTTAGTATAAATGCTGCTTCATAAAATAACTTGAAAACTGTAAGATGACTTTGAATGAAGGATAGGCATTATGTAATGTACCTAATAAATAAGAAGTTTAAAAATGCTAATAGACACTTCCTTCTCACGTGACAGTTGCCTTTACTGGGAACATAATATAGGGGAATTATTAAATGACGCTGTCTTTATCCAGACATCCAAATTCTGAATTCCTACAACTTCAATACCTAGTTAACTATTCATTTAAGAGAAAGAGCTACTTATACTAAACAAGCAATGGAAAAGAATGTTTTCTGACTTTATTTCTATCACCCAAGGGTGAAGGAGGAGAGGCAGTTAGCGTATACACAGTATAATATTCTTTTTCTATATTTTTTTATAAATAGCTTCAAAGTTGCTATGTAGCATACCTAATATGCTGCATAGATCAGATAAACAGCACTTCTTTAACAAATATCTTGCTCTAAGCAACTAAATTACCTAGTACTGGGGCACCTGGAAGGCTCAGTCAGTTAAGCGCCAACTTCAGCTCAGGTCTTGGTCTCGGTGGTTTGTGGGGTCAAGTCACACATCAGGCTCTGTGCTGACAGCTCAGAGCCTGAGGTCTGCTTCAGATTCTGTATCTCCCCCTCTCTCTGCCCCTCCCCCACTCGTGCTCTGCCTCTCTCTGTCTCTCAAAAATAAATATTAAAAAAAATCTGAATTACCTAGTACTACTCCAACTGCCCCCATAAAAGGGGGAATAAGAAATAATTTGCAGTCATACTGTCCATTCATGTAAGATATATTTAATTGACATTTGTATGATCTTAATCAGAAAGAAATTCAAAATGTTCTAGGTATCACTGCATTTCTTTTAATAAAATTTTGCTTAGGAGATGGTGTTTTCTTCCATGGAAAAAGAAGAATGTCAGGGAATCCCAAAATGCCCAAAGGAAAACCAGAGTTTAATAAAGGTCCATGGGACACTGCAATGATCTTGGCTTCCAGGTCAAGGAATACTTAAAAGTCCAACGTGATAGATTTGATTCATATGCCCCCTTCCCGGTCCCTAACCTCAACTTCCACAGGCAGCTGTGATATTATATTTATAATAAGAAACATACGTTTGGTCTTTGTCCCCATTCTTGGCACAGAGCTCCTAAAACCCTTGGAGTTTCCTAAGGGATGAGAGGAACAAAGATGTCTCTGGTTATGTCAAAGAGGTGACTTTTGGAACCCACCTTTGGATGGGTACCAGCCTCCAGAGGAGCCAACCAATTGATTAGAGGGTTGGAACTTTAAGCAGCAACCCCCCTCACACTCCATTTCTGGGAAGGAGGGAGGTTCTACAGGTTGGATGGCTCTCCGATTGCCAATGATTTAACCAATCATACCTATGTACTGAAACCTCTGTAGAAACCTTAAAGGACTGGGTTCAGAGAGCTTCCCAAATGGTGGACACGGGAAGGTGCAGGAGAGGGCATGGAAACTCCCTGCCCCTTCCCTATGCTTCACCCTATGCATCTCTTCCATCTGACTGTTCCTGAGTTATATCCTTTTAAAATAAACTGGTGATTTGGTAAGTTCTGTGAGCCATTTTAGCAAATTAATGGAATGCAAGGAGGGGAACCAGTTTGTAACCAGTTGATCAGAAGCACAGGGAACAGCCTGGACTTGTGACTAAAGACTGAAGGCATGCGTACAAAGGGGAAAATCTTGTCAACTGAACCTTTAACCTGTGGGATCAGACACTATCACCACATAGTGTCAGAATTGATTTGGATTGTTAGGACACCCAGCTTGAGTCCAAGGCATTGCTTGACTGTGTGGAGAACCCTATCCCCCAACTGCCGCAACCCCAACAAATGGAGGAAACCTTTGGAATTGGGTCCCAGAACCCCAATGAGAAGTGTATTCTTCTCTGCCTTCTGTTGTTGGGTTGGCCATAATATTTGCTTTGATCAATGGGTCACAGGTGGAAATGACAATATGCCAGTTCTGAGTGTGTCCTCCTGTCCCTCTGAGAGCTTCCAAACACTACCACAAAAAAGGGTATATACCTGGTAGCCTGCTGGTCATAGAAGAATGAGAAATATGTGATGTGGAAGGTGCCTGGGTGGCTCAGTGGGCATTCAACTCTTGCTTTTGGCTCAAGTCATGATCTTACAGTTCATGAGTTCGAGCCCCATGTTGGGCTCCATGCTGGTGGACACAGAGCCTGCTTGGGATTTCCTTTCTCTCTCTGCCCCTCTCTCATTTGCATGCTCTCTCTCTCTCTCTCTCTGTCAAAAATATATAAATAAGCTTAAAAAAAAGAAATATGTGGAGCTGCCCGGCACCTCATGGCTTTAAACCAAGACTAAGCGCAGATCTGATCACTGAACCCCAAAAAACCTGCAGAACTATCTGTGACCAAAAAAGTGCTATTGTTTCATGCCACTAGATTTTAGGAGAGTTTGTCACACTGCATGATTGTGGCAATAGTTTAACATCTAATAGTTTTGAAAACTATTTGTCAATACACCTAGACTAGAAGAAATGCAATTCTTTTTAGTGTGTTTATTGAGATTCTAATGCAAATGATTACCTAAGCCAATAAAAGTCCTTCCAATATCTTCCCTAAGCATAGAAAGTAAAACTGAAAGTACCTATTAATAATTCTTATTCAAAAACATATGCAAATTTAAGAACACTTGAACTTCAACAAAACATATCAGGGATGGAAAATGTTTTGCTACTTACTAGATTATTTACTGAGCACCTATTAATTGCTAAACAAATGTCAAAATAGAAAGATGAGAAGTATAGGCTAACTAAATAAGGCAGTGTCAGCCACAGAGTAAGTATGATATAAATATTAATGCTGTCACTATCTTCATAATCATCTAGACAAACAATAGAGTGTACTATAATGATGTAATAGAGTAATGACTAAAATGGAACTCGGTACAAAGTTGAAATAGGAGTTTATAGTACAGAGCCTCCATTTACTTTAGGCATTTACTTTAGGCAGTCTGACAGTCTCTTAGAGGAGGCAGCACTTAAGGTGAAGGTAGGAAGATGCCCTAGAATTTGCAAACACAAGAGGAGGGGGAAGATTCTAGAATATAGAAAAAAGCACAAAACACGAATGTGCCCGGCATGTCTAGAATAAACAAAGCAGGAGCCACTCTACTAAAAGGTGAACAAGGCCAAAAACTAATGCCTACTGCCTGTAAGGACCTCACTAGCTCCATGCTTCTGCACAGTCTGGACCAAGGGAGTCCTTCTGGTGAGCTGCATACTGATTTGAGAAATATAATTGCTTCCTTGAATTCTTATAAAGGAATTATAAGAAACTCAACAGATCTTATTTTTGAGAGGCATCATAGTGATTTATTGAAGTTTACCAATATTTGGAATTCATAATCAAACATTATACTATTCCTAAAGTTAATACAGACTCCAGTGACGGAGTAGAGCAAGGAGGCTGGCTGCCACATGGACCGCAAAGCTCCTTCCTCCAAGGCACAGGTTCACAGAAAGATATATCAAATTCCTACCAATTTCAGAAAGAATGCTTTGTTTTCAGTGCAAACTCTGAGTTGCCTTGAGGTAGCTCTGACTTTCGATTGCTATTCTAGACTTTTTGTTACAAATTACTGTTAGTTTACCTTCATCATTATTAACACTTTTTCCCTGAACTGCTTGTTACCAGACAACACCACCTGCATGTCTAATAGAATCTCAAATTTAACTTGTCAAAACCTGAACCCTTTGATAAATAACACCACCTCAAAGTAACTAAGGAAATAAATAAAGGTGCTTCACTCAGAATCACTGTACTAGTCTCCTAGAGCTCCCATAACAAAATACCACGGATTGTGGGGATTGGGTGGCTTAAAAAACAGACAGTTTTTTAATTATTTCTCACAGTTCTGGAGGCTGGAAATCCAAATAAGCCTGGAGGCTGGGAGCACTGGTTTCCTTCTGAGGCCTCTTCTGGTTTGTCAACAGCCACAATATGCTTGTGTGTTCATGTGACCTCTTCTTAGTACAGTGTAGAGAGACAGAGGTCTCTCTTTCTCTTCTTATAATGCCACCTATCAGATTAGGACCCCATCCATAAGATCTCATTTAATCATAATTACATCCTAAAGCCTTATCTTCAAATATAGTCATGTTGAAGGTTAGTGTCCCAAAATATTTATTTTGGGGAGGACCCATAGCGTTTACCAATGGTAAGCTGTATCATCATTCAGTCTTATGATGCAGCCAAGAAAAACCTTGAAACTGGTCTCCTTTCAAATGTTTTATCCCTCACATTGA
The DNA here is from genome assembly GCA_017311185.1 of Proteles cristata cristata. Taxonomy (NCBI): domain Eukaryota; kingdom Metazoa; phylum Chordata; class Mammalia; order Carnivora; family Hyaenidae; genus Proteles; species Proteles cristata. The sequence goes on from JAESUZ010003245.1 coordinate 804,772, forward strand.
ATTTATCACCAAATCCTACTTGCTCTACCTTCAATATAGAGCCCAAATCCAGTAAGTTCTACCCTGCTGCACTCTTATCAACTTATTTCAAGCTGGTGTCCTCTAATCTCAAGTTTATTACAGTTGTTTTCTATTTCCTCTCCTCTGACCCCACCATTCTATGCTCCTCCCAAAGTCTGTTCTCCACATAGAAGCCAGAGTGATCCTTTGAAAAACAAGTTCTGTCATATCACTCTCCTACTCAGACACCCCACTGGCTTTCAGTCCCCCTGAGAATGAAGTCCAAATCCTCACTCTGTCCCACAAGGCTTATGACAAGCTCCTGACCACCCTTCAACCCTCACTAGAATGAAAATTTTATAAAGCAAGAAGGTTTTCTTCCTCCTCTTCCTCTCTCTTTTTCCTACTATATATTACCCTCTCCTAGAACAGATCCTAGACCATTTCATCTATTTAAGTAATATATGTTCAATAAATGAATAGATTTAGGTTGTTAGACTTTCTTGGCTAGCCTTACAATATGTAGTGATACAATATACTAATATTATTTTAATAACACTCAAAATTTTCAAATAACTGGACATTAAAATATCTATGATTCAAATGTAAATCATCCAATTCCTCACTCCTAAACTAAAGATGCAAATATAACACTCCAAATTTGTTCATACTTCATCATTGTATTGTTCTTTTAAGCTATTTTTTTCATTGGAAAGTAGAACCTTAGAGCATGGGCCTCAGATAAAATGTTTGAGAACCACTATGCTAACCCTATAATGAACAAGCTCTCAGGAGACAGGATGATGAATAACTCTTGGCAGTTTCACATACATATGTCCTTATTTATAAAAGTATATATTGTGTAAAGTATGCAATATACTATTATGAATGCATCTTGTATATAATGAGAAGCCCAGACCAAGCTGAGGATCACCTGAGAACAGGTGCACACTTCCTCAGAATTCAAGCAGGACACAGACATTCTCCAATTTAACTATATGATCTTGAAAAAAAATATTAGAGATCTTTGAATCAGAGTAAAGACATCTAGAGTCATGGCCACAGGCATGAAAAGTGGATGATGATTCTGTTAATCACAATTAGAATCAGGGAATCAGGGAGAGATCACGGACAGGGAAACATGCCACTCAACTATTCCTACTGTTTACCACCTCTCCTTTTTTCAGGGAGATGATGGCAGATAAAGTGTAGAGAATGAAGAAGACAGCCATGTAAGAGCCACATGGTGACAGTAAGATGTCCTGACCCTGAGTCCTAGTGACCTCCTGAACTCCCAATTTGAGAGAAGTATCCCCAGTGAGATTGAGTAGAAGGGAATTCCAGATCGTTGAAACTCCCAAACACCCTGCCTGCATCATATACATGGGCTTTCCTTTAGTTAGTAGCTGTCCCCATTACTACAATCCTCTGAAAAGATCCAGTATCACAATTATGCATAAAATCTGTGACAAGAGAAAAGTAAAGGGACACAATCAAAGGAACCTGGGGAAAATTCATTATAAGATGTAACAATATCTGGGGCAACAGAGGCAGAGTTGAGGTAGTTCTCTTTTGCCTTAAAGAGATTATTGACAGTATGATGGCTCTAAAGAAAAAAAAAGCTTCAGAAAGAGATACAAAAATTCAAAAAATATTTAAGACACCATAAGGAAATGAAGAGTAAGCTGGCAGAGCCCAGACAAGTGGAAGAGGAAGACATATAAAAAGTCATAAAAATTAAAATTAACCCATAAAAAAGTAAAAATAATGGTGAAAAATCATGCAAAAAAAGGGAAATTAGTGAAGATATTTCTATTTCAATGATTATGGCAATGAGCAGAGACATGAAAACAAAGAAAACTCTAAATGAGTTTTATTGGTATTCAGAAAGTACAGAACAGGCAAAAAATTAAAAGAAAAAAGTACCCAATGAAATAATAGAACTTTCCTAAAATAAAGACTTGAATCTTCAGACCTTGTCCCAGAAAAAAAAAAAAAAAATACAGAAAGATCAAGGGCAGAATGTATTGTGGAAAGTCACAGAACTTCATGGATAAGGAGAAAGATTATACTGATATCCAATAAAGGGTGGGGCAAAGAAGAGGCATTTAAATGGGGAAAATTGCAATCTGATCTCATATCTACCCACAGCCACACACACTATGATCTCACAGTGCAGCTGGCCACAGAATTTCAAGGGAAAGAGAAGGTTTTGCCATTATTTTAGAATCACGCAACTAGAGTAACATAAAGATGTTCTTGAGCTTACAAGGACCAAGGGAATGCAACGTCATGAAGCTTTCTTCAAACTACTGGGGAGCAGTACCGTCACTGCTTCTGTAGAGGAAAATGGGTACACACTATAAATACAACATCAAGAAAGGGAGGCTAAAGTTCAGAAAAAAAGAAAGAAAAAACCATCATTATTATCTACAGATGATAAAATTGTCCCCAGAGAAAACCAATAGAATCGACAAACAACTGGCATTAATAAGAGGGTTTTGTGAAATTGACAGAATGAGATCCACTGAAACTAACAGTTGCATTTTTCTACAACAATGAACTACTGGAAAACATAACTAAGAATTAAGATAGCATTTGCAATAACAATAGACTTACGAAGTTGCCTAGGAATTTTAAAATAATTCACAAATCCCTTATATAGAAAACATTTAAATCTACTGAAGGACTTAAAGAAGACATAACTGACGGACAGTTTATACTCTTTAAGTAGGAATACTTAATATCAAAAAGTCAATCCTTCCCTGTCGGATCTAAAATTCAGTGCAACCAAAATCAGAATTCCAGCTGAATTTTTGATGGATTTTGACCAACTCAATCTAAGACTTATTTTATAATTTAAATAAGAGTTCTAAAAATAGCCAGCTCAATACTGCAAAAGAAAAGACAAGGGGCTTGCCTGAAGAGATATTTTTAAAACAAAGTCATATTAATAAATACCATATGATGCTGGGGCAAGAAAAGGAGATTATATAATCAAATATCTTTTTATGTGATATGTATACCTCTGGCCCAGTAACCTCTAGGTATAAATTCCCAGGAAATTCTCACACAGTTGATGAGGATATATACAACCATATTCATCTAGCCATGCTTAGTAGTGGCAGGAAGTTGGACACAACCTAAGTTTCCATGAATAAAACCCTGAAAATATAAAATGTGGAAACGGTACCCTAAGGATAAGGCGATCATGTCTACTGTCTTGGTATAATTTACTAGTACAGTGTTTTAACCTCAACAGTGTTCCATTTTGGACTATAAATTACCCATAATGCTCTGCAGAGAAAAAAGCCACAAACTATGCACACAGGAACATGGATAAAACCCTAAAATATCATGATGAGTAAAGAAGAAATTCAATGAAGTTCTTAGCACAGTGTGGCTTATGTAAAAATACACTACATGTTTTATGAGGAAGCAAACTCATTCATCAAACACTTGGGATATTCATCAAACACACTAGAATGATTGTCTATGGGTCATGTCAGGAAAATGAAATTGGGGAATAAAACCATAATAACACCAATAATAAAATAATCATCATACTAAATTTTTAAAAGAGACATTGTGTCCCTTAAACTAAGTAGCAGGATTAATCTAGCCTCTAGAACTGAGATTCAAAACGATGGCGGTATGGATGGCTATTGCTGAGGGATCCAGCCAATTAGGGAATATATCAGAGCAAAAATATAAACTCAGTAGTAGGAAGGCTTGAGTAGAGCATTCTATTCATTTAAATGCCAATTACCATTATGAAACCATGGGGATGAATGCTACCTCACAAAAGGTAAATGTTATAACCTCAATGTAAAACCTAACCACATAACTAATAAAAACAGTACGTTGTGAGATATCAAAAGTGTGCTAATCTCAGTCTTCATAGCAGGGAGTCTATTGCTAAAGACTAAATTTCAAACATGTAGGTAAATTAAGCAATATTACTTAGGAAAGATTTACCTAAATTTCAACTCTTTTGGGTTGATTCAGCTTCCCTCATTAAACTGAACTAAATGTCAACTGGATATTTACTATTAAAGTTGTATCTATGGCATTATGCATTCTAAAGTTATTTCGATTTTACTTTTACCAATCTCTCTACCTATATGCTTAGGGCAACGCCTAGAATAACACTCACCAAATGTTCGTGATAATTACACCTGAATGTTTAGGTTTATGTTCTCTGTATTTTTTCAGTTGCTAGATTTTATGATGGCTTTAACTTCTTTAGAGGAACAATACAATTATTACAAATAAAATAAGAAGAACATAATGAATATATGGCGATAATGGCAGGAACCATTCTTAGCTGCTGAATTATACAAGAAAGTTCAGATACAGCAACAGAGAACCAAGCTCTGTATGCCAAGACTTCCCAGTACCACATATTAATTGCAGAAAATTGAAAGCAAAAAGGTTATTCTGAGTGAATTCTCAGTTGCAAAATCCTACTTCCTCCTCCAGAGGGGAGATCTGTCTCCTTACGATCTCAGAAAGGCACAGCTCAGCCATGGTCTGGCTTTCCTCCACTGTTCATTACTGGAAAGGCAAAACCACATGAGACAGGGAACGGAAACAATGTCAAATATGTCATCGACAGCCAACCACTCTTTCTTGGGACACATATCATTACATTTTACATTAAAAGGTAAAGTTAACCAAAATAGTGCCTATGACTGATGCACCAAATTGCCACCCAGAATTCTCCAGTGGAGGCCGCAGTAGAACAATCTTTGATATCCTTAGTTATTTGAGTTAAATGAAGTCTGACATATTCCCACATGGAAATAGTGAGGAGAAACATATTTTTTCAGTCTATTAAATTTAACTCGTTGTGTATGTTTTCCTTCCTTATCAGCAGTTCAAATTAATTTTTCTCATTGTCAATGGGGCTGACAGACTCCCACATCTTTAAATCCAAGCACAATATTTGCCAGGACTATCCATACCCACGGGTGTGGAAAACAACATGTTCATTCCATTAGGTCTTAGCCAGGCTCTAACAATTACACAAAATAATTTATCCCTCGACGATCAGGTACAGCTGTATCTAACTCCTCCTGTCAATTTCCATTTCAGCAGCAGAAATTATGATGTTCTCAGGAGAGGAATGATTGGTTTTCAGTTACACACTGCTACAGGTGGAAGTCATCTGAAAACCGTAATGCCAGCATATGGATAACCTGTGTGGCAGCATAATGATATCTGTATGTGCCTTACAAGTGCTTATTCAGGACTATGGCAATATAGCAATATAATCAGTTTCACAGGGGGCAGAAATAACATGCATCTCTCCATTCACTTATGGCATTGAGCACTGAAATAATGATCCCCATCTAAATGGAAGGGCAGCATTCAATAGGAAAATAAGGGATAGCAGTAAAGGAAGATTTCTTATCCTATTTAAGAAATGAGTGAATGACAGACAAAACTTGTAGAGGCAGTTTTCATGGGAAGTTTCCCCACTCATATCTAATGTGTAGTGGAAATACATTGCCATTTTAAAATCAGGAAAACCCTCTGGAATCAGAAACATGGTTTTTGAAAATTAGTACTCATTCCAACATCTCGCTGCTTCATTTTTTTCACCTACAAAATGAGGAAGCTGATACTTTCTCATTCTTCCCTTGAAAGGGTATTTTGAGGGCAAATGGAAGAAGAATGTACAAGTGGTTAGAGCTTTCGGAAGAAAAGTTCTGTTAATCCAAGCTGTTACTATTATTATCACCGCCAACTATACAGTGGTATTAAATCCCAAATCTAAAAAGCTCTTCAGACATCTATTATTCAAATCTTATAAAAAAAATCCTGCATTATTTAGCTCCTTATTAGAGGTGGGTAAACTGAGACCTAAAAAGAATAAGAAACTTCCTCAAGATCTCACAATGGCAGCTAAAGAAACAGAAATATTGATTCTGTGTGCAACATCCCCCACACAGGCGAAGTGAAACACAAAACCATTAATATCAGACAGAGCCTACCAGCAGCTTCTACATTTAAAAAAATACTCAATTAAAAACACTAGCCCAGTAAAAATCTTGGAGAAGCCCTATGCAGAAAGAGTATGCATAAACCACTTTTCTATTTTTTCCTTAGTTGTATTTATTTTTTTAATGTTTATTTTAGAGAGAGAGAGAGAGAGTGGGGCGGCAGGGGAGGGGGGCAGAGAGAAATGGAGACACAGAATCTGAAGCAGGCTCCAGGCTCTGAGCTGTCAGCACAGAGCCCCACATACGGCTTGAACTCACAAACTGTGACATCATGACTTAAGCCGAAGTCAGACACCTAATCACCCAGGCACCCCTCTTCAGTTGAATTTCTTGATGTGATATATATTTTTGATTGAGAGGAAGAGCAATGTACTTCTATATTGTACTCTTTCTCTATGTGCTTATGAAAACATATTTTAAAACTCCCCAAATTTCTTCATTGAATAACTAGAGGTCTACCCATGTGAAGTTGTCTTCATTTGCAATGCATTTTTAGAATAGATGAAGGCAAGTAAATATCTTCCTGCCAATGTATTTCCCTCAATTCATCCAATTGTTTTCAGGGTACTTTGCAGAAGTCAGTATTCTCTGGGTGATTGAAAGGGCTGCAAGGAGATGTGTGGCCCAAAGCCAAGTATGAGTTGGACTGCCCCATGGCACCGCAGGGCAACACCCACCTTTAACTCATGGACACTTCAACTTACACTCCAAGTTATACTATGAGAGTTCTTAGAAATATTTTCCAGGGAGCCTGGGTGGCTGGTTGGTTGAGAATCTCCAATCTTGATTTTGGCTCAGGTCATGATCTCACTGTCGTGGGATTGAGCCCCCTCACTGAGCATGGAGCCTGCTTGGGATTCTCTCTCTCACCCTCTCTCTCAGTCCCTCTCCCACTCATGCTCTCTCTCTCTCTGTCTCAAAATAAATACATAAACTTTTAAAAAAGGAAATGTTTTCCAGATACAGAGCTCCAATTAAAGGGCTCACTGCTGTCCTACAAAGGCACCCACTTTTGTGACCCACTTGCTGTTCTTATCAGTGCTTTTTCATTTTAGTGGAAGCCTGCCTGTTCACATTTTCTCGCATGTTTTTGATGGATTTAAACTGTAGCCTGCCAATCTTTTGGGAATTCTCCCATGTGATTACACGGGATGTAAAGTAGCAATTACAAAGGAATAAATTTGTTCCACATTAAAGATATTTTCAGCTGCTTTGGGAGATCACTTTGAAAAATTTGGAAATGTTTCCATCTTGTTGAATAAGCATTATTTACATTTTCATAGAGAGGATGTCACCAAAATTGAGTACTTAAGTATAATATAGTGTGCTGTGGGTCAGAATCATCTCACTGGGGTATTATTTCCCAAATGTGGCAGGCAGGAAAGCTGGACTTTGGAGGTCACTTATTATTTAAAATTTTATTTTTACATTTCTCAGTTTCACCTTGAAATAATTGTATGATTTTATTACTGTTGTATAGGAATTATGTAACAGAATTTTATACATTTCAAACACTTTTGGAAACTATTCTGTCACCACTGAACATCTTTGGTGTTGTGGTCTTACATCACGACGTGCTCATAAGAAATACACTGAAAGCAAAAAAGAAGAGAGAAAGGGAGAGAGAGCCTCATTTTCTAGGAGGAAAGGTCATATTTGATTATGTTAGACACTTTAGGACTAGGTCAAAGGAATGGAGAGCAACGGTGCCACTAAATATCATTGGGTGTCAGCCAAGGTCTCCAACATTCTAAGCCCTACTGAACTCTGCTAGCGACAGTCATAGCAAAACACTGTAGTATCCAAGACTCCCCACAATACACCAGCCACCACAGCCAGCGGCCACCAGAGAGGCCAAATTGTATAGCAGTTATGGACGTGAGTGTTGCAGTGTTTGGAGTCATGCTGCCTGAATTCAAATCGCCCATCTGTCCCTCACCAGCGATGTGATCCTTGGGCAACTTATTTCACTTCACCATACCTTAGCTCATCTTCTGTAAGATAGGAATAAAATTAGCAACTACTTCATAAGGATTTTGGAATCATTAAATGTATTCATAGATATAAAATATTTAGCCCATGGTATGGCACATACTCAATAAACGCAAACTATTAGTAGTACAAACCCCTCTACCCTACCACCCAACTCAGGCTGGTTTCTTTGTTGTTCTAGAATGGTCCATGCTCCCACATGTTCTCCCTCCCACCTCATGATGATCTCTTATCCCATCAGTCTAGAAGGCCTTCTTTGTGCCCTTGCATTTATAAATCCTACCCTTCCCGTTACACTGACCTCCACCATAAGCTCTTCCTGGGATACGTCAGGTCACAGTGATCTCCCACTCTTTCTTCTGTGTTATGTACATTTTCCTGTCCTTTCGTTATTAATTACATACTTTAGTGTACTGTTCTCTATTTGTTTTCCATGTATTCATGCTGTCTTCACAGCTACAGGCCAGCACAGGCCCTGACTTGACCTTCTTTGTGGGCCAGATGGTGATCACTGGAAGCTCCAAACGGGTACTGGTTCACTCCCTTGTGAATACGCTAGGGAAGTTTGCTGGGCACTAGAAGTAGAAGAAGGAGAAGGAGAAGAAGGAGAAGAAGAGGAGGAGGAGGGGGAGGGGGAGGAAGCGAAGGGGGAGAGGGGAGGGGGGAGGAGAAGGAAAAGGAGGAGGGGCAAAGGGGAGGGGAAGAGGGGAAGGAGAAGCAGCAGCGGCAGCAGCAGCGGCTTTCCATTTTTCTCTTTCTTTTCATTTAATTCAATCCAAGCATTTAGAAAACAAAATTTAGGGGCGCCTGGGTGGCTCTGTCGGTTGAGCGTCCGACTTTCGCTTAGGTCATGATCTCGGGTTCGTGGGTTCGGGCCCCGCGTCGGGCTCTGTGCTGACTGCCAGCTCAGAGCCTGGAGGCTGCTTCGGAATCTGTGACTCCCTCTCTCTCTGACCCTCTCCTGCTCATGCTGTCTCTCGCTGTCTCTCTCTCTCTCTCTCTCTCTCTCTCCTAGAAATAAATTTAAAAATAAAACATTAAAAAAAAAAAAGAAAACAAAATTTATAAATGCAGGAGGGGTTTTGATTATCATACACACACACACACACACACACACACACACACTGCACAGAATGAAGCTCACTAAGATATATTAAAAATAAAAAGCTCTTTTGCGAATAGCATAGATAGTGGATAGTGGATAGATAGTATGTATGATTTAGTTAAGTTACAGTCGAGCTATAGTCAGTTGACCTAATCAGAGATTCTCAATCCAGGGAACTCATCCCAAGCCCTCAACCCTATAGACAAGATCTGTTATCTTTACTTCAGTCAACACCAGAAGTTTTGCTAATTAGTATAACAAATGTCCAAAATGGGTTTTCATCTGCACTAGGGTAGGTTCAAGATATGCAGTTTGGCTACATACTTTAGAAACGTCCCCATCCTTGAAAGAACAAAGTAGAAGAACCACTGAAGCCCACAGCCTGCACTCTGAGGCATTGGAAAACCTCTGGTGACATAAAGCTGCCTGCAGAAACTTCTGCAGAATCTTTACTTTGGAACACTGTACATTTGAATCCAGTGACTCTTGCTGGCAAGGTCATGGTTGTCGACCCTAAAAAGAACAGAGAGCTGGAACTTCATCTAATGTCCAGAGCAAGCCATATGTCTGCTTTGTCCCTGCTGGCTAATAAATAGGTTCTTTAAATAATAATAGTAAAAAAGCTCATTTGTGAGAAAGTGTCGGGAGGGAACCAGTCCTTTGGACCATTTCTCTCTATCTGTCGAAACTTGTGATCTATTCCCATTGAGAGTGTCCAAAACTGACAAATGAAAGAAAATAATGTGATATAAATGTGCACACACATGGACAAGGCAGGCTATGTTGGTACTTTGCTAACCAGAAAGCTGTGGAAATCAAACCAATCTATCAACTGATATTTACTGAGTGCCTGTTAGGTGCCCAGAACCGTGAAACTACAAGATATCAGAAATTGGCATTTCAGATATCACTTAAAATAAATCTCCAATCTGGTCAGGAACAGTAGACTAACTGAGTGCTGCAGTCTACGCAGTGAGATGAGGGTAGCTGAGGGTTGCTAGAACATTGTTATTTATTATTCCAGCTTTTCTTGAGGGGAAAAGTTAGATATCTGCCATACAGGGCCTTAACAAACAGTCATGATTTACGGTCCATATATTTGGTTATAGGTCTAAGGAGAAAAGAAAAGGGTAGAACAAATGTAGGTGAGAATGTAAGAAGCAACATAAATGAAGCTTCATTTTCCTGGAAATTTTGCTTTAGTCCCCATTACAATTTTATGATAGATTATGCAAGTTTTGTGGCATATGTCAAAGGTCAAATGGCTCATATCCTAATCAACCAACAAATTCGACTGGACTCATCTGATGCTTTAGAGGACTTCAGATTCCCCTATTCATGAGGGATTCTTAGCATGCCAGAAGTGCAACAGATAAATTAAGAAAGCATAAATCATGTGCAATGTGTTATTATTCTATGCATTGGAACAGCATGTAAGGTGAGAGGAAACAAATCAGGCTCTGGCAGAACTTAGGTCACACTGGTTCATGGAACACTTCCTATGGGCCAGGCTCTGCTCTGAATGCTTTGAATACATTAATCCTCACAGTTGCTCTATGTGGTAGGTGATCAGTATTACCCCCATTTACAGGTAAGGAAGCAAGCACAGTACACTTACGTGCCCCCAAAACAGCAGTCAGTAAGTGGCAGGAGCTGGAATTTGAAGTCAGGGAGTTTGGCTCCAAAATCCATTCTCTTAACCACAGCATCCACTCAGAGAGTATAATGAAGGTTAAAGTGTAAAAGTATACATAGTAGTAGGCACTCAATACACTTAATTCCACTCTCCCTTATTTAGAAACCAATTTTATGTACTATAGGTGCTCAGAGAATAGATACTCCTCTGTTAAACAAACATACCATTAGGTTCTAAACACAGCATAGGCACAGTATACCAAGGGCGTCATCAACTGTGGCAATCAGAACTTGACACATGTGGGTTGAGACACCTCTCTCCCATCACTATCAGAAGACATTTTATAGTCAGATGTGTGGGCTCTATTTTTTTTTCTAGCCCTATCTACTTCTTCCCACAATTCCTTCCTCTCAAACTTTCACTCTACCAAAGAGAAATGAAGATTGCCAAGAGTGTCATAAATTGCAATGCATTTCACAGCCAAGGAAGCCCACAATTGGTGAAAGTATTTAAATAACATGGCCACAAATTTATTTTTGGAAGCCAGCTAACTACAGTTATGCTCTAATATTATCGGACACTTGCATTTTAATAGATGTTGATCCAATACAATATGATTAGATCTACAAAAAGAAACTCTCTCTAGAAAACATATGCCACAGACTGCTAATCCATTAAATGTGGAGATTTTTGTGCCATCTTCAGGATGGCAGGCTGACTTGTTGATATGTCATTATGGCAGCATCCTGAGCAGTGGCTGTCACCAGGGTCCACAGCTCAGTCATGTCCCAGGACTTGAGCTTGGTCAAAAACTTGCAGTCACCATCCTCTTGCATCTGGATTACTGCAATAACCTTTACTTTTGGCCCCATTCAGTCTATTCTCATCAGAGAAGACAAGAGTGATATTTTTATTTTTTTAAGTTTCTTTATTTATTTGCTGAGAGAGAGACAGATAATGAGTGGGGGAAGGGGACAGAGAGAGGGAGAGAGAGAGAATCCCAAGCAGGCTCCATGCTGTCAGCAAAGAGCCTGACACAGGGCTCAAACCCATGAGCCATGAGATCATGACCTGAGCAGAAATCAAGAGGTGGATGCTTAACCAACTGAGTCACCCAGGCGCCCCATGCAACCATACAAAAACTTACACATGAATCTTCATAGCAGCATTACTCACAACAGCTAAACTGTGGAAACAACCCAAAGGAATGAATAAAGAAACTGTGGTACATCCATACAATGGAATGACATTTGGCAATAAGAAGGAATGAAGTACTGATATATGCTACAACATGGGTAGAGCTTCAAAACCTGCAACATGGTTGCTAAATGAAAGAAGCCAGCCACAAAAGACCATGTATTGTATGATTCCAATTATATGCAATGTCTAGAGTTGGCAAATCTACTGAGACTTTCAACACTAAAAGGCACCACCTGGAGGAAAATGAACAACCCAGTTCACTGCAGACCAAATTTTCATTCACATGCCTGGCATTTCACCTGTGGTGGTTGGACAAGCTGGAGAGAGGTGTGGGGCAGGCCTAGCTCTTTCCACAAAGCCTCTCCATTAGACTCATGTGAGCCTTGTCATGTCAAGTTGTCATTTATTACTTGGCAGCTAGCTTCAAAGAGGGAAGAAGACCCAGAATGTCACATTTGCTAAACTATACTGGTTGAAGCCTGCTAGAAGGCTAGCTCATTCAAGGACAGGGAAAAAAGACTCCACCTCTTGATGGGTAAAGTGGAATGAGTATCCAAGGGAGGGGAAGGATGGATGGTGGCCATTTTGGAAACAAGTTCCCAGAGCCTCACTGAGGGATTTCTAGAAACTTCAGATGTTCTCTCCCTGTGGTCTTTACTCCATTCAAAGGGAGAATGAAATTTCCCCAAAGCCAAAGATAAAGTAAGTCCCAGGAATAGAATGTAGCCACTGGAGTCAGGGGTAGAGGCATCAGGAATGGGATAAAAAGGATTTTAGGTAGAACTGAATTGGAGCACAACTCTTCTTCTTGGAACTCTTGAGTGTGGTGAGTGCTCTTTGTAACACCCCCTTTTTTTATTACCCTCTTCTTCTAATGTGACCCAAACAGCAGGGCAGTCTTGATTCCACCTCCCACTTATGAGTGCTTCTGCCTCTGCCCATCACCCCTGGATGGCTCAGTTATCCAAGAGGCTTAACCAGCGATGTCTCAGACTCAGAGCAGGGTGCTCCTGGCTGCCTCATGTCCAGGCTTCGTGCTAAATAGGGATAAGAACCACTGGCCTGTTCCAAAGGGTAGCAGGTTCATGAGAATAAATCCAAACCTTAATGAGTTAAAAAAAAAAAGCAAGAATTGTTCTGTATTTATATTTTTCACAATTCTAGTTTTAGTGGTATGCAAAGGATTATATTCAAAAATACTAAGATTCAGGTCTTGGCCACACATTTACACAACTAACAATTTGTGGTCCTATGAAGTCATATCAATTATACTCTCACTTCCCCAGGCTGAGATGATATTAGAGTTTTCATTAAATGGCTCTTTAAGTAAAAAGGCAATACGCTCTTTTATTAAGCTCTTAATAATCTTAGCTTGAACAGGACTAAAGAAGTTACTAAAAGAAGCCACCAACAAAACAACAATATTCTGTGGCTATTTTACTCATCAACTCTTTCCACCTAATAGGGAAAACCACAAGTTTGCCGTGTATAAGACACTGTTAACATTCTAAGGAGGTAATGGCAGAGTTAAGACATTTTCTGTTAAAGAAGATCATTATAAAATACCGGCAATAGAGGAACTGCTAACTAGCCAAAAATAAAAATAAAAACACAGAGGAGGGATATTTCTTACAAGTGGCAACAGTCCTCAACACTAAAATCCTCATACACAGTATCCTCAGCTAGTACTGAAAGAGAGAGAATCTCATTCCATTAACGAATTCTGCACCGATAAATTCTTGAATCCATTTAACAAGGACTGACTGTTATAAATGGGATATGGAAAAAACATAAAAATCCCCCTCAGGGTGATTGTGGAAAAGGGAACAGTGCAATATCAGTCAAGAGGAATGAGAAAGATGACAACGTGGAATAAGAGAAGAAGAGCAGCGGCTGGTGAAGGGTGGCGAAGAAGCAGGTGTGAGTAGAAGAGAAATGGAAACGATGGAGTAAAGTAACCAGAAACATCCACTGCATGTAGTCAAACTCGATTTGTCCTTGGAACAAAACGATTCCTACATATTCTTCATATTGCTATATCCTGAAGCGCATATCAGAGAGACATCTCAAAGATACATGTCCCAATAATACTGGTTATGCTGAAGCACAGATTATTAGTGGGACCACTAGCAAGAAAACAGTCATCTTATTATTGCTTTGTTAATAAGCCTACTAATGGAGTTCCTACAGTATATGTGCCGGGACCTGTGCTCAAAATCATTGATCTTTTCCTATCCTTTCCCTCATGTGTATATATGTATTTTTAGTGATTCCAAAATGATGTTGCAAAATTTCCAGTAGAGCCTGATAAAAGCACTGATTCCTGGACCTTACCTATCTTCAGAGATTGTGATTTAGTAAATATGTGGCAGTTCTAATCCTATAGGCTAATGCTAAGGTTATTCTGATATATCACAAAGACGGAGGGTCATCAGCATAGAGGAAACACTTGGACAGAGATTAAGGACAGTATGTTTGAAGTCTGACTCTGAACTGATGGCTTTTAAGTAGGACCATGAGATTTCATAATTCATTTAGCCATTCTGAAAAATTATAATAGGTCTATATTTGTTTAAAAACATGACATAGTGATATTCACACTTTAATAAATCAGAATATTTCTCATAACTTTCTATACTTGCCTCTATCTTTTTATCATTCTACTCCAATTTCCAGCATGCCATTTGAAGTTAAAAAGACATGACCATAAAAAAAAAAGAGAGAAAGAAAACTTATCCTTTGTTCAGAGCATTTTGGCAAAGTAAAATCATAGTATAATTAATATTTTCCTATGGAGGAAACATGAAGTTCAGTTCATAAGTTAAGATACTAACTTTTCCCCATCATTATCAAGGTCAAGAGGGTAGCATTAATTTATTTGTACTGATGGGTGCCAATACCACTCCAAAGAAGAGTTATCCCACACTGTACCACATATTGTCACCAAGGAACATGGTAACATTGACCTTGAGAGTGGCTGTGAAGAATAAATGCAATAATGAATCAGTTTAAACCCTGAAAAACATTCTAAAACCTAAATGATTATCATTATTAGGTATATACGTAGTCAAATGCTCTCTTCTATTTTGTCTTGTTTTTAATATTCTATTAAGAGAGGCATCAGAGAATTATTTTGAAAGTCTTGAGCAGAACTTTGAGAAGGATGAATAGAGGGATGCCTACAGTCTTTAAGGCAACCTCCCTTGGGATGGTGAACTGTCTGGGAAATGGGTACAGTGAAGCCTTCTGTGTCTCAAGAACAAAAAGAGAAAATCTGTCCCATCTCTAGGTACAGGTCTGCAGGGGCAGTAAGAAAACAGTGGTTCTAGTTCTGAAAAGGGACTAGATGAACTGAACAGCAAGAACCATGACCTTGGGAAGCCAAGTGAAGGGCAACTTTTTTGGAGCATGGCTCTGAGAAATTAAAGTTGTCCTCGCTCAAAAGTTAACATTGGCAGAGTGCCTTTGGCCAGTGTGGAGATGTGAATTAGCAGCATCTGTCAGAGCAGGGAGCATGATTTTGTCAACAGCCACCAAACTTGGCAGCCTCGCAATAGCTTAGCAAACTGAAGAGGATTCAATCTCTCCCCTCTTATAATGGAAATTTAACTGACCTTTCCACCCCCATTTGGATTGTATAAGCCCTCGGGTTTCAAGGAAGTTTTAAGAAGGGGAGGATCCCCAAAAGAGAAGCTACTGTGCCTCCTGTCAATATACAAGAAGACTCAAATCAATTGTAATTTGTGTTTAAAAGTCATAGCAGAGTTCAAACTCAGTTATATGCCCACATATATGTATTAGGGTCTCAGCAAAGGCCATTCTTCAAAAAAAAACCATTAAATTTCCCTGTTAGAAATGGTGAAGGTGTTTTGGGGCTGATCATCTATCTATAGACACTAGGACTAAAACTCTCAAGGAAGAAGAGAGAGATAGAATGCCCCCAAAGGCTAAGTCCTCAACATATTAAGGAGGAATTGAAGGGTATTTAGCCTAACATAGGACCAAGTCAGGATTAAGGAGGAAGAGGTACCTATGACACAGAGGAGTATCACACATTAGCCCTAAGTCCCGTTTCTTGACACTTGGGTGTATGTTCCTTAATTGATCATGTTTTGAAGCAAAATGAGGTGCTAATCTCTCTAAAGTTGGCTGAAAGAACTGAGACTCTGTAGAGCTGCCACAGAAACATGGGTATTGCCTGCAGAACATGTGGGTTCAGCAGAAAACCCACCAGAATGAACCAAGTCTCTAGAGAGTGTGGACTGACCAACAAATGACAGCATTTGTGAAACAGGAGTTAAGACACAGTGGGCATAGTAGGCAGAAAACAACAATAACAAAAGCAACCTGACCTACCTATAATCCACAGGTAAAACAGAAAAAGAAAAGTCAGGGTGTTTCATCCTCTAGTATATAAATACACCCTTTAGCAGAGTCACAATGGGACACCCGTAGAAGGAGAGCCAGGTCAGAGCCCTCATGACAAATTTCGGTTGAGACTAGATCTATCCATTCTTACATGAGCTTTTAATTATCCCTTTGGAAGACAGACTAGGAAACAAAAGTTTAATAGTATCTCTGTCATACGTGGGAGAACAAAATCACTGGTGATGATGATGCTTACCAAGCTACTCTAAAGACTGACATGAATGACCCAACAAGATAGCAGCCTTCATTCCCAAGAGCATACCTTCATAGTATTAGGTAGCCAGACTGGCACAAAGTAATGTTTGCTAAATATGACACATTAACTAACAACAGGCCATCAAGTCTCTATGGGTCACATACTAACCAACATGGGAAGCAGAAGAGAAGCATAGGAATGACCAGTCACAATTATGAGAGAGGCATGAGGTTTCTGGTGCTGGACTGGGACACATAGTAGAGATTTTTTATTCAAGTGAACGTGGTTTTGATGTGCTGGGAACAATTAACACTGTACCAAGAACCTCCAAAGGAAGCATGAAGAAGGAAGGAAAGATGAGGACATAACTTGGGTGAGTGTCAAATGTCAAGCCAATTACTGAGCAGCGGTCAGAATGAGGCACGACTCTAAAAAAATGTAAGATATGTATTGGTTTATATTGATTACCTGGCAAAGGAGAATAGTTGAGGAAGTACCATGGCAGGATTTATTAATAAACATTAATTAGGATTCATACTGTACAATGAATTAATTCTCTGAGTGGGAAACAATAAGCAAGTAATAACAATGAAGTCCAGGAGATCCTTGAGACACACTTCTGAGCCAGAGTGGCTGGAACTGAAAGATCTGGAAGTGAGGGCAAGATGAGCACAGGTATCATGAACACGGTCTCATTGAAGGCCTTAGCACATCACTGAGACTGGAAGAGGCTACATGTGTATAAATCGGCTATGAGGAAATACTGCTAATGGCTAGGTTGTAACTTACCACTGTACCTGGCCCCCTGGGGCCCAGAGCCCTGTTAGTACGCAAGCTGAGGATGCAGGCAGGTGATCGCAGATTATCCACTTATGAAAGATGGCACATTCAGGGGCAGACAACTGGGAACCCCTAATCTTCCCAGGCTCCTCTCAAAGTCTCATAATCATACATGTGCACTGTTCTGGGTATTTCATGCACACTAATATTATAATTGTGAAGTTAATAATAACCATGTAATGGGAACATTCTCCTTCCTCCCTTTGAAAACAAAATCTCTCTCTACTTTTCCTGCTCTTTTATTAATGGTGGTCTGAAATGTGTCCCTGAGTCCCTCTGACCTACCACAGAACAGTAAACCAATAACCATGAGGATAAATACCAGATGGCACGCTTATGGTTTGGGGAATAACATTCAGCAATGGACACTTTTTTTTTTCTTTTTGGCTTTCCAAAATGCATCTAGTTAGCAACAATAATGGAATAATTCACTCAAATAAATGGACTCTCTTTGAACTTAATTAGCTAAAGTATAATATTCAGATTAACATAGGTCTTCTTCAGAACTGGTCCAAGAAGATAAATTATGTTAAAAACTAACTTATACTCTATGGTAACCCCAGATTGATTGTCAAGGAAGTCATTATGGTAAGTATTCAGAATAGCTCACAAGCAGTCATAAGCTACACACTCATGTCCTAAATATACAATAGCAGTTAAGTGTCCTTTGCACTGTAGACGGCTCACCCAAACTGACTGCGAAGATAACATCTAGTACAATACAACTGAAGATCTGAAGCAGGTTAGCATGTATTAACACAATAGTGGAAACAGAGCATGGGGTTAGCTACAAGTTTGCTTACTATCCTATGAAAGCTGTGGAAAAACCTATATTTAATAGATTACCACTCTGCAGATATTTTGGAGAGTTCTATTTATAGATCAGATGATACAGAGGAGCCAATAAAATATGTTTCTCAAGTGATATCATAGCCATGAAGTGCAATTGTTTGGTACTTAGGAAGACAGGGTCTATAACCATGTCATTTAAATATCCTCAGCATTTCAGAACTGTCATATGTACACATATTAATATTTTAAATGCATGCTTAGTCTGGTCAATGCAAAATAGTCATCTCATAAATCTTTCAGCATTGCAATACTGTTTTCATTTCACTCATTTTACTATCCTTAAAATTCTGCCTTACACATTTATTTCTATTTATGACCCTTCAAAAACTTTGAAAAGATATGTGTATGGTTGAACTCCCTGTGACAATTCAGACTATATTCACTCTCTGAGGTTTAGAATAGGGTGCACATGTTGTACTTTCTTCTAGATGAAAACACGTGTCAAATGCCCTTAGTCTATTGGACACCATAAACACAGAATAGTTCTAGAATTAATATTCTGGGGCTGAGCTAATTATGTATGTTTTCCTACTGCATTAAGTTCAGCTAGTGTCAAATCCAAGTATGTTTCAAAGAATCTAACTCCAGAACTGGTACCATTGATTATAATTACTGCCTATATAACTGAAAGACTTAATCCTTGGAAATGTAATATACTTGTCCTGATGTAATGCATTTCCAGGCTTCTTTAATATGCAAAGGAAGACTCAGAGTTGAGTATGAGTGGAAAGGCTAAATGGAGCTAACTCGTTCTATATAAGAAAATAAGAGTGAAATATATATTTATGCATAAGAAGGAAGGGACATAAGTAAGAAGAGAGGAAAAAGGACTGGCTGAGCTACACAGAGGAGGATATTTTAAGAATAGTATTATCTGATACGGTATGATATAAATGTACTCTTTCCCCCAAACGTCAACAAAATCTGTTCCAAACAGACAAGAAGCACATACATGTGATTTAAACAAGTTAACACCAGTGTGTGGTAGTTGAGGAACTCTTAAAGAATATTAGGTCTTAACTATGATCTATACTATTTTTTACTATTTATAATGTTGAGTAAAGATAGAGATGATATTACAACACACATAAGTGGTGCTATTAAGATGATGGGTGTTTTTAGAAAACATGGAAAAATACTGAAAAAAAAAGTCACCAGAAACTATGATGAACTAGTTACTATAATTAAGCATAAAATTTAATTCTAAGTTTCTTAGTTGGGCATCAAAAATAAAAACATATTTTGTCTTATTTTCCTAATTTGAAAGAAAAGATATGTTTATATATACACAGGCAAAAAAAAAATCCTGGCACAAAATCTTCTAAGTTTATTGTGTGTCTTGATGAATTAAGAGCCATCAAATAACATGAAGAGCTATTTACTAACTATAGTTTGTTCTGTGAGTAGTCATTTTGCTATAAAAAGCCTGGTTAAGAGCTGAAGATATAACATTAAATCATAGCTTCAAAGGCAGTTCTTTGGGGGAAGAAAGCTAATAGAGGCTAGAAATGCTATTTCCTCTTACTTCAATAATATAAAGATATATCTTAGACAACCTAACGGTATGGCTTGGTTCGCATGCCCATTATAATATCATTTATTATTTCTCATGACTATTTCTGAATATCATCACATATTGCCAATCTGCCTCCTCAGTATATAAGGCACACCTACCCCAATAAAGATTAGACATGTTGTCTTGCACATATAGCCCCATTATGCATACATTCTTCAAATTTTTAAAATCTATTTTCCTTGTGAAGTTAAAAGGAATGATTTTTAAGGATTCCAAAATTATTTGGTGGGTGTTATAAAATAGATTCACATATACCCTAAGTAAAATTGATGTAGAAACATTCAAATTGGCCAAGAATATTATTTTGTTTTATTTTATTTCTTTTTTTAATTTTTTTTATGTTTCTATTTATTTCTAGGAGAGAGAGAGACAGCGTGAGCAGGGGAGGGTCAGAGAGAGAGGGAGTCACAGACTGAAACAGGCTCCAGGCTCTGAGCTGGCAGTCAGCACAGAGCCCGAAGCGGGCCCGAACCCACGAACCGCGAGATCATGACCTAAGTGAAAGTCGGACGCTTAACCGACTAAGCCACCCAGGCGCCCCGAATATTATTTTAATTGCATGTATGTTCCACTTAAAAAAATTACCATACAGATGGTGCTGGTTATTTACAACATAAAAGATTATTTGATTGACAAAAGGCTTCAGGGTCATGTCCTTACTCACCAAGAGCATTTTTCTTGATCTTTATAAATAGCCAACAACTTGATGGCAACAAAGCTAGCAAACAAAGGAAGCTCAGCTTTGAAAACAGAAGGCAGCGTTACCAATGGACATTCGATCAGAAGAAACGACAGGAGTCAACGGGGAATGACGAACCAATTTACAGTCTGATTTTTCAGGAACCCATTCCTCTTACTAAAACGCCTTGATACACAAATACCAACACATGATCTAAATAACAACGTACAGTGCATATCATCAATAATTAAAGATTTCATCTCAGAAGCATCCTAAGAGGTATCAGTTTTCAAATTTAGGAGCACATTCTCAGCATTTTAAAGCACAAAGATGGAACAGAGAAGTGATGCTTCTTACTAAATTTAACTGAAGCACAGAAGAAAAATATCAGCAGTAAAATTGTTCTTTCTTACCTGTCATTGGAGAGAAGGAGCCAAATTCACAGGGTTCATACACATCCAAAGGAGGAAGCCGGGGGTGGGGGGGAGAAAAAAATAACACAAAGGATCATTTTGAGTAAAACTAAAGTATAGGTGACAATAAAAATGAAACATTCTGCAAAGAAACCATTCTCCTCCCATAACAGAAAGCATCTGATTATGTGGATTTATTCAGGTTTTTTTTTCCCTGCCAAGTAAACTCAAGTTAATTTGCTTATAATGTTGTTGATCTCTCATACTAGACATTCTTAGGTTGTACAGCTGCTTCTATTCACAATGACAGATGTACAAAACCAGTCTCACATTTTAAACATCATTCAACAACATAAAAAAAAAAAAACATAGAAAACATTGAACACGTCTCATGGTATCAGTGTGCCCACACTCAGCTGCAGAAACTGCAGTCATGTTCAAAATCACCTTGAAAAGGGATTATAAAACCAAATGTGAATAGTCTGAATGTGATCTGTGTTCTAATTATTTGCTCTGCTTTTAAAAACTATTGATTGTAACTCTAAAATAGTCTAGGAGGCAGTGCTGGTAACTAGGACATATAGACACCAAACTTCGCCCCTGTTCTTTAATATCTAATATTCTACACGAATGTGGTTTTCATATTACTTAAATAGGTATAACTGGAGATCATCCATGAATTCTGAATCTAAGATCGCCAGAAGGGTCTCTGACACCAGCTTCACCAGGGAGTGTTAGTCCCTGTTAAAATTCAATTTTTTTTTTACTTTGCAGGGATATCACAGTTAGAAATGAAATTTAGGCATACAGTATTTTCTAAAATTATTTATCAGTCACCTATCAAGCTCTAAAGCAATGGCTCACAACTCCAAGCCAACATCAAGTCACCATATGCTCTAGGAAAACTCAAATAGCCCCATGTTACTTTACCTTTCTAAATAACACAGCTATATTAGAGTTTTCTTATTTTTTTCCACTTTCTTAACCATTTTATTTTATTTGAGGAGGTAGACAGGAAAACCCATGCAAAAGAAGTCAGATCTCCCTTTAAGAACAAACAAAACACAACACCAACATCTGTGTATTTGAGATATTTCGCAAGAAACTGATCATAACTGAACAGCGTTTAGCCTTATTCACCTTATCTTTATTCACCTTATATGGATCCTTTCCAGATAATGCCTCATCTCTTAACATTCCCAGTGACCCTGCCCCTTTATCCAACTTTTACCAGATTTTACACTCTCTAAACTGAAAAGCAGGCCTATTTGTAAAGTTTGACCCAATGGCATTGTTGCTACTGAATACCAGTCATCCCACCTTCCTGCCTTTGTAGGTGAGGATGTCATAGATCAGCTGGAGACTATTTAGCCACTGATATTCGTCATTCTATGCCTCTGATCTATTCAAGGGCTCCTACTATATAGAAAATTAACAAGGAGGCACAAAGATTTCTTAAAAGAATTTGAGAGCTCTAAGGAATCTCAGAATGTATGAACCAGGTCAAAACAACTCCATATGTGTTCATAACACTAATGTTTATTCTTTTTTTAAATGTTTTATTTATTTCTGAGAAAGAGAGAGAGACAGTGTGAGCAGGGGAGGGTCAGAGAGAGAGGGAGACACAGAATCCAAAAGAGCCTCCAGGTTCTGAGCTGGCTGTCAGCACAGAGCCGGACGCAGGGCTCGAACCCACGAACTGTGAGATCATGACCCGAGCTAAAGTCAGACGCTTAACTGACTGAGCCACCCAAGCGCCCCTGTTTGTCTTTCGTTTGTATCTTTCTCTTCTTATCTATTTACTCAGAAACAATTTAATGTATACCCAATATGTTCCAGGGGCTGTGTTAGGTACTAATGTGGAAAAAAGATACAAGACAAAAATATTCTTCTCTTAAGGATGCTCATCTCCTGAGTGAGACAAATTGCCCACAAAGATACACAATGATAAAATATAATGAGTGATATAAGAGTACGTCCAAGAACCGTATACTCCAAATTTCTCAAACTGAATACATTTCCTAATTCTAAGAATCTATTTTACCTCTGCTTTGAAGCTAAATGCCTCTTTTAAAAATAAAAAATCTGATTATGTCCCAACACTCACTGAAAATATTATAGCCACTTCACATGACCTTGCATGGATGGTCTATATGGCCTTAGGAGCCTTGACTTTGTCCATCTCTCCCACCTCATCCCAGACTACTGTTCCTTTGATCTCTGAGCTCCAAACACACTGTTCTCCTTTCAGTTCCTCAGAGAGGCCAGGCTCTTTCCAATACTGGACCTTTGCACTTCCTATTCCCTTTTTGCGGAATACTCTCTTTATAAGCTCCATCCTTCCCCTCTTACCTTTCACATCTCCAGAATCACTTCCCTGACTGCCATGCCCTCAAAGTCTGATCATTTTCCAGTGTTCAATATATTCATAATACCATATTCCTTTCCTTCAGAAGTTAGATCTCAGTTTGCCTTTATAATTTCATTAGTATGGTATCTCATTAACAAATGTATGTGCCAGGAAGATGGAAACCACATCTCTTTTGCTTATGAATACTATCTTCTGTAGCTAGCATCTGGCATAGTGTAAGTGCTTGATAAACACCACTTATATAAAATCTGTTGATGGAATAGGAAGCTCTTTTAGGGTACATGGCATGTGAAAAGTAACACTAGGGGAAAAACGAACATTTGTTGGGAGACATCAGAGAAGTCAGAAAAAGGTAATGAGTATTAAAGGCATGGGCATGTTTTTTTCTATTTAACAAATTTTCCTAGGATCTCCTTTGAACATAATGATCTCAACAATCAAAAGGAACATATCCATGCAGATTAATCTCTGTTTGGTATACTTTCTTATAGATTTCTATTTTACATATTTCCTTATATTTAATATTTGGTTGAAACTGAAGTAGGGAAAGACCACTACTGTATGGGATTGAAGGAAAGTCATTTTGAAAGCTTCTCAGGGGCGAGACAGATTAAGCTGTCTCAGTCCAGGAAATGACCTTAATCAAGTCATTTCATTGTTAGGGGCTTCTAACAGCACCGTGGACGAGACCAAATAAAAAGTTAGTCCCCATAGCACAGACAGTGCTATATCCATGCTGAGCTTTATGGAAAATACAAGGGTAGGAATGTAAATCCTAAGATATTGAAAAATATTGTCATATGAGTGAAAACGCATTCTGTTTGGTTTCAAGGAGCCAGATTGGAAAGCTAATGATCTCAGTCTCATAACCAGCCTCCCCATCAGTCTCCAGTGGGAGGTATGGCAAAGAAAGTAGATTGACAGACCAAAATAATGAACCTGCATTTGCCCCAGGAGAAAGGACCCTGAAGATCGGTGTTATAGGTTACTGGTAAATATCATTGCCGGTGTAGAAACAGATAATTCTCTAGGTTATTTTGAATAGGAGTATTTATAAAGTACCCACAGTATACGAGAGGTGCTATGAATAATATACATGAGGATAAGACAGGTGAAGGAGAAAAGAGCATTTTGCTGAAACTTTTAGTGGTAGTAACAGATTTTTTCCCCATTTGTATTCTTTTAATTTGGGGGTTGATGACGCACAGAGTGTGGAGATCTAAGACATGTAGTAAAGAAGAGAGAGGTGAGTAGGACTCAGAGAGAACAAAGATGGGAAGACAAAGACGGGCCAGGTAAGAATACCGCCAGACAAAAAGAACTTTGAGAACTAATTTGTTTCCCTTTAGAGCTCATCATAAGTTGTTTTCCAGTTTCCAAAGCACTTTGGACATGTGATGTACATCAAGCCTAAGAGACAGACTGAGCAGAGATCACCTCCCTAGTTCTTGATCCCGAGACTCAGAGAGGATGCAAAATGCCAGGCGCAGTGAGTTGAGGAGCCAGATGGATGGGCAGCAGGATTCTGACAGCAGCACACATGTGGAATGGGCCACAAGGCACCCCACGTCCCGAGGTTGGTAGAGCATGAATGAGTCCAGGAAGTGCTGGTACCATTATCAGCCTGAGAGATAAGCAGAGCTGCTTCCAGAAAAGGAGAAATCCGGTTAAGTCCTGTTTTTCTACTCTCAATGCATTCTACAAATGTTTCCTGCAGGCCTCCTCTGGGCCCACTCCAGAGAAAAGTGGACACTGCCTCCTTCTCCAAAAACACACCACTTCCCTCTGCTTATGTAGGAGGAAAAGTAGGAGGCACAGTTTGTTGCGACTGCTTTTTGTAATCAACAAATGCATTTTTTTAATTTCTCACTTTACATCATAAACTTTCCTCAACAGTCTTGACACTAATTCTAAATCATGTGCTCCTGGGTTTCAGAAAGTTTGTCTGACTTTGACTTGACTCGCATCTAAAACATAAGCCGAAAATGTCCAGGATATACTTGGTAGTTGAGTAGTCAGATCCTGAAATGTATTATGCTGAGAAAATAAAGACATCCTCATTTCCAATTAAAACCCTAAATCCCATGTTATAAAAGAAGAGTTTTTAGATAGAGCAGATATTTTTGTGATTAATCAATCTTATCTATGGTTAGGAATGAGTCTAAACAAAAAGTGTCCAAATCACTTAGTTTCTCTTCAGCACACTGCCATTTTTAAGTGCACATACACATGTCATAAGCACTTGACACTGTGGGCTCCAGAGTACACTGAAGCCACACCCAGATGAACCCACAACCTGGGTCAGTCCACACAGACAGAGGATGGCAAGTGAGTCACCTCCCAGTATTGCACAAAACTCCCCCATAAACCATTTATAAAGGGACACTTAAGCAAGGATGGCAGAAGGTGGGCCAGAATAGGAGAGGGGAGTAGTGAGATGAAGAGAGTGAGCTCTAGAAGCCTAGAGGACCTAATTTATATGCAAACAGACACCCTAATAAACATCAACTGCCTTCAGAACAAAGCCACATCTGCAAAAGCCACCAAGTCCTGCATGCCCTTCCCCATCTCATGAATCAGCCCAACACTTGGAGAGTTAATCCACTGCTGCCACACACACTGGACTCTCTTCTCTCCACACATGTACATGCATTCTTATAATTCTTAAAGTGCAGAACCTGATAGTCTTGTGGTAGACAATGCTAGTGCATTCCTGCCATTGGAAGGGGTCCATGTAAATAATTCTAGCCAATGAGATGGAAGCAGAAGAAAATGAGTCACTTCTGGGCTAAGGCAATGAAAAGCTCACCACACTCCAAGTCTTCCTCTCCCCCATCAAGGTGATGGGCGAGGAGTTCTCATGTCAAGACAGAGCTAACACAGGTTGAAGCAACTAGATCACTGAGCATGCAGGGAAATTGCCTGAAAGAGTTGCCTGGACTTACATGGACTCTGGGTTAGAGAAAAATAAGCTTTTGTTATGCTACAGAGTTTAGGTGCTGTTTTTTTTATGGCAATGTAACTCGGTTTAATGTGACTCGGTCCCATTGTCCATATTATTAATCAAGTTCTCTTAATTCCATTTCATCAGTATTTCTCAAATCCACCTAATCCTAACCATTGTGACTACCTTAAGCTAGGTTATCATCCCTCTTACCTGTATCAGTGGAATAAGTCTTCCTCCTTCTGGTCTTGAAGCAGAATGGGATGGCCCAACCCATTTCTTACACACCAAGAGTCATCATTCTAAAGTGAAAATTGAGCCTTTTGTTCCTCTCCTTAAAACCAGTAAAGGGTTCCCAATTGCTCTGAGGATAAAATGCAAACTCCTTCCCATAGTATTCAAGGCCCTCTGGATACCTCTCTAGCTTCTTCTCTTGACAACCCACTCTCAATGCTTCAGTCCTATAAATATCTGATGTCCTTTGAATTACCAAGGTATAGACTCATTATTCTTTCTTCCTAGAATACTGTTGTCCACCTCACTCAACTTTCTCTAGACTAATTTCTCAGGAACCTGTTCAGTCAACACCTACTTTTCTGACTTCTTAAGGCTGAACTGAGTATCCCAGAGTCAACCTCTGCTCACCCCAGTCACTTTTTTGGGATACACAATGCCTGTCTCCTTGACACTCCTCTGCTAGAGTGAGAGCTCCCTGAAAGGCCCAGAACACAAGAGTCCTGTAACAAGTATTTGCCAAATGAAAAATGAATGAATGAATGCGTAAATGCAAGACCCCACCCCCACCCTGCTCCGAGCTTCCCTTCTCCCTGATTATTCCCTTCTCTGTTAGCTGGGCCATAGAACAAAAGGAAAGAGAAAAGACTTAAAGTCTGACCAATCTGGCTTTAAATTATTGCCCCCAGACCAAGAGCACACCATATATATTGTATGTTAGCCAACTTGACAATAAAGTATATTTAAAAAAAAATAATAAATTCTTCCTTTACCACTTGGAAATTGCATGACCCCAGGCAAATAACATAACCTTTCTCTGCCCCCAAATCTCCATTTGTGAAATGGGAGTAATCGCATCTCCATTAGGGAGTTGTAAACAATGGACTTGTGAACCTAAAACAGCCATAGAATGAGAGGCACAAAGCAAATGCTAAACAGAAATGGTAGGTATAATATTATTCCTGTTATTATTATTATTGATCAGATAAAAACCAGTCTGATGGCAGCAGAAATGCACTTACTTGAAGGTAAGATTATCTTCCATCTCAAGCAGGAACAAAGGGGAAAGAATTAGACTAGAAATGAGTCTGGGGAACTACGTGGCGGGGGTGGGGGGGAGATAATGGACTTCTACTCAACTCCCCTGCTAGCTCCGAAATACATTATTGTTTAAGCTACTTCCAACGTTCCTTCCTTTTCTGCCTCTTTGGACTCCAGTCTCCTCCCCATGCTCTCCACATTCCCTCCCTTTCTCCTGTCACCCTTGAAACTCCTCTCTGCACATGTCCCTTTTTATATTCCTGGACAAGAAGAAGCAGGCTTTAATGAACACAAATAAGACAGAGCAATCCATCCTCACTTAAAATACTAAGTCTTAATTCCAGGTCTTCCAACGCCTGCATCAGTCATTCATTCACCACACATTGATTGAGTGTCGACCAATTGAGGCCTGGGGCGCTGAGCTAGGTGCTATTTTTCTCTCTAAACAGGAATTAATTAGTTACAAACTACCAGACACACCTATTAGAATAAAATTTCTTGGAGGAAAAGCCAGCCCCTTCCCTACTCAGACTGTCTCAGTATCCAGGCAGAGTGAGGGGGGTTTTATTTTGCTGCTGTTTTTGTTGTTAATAAATCATGTAGCCAATTGGTAGCACAGAATTTGGTTTTCGGCTTATATGAGACTTGCATTTTAGTCATGAAAATTAGCCACTCCTTTGATTGAACCAGACGTAAGCGCATGCATGCATAAACGTGAGCTCTGCCACTCTAAGAACCTGACCCAATCAATACATAAATGCGTTTACCTTTTTAACCCAGAAGTCTCACAGGTGTCAATGTAGCATACAGTATTGTCACATGTTAAAGGACATGTTAATTTTTTGACTTTCTGTTTTGGGTAACTTGAGATTCTTGCTTCTACAGAAATTTGATGACCAAAATGAAAAGTCGGTTTATATCCCTTTCTTTTCCCCCCCTTTCTCCCCCACCTCCCACAGCCTTCTGTATAAAGTAAATGAAGCAACAGTATGGTGGACACTTTTGCTGGCCAAGAATTCCAAAGAATGACCTTCCCATAGGTCTAGTTAGAGTGTGGTATGTGAGGGAGAATTGGGCTCTATTAGACTCTGGGTCTTCTTGAGGGAAATAGAAAGAAATGCTACATGACCAGTGTTTTACTAAAGATTGATTTAAATACACACATGCACACACATGCACACACACACACACACAATTACTAACCTTCCCCATGTAACTCATGTCCAATATTAAACAACCCTGACTTTCAGGAAATTCCTCCTTACAACTTACTCCAACTCTTGGTATGTGCAAAATGTTCGGAATTATTTAGGGGAACTCAAGGACATGATCAAATTAAGGGTGTTGTCCTTGTAAACTTCACTTCACTATCCTTTGATATGAACTCTTCCTCAGAGATTGGTTTCCCCTCATTAACAACATGAATATATTTCCCTTTCTGATGATTAAAGTATGATCCAATATACTACGCCACAAACCTATCCCATCCTAGTGAGCCGCATTTGGCAACATTCACAAGATCTAATGTCACCACAGGTGCTAAACAGTCTCAAGGAATGATTCACGTCCTTGTTCCCTGTCTCCTTGGTCAACCCATCATTGGATTTGTCTAGGGATCCTGAGTGAGCTATAGAGGAAATCAACCTAATTATCTGTGTTCTTAGAGTGTCAAGTCTCCAGCAAAGATGAAAATAGACTCTTTTTCTCATGTCTGTGTCAGATTTATTCTTTACATTTAAGAGCTTTCATCAGCTATGAAGTAGCACATTCCATCGCTTTCAACAAAAGGATAGTTACCTCTTCTTTTCAGATGGTGTTGTTTTCTTCAAGTAAAAATCTACCACTTGCCAAGGTCACTGTGTACTTCAGCAAGTAAGGTTATGTTTTATTTCATGGTTCTTCCTGCCTTTCCTCCTTTTGGCCATTTTTGGATGAAGATTTTTAAATGTAGGTAAGCTAATTGCCCTAAGTTTCATCTCAACTCTGAATTCCTCACTTTGGAATAGACCACAGATGTCTTTGTGTCTTAACAGGTTTACCAAGGGACAAAGTTACAAGGCTTTCATCTGATTTTTCTTTCCTGCAACCATTGTTGGATGAGTAAAGTCCCTAATTAAACAGTTCATACCATTAGCAAAACACATTTAGAACAGTCAAAGACTTCATTTTCTCTTTGTAAAACTGGTTGATGGGTAACACTGCTATTTTCTCAGGGCCTTATTGTAGCCAAATAGCTTCTGCCTACATGTGCCTTAGCAGACTGCTGATGGTCAAAGCGCAAATAGAGGTTTCCAGGGAAATAAAAGAAAACTTGCGACAACCAGCTTAAGGAACACACTACATATTTATTATCAAGCAACTGAAACATTATGTTTGTATTAGTGCCCAAGGCTGTAAGGAAAACGTACATTCATGGAACCTATTTTAATAACTGCTATCTACCTCCTGCCATCTCTGTTTCATGTGCCCAGAGCTACATAAGCACAGACTGTCCTGTTAAAAGGCATTGCTTGGACCAGAGAGCAGCCTTTTAAGTAACTGTCCACCTTTCTGGTCAAAAGACTAGAAGCCTGAAGAGTAAGGTGAGCTCAAAGAATTGAATATTTTCTAATCCCAAGAATGTTTGGGACACTTTGGTGTTAAACATGGGAGTGGGAATTTCCAAATGCAAAATATAAATTAAAATGTCTATTTAGGAACAAAAATACAGCCTCACTGGTGAGAAGAGAGTCGCAATTTAGCTTTAAACCTTGGTTTTTCTTTACTTGGGGAGATTCCTATAACTGTCAATGACTTCCCTACAAGGTAATATGTTTCAATAGCCAATCAAAGGCAAAATGCTTAGGGTTTTTGAGCTCACATCCAAGCATTGTATTTAGCTTCTATCTGATGTTACATAATTTTTAAAAAATATTCTGTCTTAGTTTCACACCTAAAAATTAAAAATATGAAGAGCTATCCACTGTTTATTTGAAAGGAATAACTAAAACAAGTTTTAGCTAGAGATAATAATTGTTGTGGGTTACTAAAATTTCTTTTGATCTTTTTCGCATTAATCTGAGCAAACCTCCTTGGTGCAAACGCTCTGGAGAGGTCATGATTTCTGAGTTTCTGTTTTTTCTCCAGGATAGCCAAATTAGGGGCACCTGGGTGGCTCAGTCGGTTAAGCATCCGACTGTGGCTCAGGTCATGATCTCACAGTTTGTGGGTTCGAGCCCCACATCAGGCTCTGTGCTGACAGCTAGCTCAGAGCTGGAAGCCTGTTTCGGATTCTGTGTCTCCTTCTCTCTCTCTCCTGCTCATGCTGTCTCTCTCTCTCTCTCTCTCTCAGAAATAAATAAAAACATGAAAAATTTTTTTTAAAAAAAAGGATAGCC
This sequence comes from Proteles cristata cristata, assembly GCA_017311185.1. NCBI lineage: Eukaryota > Metazoa > Chordata > Mammalia > Carnivora > Hyaenidae > Proteles > Proteles cristata. Next base: position 835,664 of record JAESUZ010003245.1, read on the forward strand.
AAATTATTCTTCCACCTAGTGTGATGACCAAAAACATGATTAACTTATTACACTGAACATATATCACTGTAAACTAAATGCCATTTTTCTTCTCTGCATTCACATAGAAACATCAATACAGTAACCGTGTTTGACCAAAGATGCCTCTGAAATTCTATCTTTAGACCCACACAGACTGGCCGTCACTCACTTCCCAGGGCACTACGCGTGTCTTTATCTACAGTATCTGTCACTGATCCTTTTGCCCTTTAAACATTTCCTATCCATTTGGACACAATCACTGCAGTCTTTAAGCTAACCTACTCAGCCTTTATACCATCAACTCTGCCATCCGCCCCCTGCACCAGACACTCTCTATAACATTAGGAGCAAGCATCACATTCTCCAAGCTTCGGTTTCATCTCACCGAGCTCTTCTGCAAACCTACCACATCGCCATCACTAACGGCCTTCTGTGATTCAAGGAACTGTCACTCTCAGCTCTGCACTTGATGCAGAGCACTAACATTAAGATGTGCCCACCAGGGAAAAAATACTGAAGGAGGGGGGTACATAAAATGAAGAGGATTCATTGACCAGCAAAAATCAATGAAGCAAAAATGGACCATTTTCCTCTCATTGATTTTCACTGCCCATTGTATGTTGACAGCCATTTCTGCAACTTTCCACTCCTTTGTAGTTCTCAGGGAGGCCAGGCAACAACATTGGATGCTCACAACACTTGGCCAGGGCCTTCCCATTCCACTGGGTAATAGCAACATACCAGAAAGAAATGCACACTGAGGAAGCGATGAGGTTCTTTCTTAGTAAACTGCAGCCAACACGTTTGCGAGCAACCTGTCCTCACTGGAGTCTGAAGAAAGTATACCATGGCCCTCCCACAATGGCCTCTTGACTTTTTCTGGCCACATTCTCAGATCTGCTGTCCTGTGGGAACCAAGACCTACCCTCTTCCGGACTCAATCTCCCAGTATTCTAGAGAAACGGCTATTTTACAAAAAGTGCTATCCATCATCTGCAAATGCTGTGAAGTTGAAGTCCCTGCCAGATATTCTGAGTAATGAGATGCCGCCTCTGTAACCTAACTGCCTCTGAACAGCTGAAGACAAGAGGTGAGGTGACAAGGAACCTTCCCAGAAGAGGCTGCAATGCCAGACACTTCGAATTCCATCTCCGAGGCAATCAGGTGTGTGTCAAACTCCCTACTTATTTTTAAACAGCACACACATTCCAAAACAAGTCAACATATATTTTTTTAAGAAGTTATTTACCATGATGTTGTCATGCAGAGTTACTTAGGTCCTAGAGAAGCTCAGATAGATATAAACTCTTTTTGATACATGCCTGGAATATGGGGGAATGGGTTACATTCATTGCCCTTTGTTTTATCAAAAAGAAAATGCCTAACTAACAACCAAGTCCCTATTTCCTTAATTAGCATTCCAGCAGGGCTATGTGAGCCTGTGCATTTAACTACGCATCAGTCAATAGCAGGGGAAGAGTGCTCCTGTGTAATTAAACCCGCCCATATTCATGCAGACACTGCTAAGCAAGGAAGAAGCCACAACATATTCAGAGAAGTGATACAGGCACAAACTTGGCTTTGGAAAGGGACTCATGATTTGAACATGTGCTTACATTACTAATTCTCTAGATGTGGTCCATGAAAGAACATTGCCTTGAAAACAGAGCTAACAATGGTATATTGGTTAAGGTCTAGCATCTCTTAATTACATTTCCAAACATATGTTTGCTGGATGAATCCAGTGAATGAACTGTCCCACAAGTAACCAGGACCTTTCCTTGCTTCTTTCTTTCCTCCCTCCCTCCCTACTACCCTTCCCCCCACTGATCTTGCAAACCTTATTCTTCTCCTTTCCTTTTATAAGCATTGATTCAATGCCCATCAATATAAGGCACTGCACTAGTTCCTGGGGATACAAGTTGACTAAGGTGGTCCCATAGCCCTTGAGTAACTGCCTCAAGGCCTTTCAACTCTGTCTAAAGGAAAAGATAGTTAAGGCAATGATTAGGCACCAAGGTTAAGTGCAGTGATAAGGTAAACACAAGATGCTAAGAAGCACAGAGGAGGGGAATCAATCCAAGTTTAAATGGAGGGCTTCCAGGAAGAAGTTTTTTCTTGACCTTAGTTTTCAAAGTTAAATAGGAGTTAGCTAGACAAAGAATGGAAGGGAAGTCCAAAAGAATAGCATGTGAGAAGGTATGACACAACCTGATAGGTTCAACAAATTGGAGGACAGATGAAAGTGAAATGAGGCTTCAGGCATCAGCCAAGGGCAGTTACAGACTTAGCACACCTGGCTAAGGAATTTGAACGCTACCTTAAAAACTAAAAGTTCATTGAAATCATTTAGGTAATTCAGGGTTGTGGTAGTTCAGCTTGCCCTGTGTCTGGCTTTATTTATTAGTTTATTAGTTTAGAGAGAGTGGGGAGAGGAGGAGAGCGAATCTCAAGCAGGCTCCACACTCGGCGACAAGCCTGACACAGGGCTTAATCCCGTGACACTGGGATCATGACCTGAGCTGAAACCAAGAATCAGACATTCAACCAACCAAGCCACCCAGACACCATTCTCTGGCTTTAAACAATAGGACAACTGTGCCTTCCGAGCCCAGAGCTGCAGAAGCATCCCATATTTCTGGTCAGGATTCTGCCTTAGAGGAGCAAGCCCTGGGTAGTCTCTGCCTTTCAACTCCGTTCCTGAAATGTGCAAAGCCAAATCCGACTGCACCAAACCCAACCAAGCTCAGTGAAAATCAGCCAGACCTCAGCTCCCTCAGGCCCATGAGCAAGAAAAATAAATGCATGTTGTGGGCCCCTGAGACTTAGGCCATTGTTGATTACTCTGCCTTGTTAAAGCAATATATTATTACTCGACTGACAGAAGTACTGAGATTCTCCCCACTTTTTAAACCAAAACAGTAAGATGATGGTCAACTCAGACTCCATAAGGAATCAACACTTTAAATAAAAAGAGCCCTTTGAGAAGGACAATACATCCCATGGTGGGAATAAGAAAGCACACAGGCATGTTGAAGCTATCCTGGATAAAATCACCTTGTTTTTGGTGGGAAATATTGGTGTTTGGGGAGTCTAGATTGCTTAAAGGAATGAGAGAAGGGGTGTCTGGGTGGCTCAGTCAGTTAAGTGTCCAACTCTTGATTTTGACTTAGCTCATGATCTCACCGTTCATGGGATTGAACCCCACATCAGGATCTGCACTGAAAGTGTGGAGCCGCCTGGGTTTATCTCAATCTCTGACCCTCCGCTATTGTCTATCTCTCAAAATAAACTTTTTTTTTTTTAAAGAAATGAGAGCATACTGGGAGGGAGATGTTCAATCATTCACCACATTTTTCAGTGGACGCTGAAGGAGACCTGTGCTTGAGTGCCTGGCAGGCTCTTCTCCCCTCCGCAGTGAGCAGCCCATGCCCTCTCATGGGGCACCATGTTTCTACTACTCATCTCTGCTCTCCTGGCATCAAGGACAAGAAGTGATGATGTCAGAGGAGGGGCAGGGAAACCAAGAAGCAGCAAAAGCTTGTCAGCAAAGGGGGAAAAAAAATGGGGCCAAAACACAGAAAGCAGCAGAAGCTAGTAGTTATTCGGCCTCAGAGGGCAGGGGACATCCAAGATAAATTGCCTTGGTTCCCACAGCTGTCTGTCCTATTCTCAGTCTCCACAAAGCCTGGCGGCACTTCCTGCCTATTAACCCAAAATGTGCCTCTGAATCACAATAATAAATCCTCCATTTGCTTAAACTCAAGAAAAGATCTGTTACTTGAAACCAAAAGAAACTTGAGGAAAATCGTGTCCATTTAGTGCCATACACGTGCATGACATGTGGGATACAAAGAAACAGGACAGACAAATAGACATTTTTGAACAGTTCTCAAGTTATGATGGTAATACTGATGCTAGGGGAGTACTCTCCCACACATGAGGGCGTCCAGAAAGTCATCTTGGAGGAATTTATATTTAAGCTGAATATCAGCAGAATCGCTTACCAGAGAAGGTGTAATCAGTGAGGTCAAGTGCCATGTAGGTGGCCAGTAAGAATCTGAGAAATGGCCTCTCAGTTGAGCCAAAAAGGTCACCGACGAATATTGAGACAAATATTGAGGAGCAATCAGGACAAGCCAGACCACAGGAGTTGAAGAGAAGTGTGGGAGGTAGTAACAAGGGAAAACACTTAGAATACTTTAAAATCTATGCCTATGAAAGAGGCAGGATTAGATGGAGGGGTACATGGGATGCAGTTGAAAAGCTGTTTGGTGTTATTGTCTGAGTAGGAAAGCCTTCGCATCCCAGATATGAGTACACAGGCTGATGTATCTATAAAGGGCTATCTTTTTGGGGAAATGATGAACAGAAGGAACGGTACAATGAAATTAGAAAATAATGTGTCAAGAAGATAAAGACAGGCCACTCAGGAAATGCAAGTGTATTATAAACCAGCTGCTTGGGAGGAAATTATTTTGGGGAAAAATGCATTGCCATCCTCAAATGGAATGCCTGAAAACTAATTACTATTCCTAACTTATTCATGCTCAATGCCTCGCCAACATGATATTTCTGTAATAGATTCATAGTTCAAAGTATGGAATGAAAAAAAAATGTAACAACGAGCAATGACACAGAGACAATGATCTCAGGTATAACAGCAATTGGAAAAGTGAATATGGGGAGATGTTTAACTCTGCTAAATTTACAGGAGTGGTTTCCTTCATACAAGTCTCATTTCTCAAGGGTACTGAATGTATACCAAACAAATAATAGAAAATTAATTTTGTTGACTTTGAAGAATCTCCTATATGTATACAGTATATCCAATAAAGACTTCCCTTGGTGAAATTAGTTGTATTTTTAGACCCAGAAAACATTAGCAGAGGAAGAGAATACTTGTGAAATGAGCATAGCATAGAAGGAAAGAAAAGTGTCGTACCAAATACGTCTCCTAGAACCTGATGTTTGGCAGGGCACTGCTAGGCGCCTACCACCACCACCATCACTATCATTACTATCAACACCACCAGCACCATTATGCTCATCACCATCACCACCCCGACCGCCATCATCACCATCACCCCCACCACCCTCACCACTGTCACCATCATCATCATCACTACCACCACCGCTACCACCATCACCATCATCACTAACACTAAACCATCTCCACTACCACCCCTACCACCAGCTACACCACCATTACCACCACCACATCCACCAATGTCATCACCACCAACTAGTTTCCAAGAATGATTTCTGAGCCAGGAGTGGCTATTTGACTCACCAATGTTAGATATGACTCATTCAGTTGCAACACAGTTCTGTGCCACTTTTTCCCCTGAAACTCCTTTCCTTCTTTATTTGCATAATAAATATAATAAAAATACAAATGCAGGCCAGTGGCAGGGGTAGAAGTGGAGAACTAAGCCTCAGGGTGAGAGGTGGAGGAGCAGGAGACTAAGTAACCAAGTTGCAATAATGGCCTGACTCTCCAAGCACACTAGCCTGCTACAGGATGGATTTTTGATAGGAACTTACAGAAATAGCATGTGCAGTCAGGGCTTTATTTTTAATGTCCCAGCATTGATCAAAAAAAAAAGGATTCAACTAAGCCAATGATGGAGAAAACTAATTTCATGGTAAAATAATTCTAAAATGTATTTAAGGTGCACTGGCAAGACCATTTTCAAAGACATCTGCATTACAAAACATGCATGGGAATTGAAGACTCTATTCAGACAACCTCCAGCTGCTAAAGAAAACTGTTATTCTTTAGCTCTTTCCCACTGTTTCGTGTAAACAATTTTATGAGGGAGAAAACTTCCTTACCACATCTGCCCTTGTCAAAAAGAAAGGCACAGCATGGTGTAAATATTTTGCTTTGTTTCTTCCATTAGCAAACATTTCTTACCTCTAGTAAAAGACATGCATAAACAAGAAGAAAACAGTGGCGCTGAAATTATTTACTAGCTTACTTGGAGGAGATCAATATGGAAAAGTGATCAAAATTTTCTTTTTCAGGTGTTGCTGAAGAGAGATCAGTGAAGGTGTATCTTCCTGCAAACCATTGTTTTACATTTAATACCAAAGATCCAAGATAAATATTTTACTTCTTGAAAAACATCGAAAACTCTTAAGTATAGCTTCTATACACTCTGTATGCAGAGTTCCATAGTATATATACATAGTACATTTTCCTTGTTGTTTTGATCACCCCTTGCTCTGACCTATGTGTGTTAAGTGACCTTAAACTTGCAATAGGAAGTACCATTCAAACACAGCCTTGTATTAGCATGCTTTTTTCTTTCAATTTCCTTGTTTTCCTTATGGCAAAAGGAGCTGTGATTGATCACATTGTGTGTGTGTGTGTGTGTGTGTGTGTGTGTGTGTGTGTATGTGTAGCCTAATAAATAAAATTCAAATGACCACACAAAATCATTCAATTAAATGACCACATAACCAAATAAATGTTCCATCGGTTCAATTTCTGTGTTCTTATTCACACTTATTTCAATTTAAAGACATCTAATTTCTGGCTTTCTGGGCCTTCTCATAATTTATAAGGAAAAATGCCCATTCAAGATGCCTAGCACATCATGCCATACATTGTTTGTACATTTGTTTCTAAGCCTCATTTGTCATTTTCTTAGACTTAAGGCTTGAAGTTCTCATTTAGGATCGTGTGCAGCAATCTCTGACATTTTAAAATGCAAATAACTGCTGGGAAAAGTCAACCAAAAGGTATGTTTAAAGAAAACTGAAGTTTTAATCATTAGGAAGATACAGCCCTTGGGTGTCAACATAAAGAAACACAGGACTGAATAAGACTAAATACACCACTCCAGGAATGGGTGTTTAGTGAAGTCAGTTCCAATTTCTGGGTTTCAGTTCAAACCTTGACACTGACTAGTTTTGTTCTCAATCCATACCTAGCCCTTGCACCAACCTTGTTCTTGGCTTCATTTTGCAGTGTGAACTTAAATACCATGTGTGTGATGGGTACAAAATGGAGTCTTCAACTGGGCTACCTGGTTTTGATATACTGACTATACCCTGTAGTAGTTGTATGAGTTCAGGCACATGATTTGACTTCCCTCTCAATTTCCTCATCTGCAAAATGGTGCCAAGTAGTACCCACATGGTGTAGTTGTTAAGAAGACTAGGCATTAATATATGGAAACTACTTATCATACAGGACATGTTCATTAGTTCTGTGGTTGTTATCACTTATTCTTTTTTTAACGTTTATTTATTTATTTATTTTGAGAGACAACAAGCACACAAGTTGGGGAGGGGCAGAAAGAAAGAGAGAGAGGGGAAGAGAGGGAAAGAGAGAATCCCAAGCAGTCTCTGAGCTGTCATCCCAGAGCCCAACACAGGGCTCGAGCTCACAAACTGCAAGATCTGACCTGAGCTGAAATCAAGAGTTGGATGCCTAACCAAGTGAGCCATCCAGGTGCCCCATGTTATCACTTATTTTTATAATAATCATTTTCAATAAATATTGTACATACTTAAGGTATACAACATGATGTTTTGATATATCTAAACATAGGGAAATGACTGAGTACAGTGAAGCTAAATAGCATATCCATCTCCTCAAATTGTTATTTTTTGTGTTTATGTGGTAAGAGAACCTGAAATCTACTCTCATCTAATTTTCAGTACATGATGCAGTATTATTAACTCTAGTCATCTTCTGTACATTAAATCCCTAGATTTATTCATCCTATATAACTGCAACTTTCCTACATGATGGGATTCTTTGACCAACATCTGTCTATTTTCCCTATCTCCTCACCCTTGATAACTACTATTTCATTCTCTGCTTCTGTGTATTCAACTTTTTCAGTTTACACATATAAATGAGATTGTGTAACAGTTTTCTTTCTGTGTCTGGCTTATTTCACTTAACACAATGCTCTCCAGGTTCATCTAGATTGTTGCAAATGTCAGGATCTCTTTCCTTTTTAAGGCTGAATTTGATATCTATATCTACAGATATATCTACAGGTACGTCTTATAGAATATATATATCACAATTTCTTTATCCATGTATCTGACAATGACAGTTGTCTCAATATCTTGGCTGTTGTGAATAATGCTATAATGGCACCAAAAGTTCAGGCAGAGAAAGAAAAAGTAAGTGACCAGAACTACATTAAACCAAAAAGCTTCAAAGCAAAAAATACAATCAACAAAATGAAAAGGCAACCTACTGATTAAGAGAAACTATTTGCAAACCTAGTATCTAATGAACAGTCACTTCAAAATATATATCCAAAACATACAGAAAAAAAACCCCAAAAAACCCAATTTAAAAATAGCAAAAGACTCGAACAGACATTTTTTCTAAGAAGATATGCAAATAGCCAACAGGTATGTGAAAAGATGCTCAACATCACGAATCATCAGGGAAATACAAATCAAAGCAAAATGAGGTATCATCTCATACCCTTGAATGGCTATTATCAGAAAGGACAGATAATAAATACTGGCTTTGGTAAGAATGCGGAGAAAAGGGAACCTTTACACACTGTTGGTGGGAATGTAAATTTCTATAGCCATTATGAAAAACAATACTGAGGTTCATCACACCATTAAAAATAGAACTATCAAGGGGCGCCTGGGTGGCTTAGTTGGTTAAGCGTCCGACTTTCGCTTGGGTCATGATCTCGCGGTTCGTGGGTTCGAGCCCCGCGTCGGGCTCTGTGCTGACTGCCAGCTCAGAGCCTGGAGCCTGTTTCAGTCTGTGACTCCCTCTCTCTCTGACCCTCCCCTGCTCACGCTGTCTCTCTCTCTCTCCTAGAAATAAATAAAAACATTTAAAAAATTAAAAAAAAAAAGAACTCCATAAAAAAAAAAAAAAACAGAACTATCAAATGATCCAGCAACCTCATTTCTGGCCATATACCGAAAGGAAATGAAATCAACACCTCAAAGAGATATCTGTGGTCCCATGTTCATCGCCACATTATTTATACTGACTATTATCATTAACATGGCTGCCTGTCCTTTGAATTATAGGTTCCTTGAAGAAAAGTTCAGGCCCTGTATGTTTGTGTCGTCCAAACAATGCCTTGTACATGGTAGATATTCAATAAACTAAATCCATCTAGCCTCTGGTTTTTATTAGAAACTCCATAAAGGTAAAGATAAAAAATGACTAGGGGCACAATTATAAAAGAATAATAAGAATTCCAAAAATATCCCATTTTGCAGCATGATCTTGTTTCTCTTTTCCTATAAGACTAATTAAAAAAACACGGGACTAAGAACAGATTTTTTTTTTTTAATTTTTAAAAATGTTTTATTTATTTCTGAGAGAGAGAGAGAGCGAGCAACAGACAGACAGCATAAAGAGGGGAGGGTCAGAGAGAGAGGGAGATACAGAATCCGAAACAGGCTCCCAGCTCTGAGCTGGCAGTCAGCACAGAGCCCGACGTGGGGCTCAAACTCACAAACCGCAAGATCATGACCTGAGCCAAAGCTGGACACTTAACCGACTAAGCCACCCAGGTGCCCCTAAGAACAGATTTAAGCAGAGGAGGGTACCAGTTGCCAATATGGCATTCATCTCAGTTGCCCTGCCATCTTTCTCCTTCAACACCATACCAAATAGAGATTCTTGAGAAATGCCAACTGAATAAAGGTAAATAGTACACAAGAACAGCTGGAAAGTATAATCATATTTTGAAAGTTATCACAAATGATGAAAATGAGATCTACGCATGTGACAAATTGAATTCAAGCAAGCATCGTAGACTTAGAGATACAAGAAAAGCTGATAAGTACAACCACTGACATGCAAACAAGCCCCTAGACAGACCACCTAATATTTACACAGATTGTCCCTTTTTCTCTACCCAAAATGAAAAGCAGAGCATGATGTCAAGTTAAGGAAGGAAAAATCTAAAAATCCTAAAAACTACAATTTCATTCTGAATCTAATAATCTTACAAGTCCATTCAACCTGTCAATAGGAGTCATTAAGAACAAACTGAAAACATATATGTAAAGGCAAAATAGTTGAAATAAAGGAAGCTAGCTTCCAGTGACACTACATTTTTTCTAACATTTTTCACCTAACATTTCTTGCTAAGAAGTATAGAAAAATCCAATTCCACTTGGGGAGCACCACCCTTTCCTTCTCTGACCAGGAAGCTTTCATGTGCAATACATGTGCCCCCTTCCATCAAACAATTGTTACCACTTTTTAAAATGGTACATGGTGGGGCCTCTGGGTGGCTCAGTGGGTTGAGCATCTGACTTTAGCCCAGGTTATGATCTTGTAGTTTTGAGTTCAAGCTCTGCATTGGGCTCTGTGCTGACAGCTTAGAGCCTGGAGCTTTCTTCGAATTTTGTGTCTCCCTTTCTCTCTGCTCTTCCCCTGCTCATGCTCTGTCTCTCTCTCTGTCTCTCAAAAATAAATAAAACATTAAAAAATAAAATAAATAAAATAAAATAAAATAAAATATGGTGTGTGTCATTTCTTTTCAGTTATTTTCATTGCTCTGCAGTACTCCAGTGAATGAGTAAGCCCCTATATATATTTTGATTCTATCGCCAATGGCTATTTGGGTTATTTCTATGTTTTGCTGCTAAAAATATTTTTATGCAAATTTCAGAATGAAAATATGCAAATGTTTCCTAGGGTTTCCACCTAATAGTGAATTTTCTAGGTTCATGAGTTATGTGTAGGTTCAAATTTACTAAGTAATACCAAAGTGTTTTCTAGAGTATTATACAAATTCCTACTCTGAGCAGAAGTAGATGAGAATCCCCATCTACAACCTGATATTTACTGTTATCCAATTTTTTTAGATTTTGCCAATCTGGTGAGTATGTATAGCTTTAACACTGATAACTATTGAGGTGGAGCATCTTTTTAAATCAGCTTTGCCATTTGAGTATCTCTGTGTATGTTTGTGTGTGTGTGTGTGTGTGTGTGTGTGTGTGTGTGCATGTGCGTGTGTGTGTGAGAGAGAGAGAGAGAGAGAGAGAGAGAGAGACAAAGCATATGTGTGTGTGCAGTGTCTTTCTTAAATCACAGTATATATATTTACTATGGATACTGTGGACCACTTTGTTTTGTTTTTAATTGAACATAAGAAGCACTTCTTTGGCCACCTATGCTTTTAAAATCAAGAAAATATACACAGCAATAATTAGAAAAATATCACAGTCAATGGCACCATTACTGACATTGTTGGGCAAATTACAACTAGAAAACCCTCCACTGCTCTCACTTTCTGTTACTCTACCTTCCTGGACATAGTTCCTCTGCTACCTTCCAGTAGGCGATTAAATTCTACTGAAACTATTTAACTACATAATTAGGTCTAGAAAACTGGCTCCTCTCCTTCCATAATATAATAAATATCTAGTTACTTATATTTTCTACTCTTGTCACTCAAAAACAGCTATTAGAACATGAACATTTTTGATGTTATGAACATTTTTGTACAACAGTGTGCAAGCATTTCGCTAAGATGTACATTAAAAAGTGGTATTTAGAATCATGAAAGTGTGGGAGTGTTTAAAGTTACTACTAAGAAATCCCGAAAGTGAATGAGGGTTCTCCACTGCAATCACAACCTCCCGACACTTTTTAGTTTGGTTACTTTGGTGGGAAAGTAATGGTATCTTGTGTTTTTAATTTTCATTTCTCTGAGTAATAGCATTATTTAACATCCAATAAGATGTTTGTTAGCATTTTTAAAAAATGTTTTATTACTTATTTTTGAGAGCGCGAGAGAGGGAGACAGAGCACAAGCAGGGGAGGGGCTGAGAGAGAGAGGGAGACACAGAATCAAAGTGGGCTCCGGTCTCTGAGCTGTTAGCACAGAGCCCCACACAGGGCTCAAACTCATGAAAAGTGAGATCATGACCTGAGCCAATGTGGCCACTTAACTGATTGAGCCACCCAGGCACCCCAGCATTTTAATTTTCTCTTCTTCTTCTTCTTCTTTTTTTTTTTCCTATTTTTGTATTAGATTATCTTTTCTTACTAACTTGAGGAAGTTCTTTTACCTGGATACTAGTTATTTGCCAGTTGTACATGTTGCTAGTTTGCTGGTTTGCATCTTGTCTTTTCATTCTCCTTACAGTATCTTTTGATAAAGAATATCTCAACTTTATTTATTTTTTTTTTAATGTTTTATTTATTTTTAGAAGAGAGAAAGAGAGACAGCGTGAGCAGGGGAGGGTCAGAGAGAGAGGGAGTCACAGACTGAAACAGGCTCCAGGCTCTGAGCTGGCAGTCAGCACAGAGCCCGATGCGGGGCTCGAACCCACGATCCGTGAGATCATGACCCAAGCGAAAGTCGGATGCTTAACCGACTAAGCCACCCAGGCGCCCCAAGAATATCTCAACTTTAATACGGCCAAATTAAATTCTTACTTAGTGGTTTTGCATTTTTTATTTTGAAGTATTTGTATCTTTGTTTAAGAAATGGGGCGCCTGGGTGGCTTAGTCGGTTAAGCGTCCGACTTTCGCTTGGGTCATGATCTCGCGGTTCGTGGGTTCGAGCCCCGCGTCGGCCTCTGTGCTGACTGCCAGCTCAGAGCCTGGAGCCTGTTTCAGTATGTGACTCCCTCTCTCTCTGACCCTCCCCTGCTCACGCTGTCTCTCTCTCTCCTAGAAATAAATAATAAAAAAATATTAAAAAAAAAGAAAAAAAAAGAAATATTTTTCTACCCTGTGGTCATAAAAGTATAATCTTCTACCCTCTTCTAAATCTTTTTTAGTTTTTCTTTAACTTCCAAAATTTTAATATGTTTAATTTATTTCTTATAAGAAGATAGGTACCCAATTTCAATCATATCATTTGCTTAACTAATCATCTGCCTTATTACCAATTACATTTACCCCTTTCTGCAATGTTCTCTTGATAAAGCTTTCAAACATTGCCTTTGTTAGTGGGGTGCTCTACATTTTGCCCCATGGTTCTAAATATTCAACCCTGTACACTATCTAAATTGGAATATATATTTAACTAAGCTCTATTTTTGAAAGAGTTTGTCTCACCTGTTGTTCTTCATGAGTGTCTTGGGTAATCCTTGTACTTTGCTTTTCAAACAAAAAAATTTTAATTTCATCTAGTTACACAAATACACACTACTCTGTTGAAGTTTTTATTAAATTGGCATTGAATCAACATGGGAAAAATTAACATCGCCCTACCTAGAAGAATGATAGACCTCTCCATTTATTTAGATTTTCTTTAATCTTCTGCAATATAATTTATGATATTCTATATTTGTTCCCTGGTTATAATCTCACACATTATTTAAATAGGAAGATAATATTACAAAATTTTTGTTAGATTTATTTCTTATTACTTTATATATGCTGCTACACTGACTTCTTGGGTGTTCATGTAGATAATTGCAACTCACTTTCATATCTTGATTTTACATCCAGCAATTTACTAAACTGTCTTATTAATATTAGCATGTTATTTATAGATCTTTTGAGTTTCCTAGATACGAAACCTTTGAACAACGACAGTTTTGTTTTTGCTTCTTAATTTTTTTTTTTTGTCTTATTACATTAGCTAACACCTCCAGTAACTTTGAATAGAAGTGGTGATAGCATTCTTTTCTTGCTCTTGATTACAAAGAGTGCTTCCAGCATTTCACCATTAGGTGAATGTTTTGCCATAGGTTTTGTAGAAGTTTCTTTTACCAAGTTAATGAAGTTTCAGTATCCCCCCTAGTTTACTAAGAATTATTCCTTCTAAGTCATGAATAGATGCTGAAATTTATCAAATTTGTTTTTTTTTCCTGACTCCATTAGGAGTTTTAAGAAATTCTTCAATGTGTTTGGGTACCCTATTACAATAGTCAAGTTCCTCATATTAACTAGACTTTGCATTGCTGAGATAATATTATATACTATCTTTTTTAGATGTGCTAGATTTCATGTGCTACAACTTTAACCAGGTATTTGCATCTATACTCATGAGAAGAATAGCCTATAATTTTTCTTTCTTCTTACCTCTGTGCTTCCTTGCCTCCAACGTTTTGCTTGCCTCACACAAGTTTGAGACTGCTCTCTCTTCTGTCTTCTTAGAAAGATTTTATGTAACATTGGTCTTAGCCATTCACCGACCATCTGGCAGAGCCACTTGGCCCTGATGTGAAGGTTCAAGGTCTCATGGATTTGGCAGAACCCCTCAGGGGGTGAAAGGCAGCTTTGGAGCCCTTCCATCTTTCAGAACTCCAACTTTTACTTCAGCTTTAGTTTCTTCCTATACATGTTGTGTTCATTCAGCCATGCATTTAAAAGACTTTTACAAATGCATTTTCACCAGCCGATGGTTATTTTAGTCAGGTGGTCTTCCATACTGAGAGAAATGGATCTCCCAGTGGCTGTGTTCTTCTAACAACATTTAACCTGCCCTTACTTCTGAGATCATGTCTACTCTGGCACATGGTAGAGGTTCAAGTAATATTTTTCAAATAAACAAATGAATACTACAAGTAAACATGTTGTTGTCCTTATCACAACACATTATAACTTCTACCTATGTGTTTATCACCTCTGCTGAATGGTCAGCTTTGAAGGAGCTATATACATCTGTTTATACATCTTCTTATCCCCAATGTCTAGCACAGAAATATAATGAATAAATGAGTGAATAAATATACAGACAAATCAATCACTGTAGTTAATTTGAATATATGTAGGTTAAATTTTACCCAGATGCTTTTTAATCTGCTACCAAATAGGTAATTAATGCAATGCAGGGGAACCAAGATGTAAATTATTGAATTCTACAGCAAAGTAAATTTACTGTCATCTAATTGGGTGTATCTCCCATTTTGTAGAGTTGCTTATGTAAATCTCAGATAATTAAAAGCCTACAGTGAGCTGTTCAATAGCACTTAGGATGCTTTTTTGTTTGTTTGTTTCTGCCCTAAGGCAGCTTGTTTCTGGCAGTAGATGTCCAACTTATATGCATTATTTGAACATAAGTTATACTTCTTGACAAGATGCTCTGACCTCACCATTGAAAGAGAGGGAATTCAAATAGGCTTGTCCTGAGCCGGCACACTGCCAGACCTCTTTCCTTAACTGAAAACTACCTACAAATTGAATTTAGAGTCATATGAGCTGCCTAATTCTTAAAGCCACTGTTATGTGAAGTAATGGCCTCCCGTAGTTTACTGCTAAGTATAAAGATATAAAAAACCAATACCAAAGCACACATATTTCTCTGAAGAAAGATAAATGACTCTGCAATCACAGAGCATCTAGTTTTAAAGTGTGTACGGACCAGACCAATGGCTCTGTGACCCTGAGGAGGTCAAAGTCTGAAAACAGCAGTGTTTCCCAAACACTGCTAGAGCTCAGAAAATATAAACCAACTAAATATATGTTTACAAACATTATGGGATCTTACAAAAAATATATGAGTCTTGGGAAGGAAAAGGCTCCAGAATGAAGCTTGGTTACCAAGTTAACAAAAACAAAAAACCTTCCTATATATAAAACCATTAGCAAACTTAAATAACAAGTAGAATTCCAAACAAATAAATTACTTTCACAGTTCAACTCCTTTGCTTTGTTTAAATTCCTAGTAAATGTCTGATAGTCTGAAGCTAGAATTCTCTGACCACTGTTAGGTTTGCTTTCTGCTCCTACATACTAATAATGGCATAGGGAGCGGGTTAAAAACACACAGAATAGTCTGATCCTGGGGAAAACAACACCCTTTCACAGAAATGATTTTTTTGCTGTTATGTCATGCATAATATCTTGGCCCTATCTTGATCCCCAAGTAAAGGAATTTAATGAGACACATGCTTTTAGTAACTGCAATATAGTGAATTTAGCTACTTGAGAAGTATTTAAAGTTATACCAATATGCTCATTAATCATCATTACAGTTACAAAGAGAATCAAGCAAATAACCTTTCAAAATGTTTCTCAGGTCAAACTTCAAATCACTCTTGCAACTTTCAAACACTGAGTTTTAAGAGGTAGTTTACAAATGCATGCACACACTGTAACCAGTTAATTAAAGCAGATATTAATTATGCTATTCTTCAATTTATCATTTTTAAGTTACAAAAGCAAATGTGAATACTCATTGATCCCTTCATAGCTTGGAGGGCATCATTCTCAGTAACGGTTACAGCCATCTGTGTGCCCAAAGCCAGAAAAGGAACATACTACGCAATCTTACTAAGAATTGTTGAAAACAAGAGGACAATTAAAACCACCCCTTAATCCTAGTAAATATGTAGCAATAAACACATTGCAATGCTGCAACATCAGAAATATCAGAGTCCGCCATTATTCCAAAACCACGCGCTCAGTCCTGCTGTCAGGGATAGAAGGTGACCTAGTCAGAAATGGACCTGTATTTTCAGGTATACTCAGTATGTCTCCTTATTTCTTTACACTCTTCCCTGGAGTCAGTATGACCTTCCCAGTTTGTAGGACTTATCCATTACAACAACCAGGATGACCTTCTATATAAGTAACTCAATGATGACATGATGCATTTCATGCAGGTGTTTGGGTTTGGAACAAGATAAAATGTATGTATATTTCTTCCTTTGTTTGAGGATTCCTACAGCAATCTATTCATTTTTATTCATTATTTATGATTCAATTAATAAAATTCAGATGAGCATGCATATGGTCTCAGAACACCTACCACCGGGTTCCAGGGTCTCTCCTGTCAAGACCAAATGCAATCTGAATTATCTCTCCCTTTTTACACTACCTCTTATAAAGCGCTTCATTTTTATCAGTGTCTACCTCAGTCTCCACTTCCTTAATGGTTTTAATAATATCCCAGCTCCCTCAGAATACGTATAGCAGGGAATGGAAATATGATCTGGGAATTTCAACTCTCAAACTGCAATTCAAAGATCTTTTTTTTTTTTTTTTTTTGGTCTTGAGTACCTGACAAATGTAACAGATTGGGCAAGACAGTCTCTTAGAACCTATTCCAAATGTTATAAAAGAAAGTCAAATCAGAGCCAGAGCACCTTGAGTTTGTAATGCTGCTGCTTGCCAAGGCTTTGTCCTTTCTTGATTACTTCCTACTTCTCTGAGTGAGTCTGAACTTTATTTTAGCACGCAGAAAAATGGCTCCATTAGAAGAACTGAGCAGAAAACATCAAAGAAAAACTGCTTTGGGTGTTTTGTGGTAAGATAGAAGTGTCTAAATCAGATGTCACACAGGCAATCCCCACACCTTCTGTAATCTTGTTACTACAAGTGTGATTGTATGCATAAACGCTTAAAATAGAAAATAAAATGTGACATTTCTAATAGTCAGTGTAGTCTTGATTCCAAGTCATCAACCAGTTACCCTTGAGCATAGTAAGGCTCGGTAAATGTTTTTTGAATGAATAAAGGTAATATAACAGTGGGAGAACAAAGAATACAAAGTAGGAGTCATGTTAATCTGGATAATGGTAAAAAAAAAAAAGCACTACCATGCTATTAGCCAAAACAGTTCTTTTTTATTATTCTATTTTCCCCAATTTCTGAATGATTTATAAAAAAGGTCAAAAATAGCTAAACCCTTTTACTCTTCTACCATTTTACCCAGCAGTAATTATAACCAACGATCAAAATAGTGATTATACAGTCACTTTATATGTGGAATACTTACTGTATTCATCCTACCTAGCCTAGATAATAAGACAGAAAATGTAGTATACAGGGGCAAAATTTTTACTTAGCAGGATAGGGTAGAATGGGGTATTATCTACTGGTGAAGGCCCTCTTAGCATTCTTACTGAGGAAAGGAAAAACAAGAAGTCAAAGAAACACTTGACCTGTTGAAAAAAAAGATAAAGAAAAACAAATTTCACGGTGAAAAATGCCAACATGCAATTTTTATCTTAAATAAAATATTTTAAATCCTATTAGTCCAGAGGATCTAATGATGAGATTTCCAGGGCTAAATTAACAGAGCTACTTCTCCTTGATACAGAAATAGGTTCCTATTGATCAAATTCAGCACAGGGCAAACTAAGCAGTCTTGTCTGCCCATCTGTTTGTGTTTTGCCAGCTCAGAATATCCCTAAAGAGGAACAGAAGTGTTTGGAATCAATACTGTCCAATCCAATTTTTTTCATGGCTATCAAAGAGAGTTCAGTAATTAAGAAACAATTCCATTAAAATGTCTAGCACCTATACTATAATCAACAGGGACTCAGATGATTCTCTGTTTCTGAAATACTATTTATGTTTTCACTTTATACATCACATTTATGTAACTACCACATTGTCACCAAGCAAATACATGCTTTCTCTTTCTACTGCCTGAGCTGCCAGAAGTTGTAAGTTAAGGGAAGTCACTATATGTTGTTTGAGGCTTGAGATTCTTTTAAAGAGACCCATCTTGCAATTATGAAGCTTGTGACATTAACCATTTTTTTCAACTTAAGCTGTTTCCTATAAGTGTTTTAAAGATAAATGCCAATTTGGCTATATTCGAGTATCAGAAATTTTCCTCTAAAAGGATACGTAAGTGTTTGACCCCTGAAGTGTATTTCTGAGCAAGGACAAAATAAGGGGAGGAATTCTAACCGGGGCCATTAAACTAATTGTAATCAGCTTCTATATAACTGATAGAATTTGAAGTTATACGCATCAACTTTTTTTTGCCTATTATTTTGTTCTTTTATTAAAATATTCACTTATAAATTCTAGAGATTAAAAGTGATTTGCATGCACTAAGGATTGCTGTGGTAATAATTCAAAGAGTTTAATTTATTTCATAAATATGTGATTACTATAAGTATGTACATTTTGAAAGTAGCTACATTTTCAAAAAATAAAAATAAAAAACTCTAGGCAACAAACCAAATCTTTAATCTGAGATTGAAAAAATATTAAAAAGTCAGGACTGCATAGTCAAATCCATGACTTACGCCAAAAAAATAGATGTAAATATGTATAACATTTTAGAATTTCATATAAGTGAAGCTATAGGGAAAAACAGATTATACCAAGAAAATCTCAGCTTAAATACCACCATCATTGGCGGGGAGGGGGGGGGGAACTTTTGCCAAATCTCTAATTACATAAGTCACTTTCTCAAATGACTTTAAAATAAATTAGGCAGAAGCAAAACTATCCTCTAGGAAACTAAAATCTCAGACTATCAGAGCCGACAAAGTTAGAACATTTATAGTACATTTATAGCATAATAGATTACATATATTACAGAATATATAAATAAGATTAAATACTGTATAAGAAAAATGCAGTAAGAAAAATGCACTTGCTTATCACTTAGGAACATGCATTTACACATCAGTAATTTGTGTAATTGGAGTGGAGAGCTGATGGACCACTGGGCTGGATATGGTGGGGGGCGCGGGGAGACTCCGCCTTATCTGAAAACAGATTACAAATGGATAACACATGTTCTGATTAACCCTCTCATCTTCATTTTTACACAACAGAAATGATTTGCTACAAAGGTGATTACACAGCTAACTGAATCTAGTCTTTACTTTCACACAGCAGTAATTAAAACAAAGGTATCAAAACGTTGATTGCACAGTCACTCTGCATGCAGTATATTTATTGCATGCATCCTACCACACCCAGATAATAAGACAGAAAATAAATATGTTCTTTCAAAAATGTATCTATGAGAGCCAAGTTTTTATAATTCCACTGAAGCCTCGGAGTCCGACTGAACATACAAATGATAAAAAGCATTCAGAGAAGTTGGCTCTTCTACAAAAGATAGCACACCTTCATCATTCTGCCAGGAACACCTGAGAGACTGTATTTAACTCAAGAGGCCATGGTTTAGTCATCAGCATTTAAAAGACATTTTTTACAGTAATTCCACTGGCCTGGTGAGTTCTGTTTCACAGAAGTACAGGCTTCCTGTTTTCATTATAAATCAGCATTAAAGAGTTTTAGATTGACCTTAAATCCAGGAGATCACTTGATCCTGGATAAATAGTTCACTCTCCTTTACAATAAAGACAAAGTTCTAAATTGTCTAATCACTAAAATCTTATTTCAGAAAAATCAACAGACATACACAAAAGTAGTCAGCTATTTAAGTTCAAGCCTTACAAGCAATTAATTTCTTTTAAACCTCTTTTAGCTATCAAGGGCCGGGGACACAGATGTGTTGCCTACATAGTAGATATTCCTGCATATGTGTTTAATGGACTGATGTTCAAGCATCCCCCTTGAGCTTCATTATTTATGGAGCGAATACTCATTGGGAATCTTCTTACCCTAATCAGAAGCCTTGCTCTGTTTTACTTCATTCTAACATCATGCCAAATGAATACATTTTAAAGCAAAGTAGTCTTGGTTAATACACAGAAATTAAGTCAGACCAGCAGGCAAAAATGTAGAGGAGAAAGCTGAGTCCTCATCCATAAAGCAAGAAAAGGAGGAATTTACATCACTTGTCTTCGCACCTTCTACACACATACTCACTCACACACACGGCTAATTCCTGAACTTCAATTTATTTCAGCAAACCAAGAATATGGTGTACTTCTCTGCTTGGTTGGCATGAAGGCAGACGTCGCATTTTTTAGGATTCAGTTATATCATTCCTCAGTAATAAGAGAAGTGGCAGAAATAAAACAAGAAGACAACTAGATAATAAGCTATTGGACTCAAAGTTGAAAATGCCAGAGCTCTTGCTATTCCTAACCACCGTCCTCTAGATAGGAGGATTCTACTGCCTGTAGAGATCCACAGCCAAACTGGCTGCAAATTTATCTTTTCTAATGCAAATGAGTCTCTCCATTCATTAGAAAGAAAAAAAAATGTTCTAAGTTGTAAGAAAGCCCTGATACTTTAATGGGCGCCCATCCAAATGAAGATGGAGCACCACATATGAACAGACTTCAGTGTTATGATCAATGCAACTTAAAAACATTGATCTGACACATATTTAGTATTATGAATAATCATTGTGCTGCATGGTAATTAGGGATAAATGCTAAGTCGTTCACATAAATGACAAAAATTAATGTTAGGTTTACTCAGCGAAATCAAATTTTCATGGTGCTACACTTTTCATTAAATTACCCCCAAAATCAATGTCTGCTATCACATACAGCAGATCTTGCATCCAGTAGCTCTCATTAAAAAGGCAAAGGTCTCAAATCTTCGCCCCTTGTGGCTGGTAGACGCTTCACCCTGCATCACCACAGACCCGCTGTGAGTTTCTTAGTTGCCCAGCGCTGAGTGAGGCACATTCATTCTTAACACATGCCTTCATCTCCAGATCTTGATCCACTGGCCCCTGGAAGGATCCTGTATAACACTTCTTGCGTAATAGCATTTACTTGCCAAAGAGCCAACAGTACAAGAGAGTGGAAACCTTGAGCTCCTAAGGCTAAGGGTGAGCTGATTCTAGGTTGAGGAGTGCACATGGGAGAAAGGGAGAGACGCTTCCTTTCTCTACTAACTTTTCTCAAGGGTCTTAGACAATTCCTTACAATAATACCCAACAGGGCAAGATAAGGAGAGTAAAATTAAGGGAAGGAGTCTCAGAAAGGGGAGCATAGTTATCTTTACGACAGACACTCTTTTCTTTATTGGTGTTTCAATCAAGGCCAACTGAACTATAAACAGGAAAAGTTGGTCGAGAAATTTTCTAGACTACTCAGAGGTAGGGGTAAGAACGAGACTTATGTACCAAAGGGTTCTGGGATGCAATTCTAGCTTCCTGTTATTGATTTCCAGGTGTGTGTTGACTTTGGTGGCCTTCCAAATGAGCCAAGTCATCAATGGCTAATGAGATGACTTGTGGCTGCAATAAAAATAAATTAGAACGGTTGTCTTCTTCCTCCAAAAACTACTAAAAGAACACTACAGATGCACTATTAAAGTGGCTTGAAAACAGGGCCTGGTAATTTTCACTCAGCAGTGTTGAGAGACAATTCTCCAAGGTGGTTCTGCTCATCTCGTATCAGCTTTTGTTCAGGCCTAACTTTTCAAGATTGTTTTATGGCAAACCATCCTAGATCAAGAGAATGTCTCTCTCCAGGGCATGGGTTGGTCAGGCTACACACAGTGCTTTATAAAATACTGGGTTTCCTATACTCAGGAGTCCTCAGCTGTGCCACAAACTCGCTGTGTGCACAGCATCTACCTGGGCCATGCCTCATCACTCCCATGAGGACTTGGAGATGAGGAGGAGAATGGGGAAGAAGCGGCACCATGTAGCTCGGGCCATCTGTTGTGCCATGAGGAAGTCCTTTGTCTCAGACCCAAGAGTCTCATGTCTTTTGCCAGCATCCAAACTGCGCAGGCTAACTTGTTAGTTTGCAAGTAGAGTAAAATCTCATTACTTTAAGAGTAATCCCTGGCAGGATAAGACTATCTTTCCAGGTAGCAGGGTAGAAAATTGCTATAGATTTTCCATCTCCCCTGGGGAAAAAATATAGGAATATATCTTATTCCAGGATAGGTAGTTCTGATGCTGAAGGAAGAATAAATAGCCAGCTAGAAAAGAACTTCTCCAAGACCTTGGAGGCAGCCATATTTCCCCACATAATCTAACAATTCGTTTTACTGTGCATTAGAAAAACTGTGTATTGGGGCGCCTGGGTGGCTTAGTCGGTTAAGCGTCCGACTTTCGCTTAGGTCATGATCTCGCGGTTCGTGGGTTCGAGCCCTGCATCGGGCTCTGTGCTGACTGCCAGCTCAGAGCCCGGAGCATGTTTCGGTCTGTGACTCCCTCTCTCTCTGACCCTCCCCTGTTCACGCTGTCTCTCTCTCTCTCTCCTAGAAATAAATAAAACATTTAAAAAAAAAAAAAAGAAAAGAAAAACTGTGTATTATTTTAAGACATTAGATTCCCTTTTTGATTCCTGACAGAATTAGCATAGCTGATAACTCAAATAAAATTAAGAGATATTTAGTAAACTAATAAAATCTTCTTAAACCCCTTTAAAAATAAAACTGTAGGGGTGCTTGGGTGGCTCAGTTGGTTAAGTTTCTGATTCTTCATTTCAGTTCACTTCAAGATCCCAGGGTCGTGGGATCCAGCCCTGCATCAGGCTCTGCTCTGATAGTGTGAAGCCTACTTGGGATTCTCTCTCTCTGTACCACCCCGACTCATGCTTGTGCTCTCTCCCTCTCAAATAAATAAACATCTTAAAAAATAAATAAGCAATTTAAAACATAAAATTAAAATATTAAAACTATAAAGACATTAGGAATCGGGTTTTTTATTTCCCCATATTAATTTCATGGCTGCCCACAAAATAGGAACAGTAAGCTGAATCATTTTCCTGTCACTGTTTTTTTTTTGTCAGTCTTTTGAAGTAAGAAAGGGAAACCTTTAAAATTCTCTGGAGTACCAAAAAATGTCTCTTTCAATACTTGGGTTTCTACTGCTCAGCTGTGTCATTTGATTGGAGCACAAATTCAGTGATATGGTTCCAAAACATGGTTATTTACCCTCAAGTTCTGAGCCTCCATAAATTTTCCAGGTTTCCTATATAGATTCTGTTGATGATTATGGTTCTCCTTGGTTAATTAACGCTCTGCAACATTTAATTTTGCATTACATAAATACCAGAAAAGAGAGTGAAAAATAAAACTAGATGCAAATTTTATGCTCATTGCAATGCACAAATTAGGCCATAGAAAAACCCCTGGCTGGATTCAGAGTTTTCTTATGCCAACTAGAGCCTCAGAAAAAATGTTAAATTATTTTTCACCAATTCAACAGAGGTAAAAATGATCACATAAAAACCAGACTAAACAGAAACAAGTCAATGAGGCTGCTACACATAAAGCTTTATACAAATGAGGCACTGTCAAAACATTTCGAAATGTCAGAAATTCATTTAGAAATTTACAGTCTCTTTAAAAAAAAAACATTCCTAGCATAAATTTGCCTTTCTGTAAATGTAGTCCCAACCTCTCATTATCACAGAAATGTCAGTCTTCTCAATTTCTAGAACTGTATCTATGATATTAATTTGCAGAGTGCGAGCCGTCTTCCAGGGTCATGTCCCATAGGTGGCCTTCTTGCTCTGAGTGCTCGAAGAACACGGCTGAGAAGGACAAAACTATGCACAATAACAATCAAGTCTGCACAAGACAGCATTTCAAAATCATTTTTAGACACACATAAATTGGAGATGCATTTGTGTTAGCTAATCACTACTAATGAAGCTTGAGCAGAGAATTCGAACTTCAATACTTAGCTAGACTTTTGAAGCGCAGCATCTAAATTAAACCAATAAAATTGCTTGGGAAGCTAAGATTATGCATTTTTCCATTTTCTAGACACTCGGGATTGGACGATATGACCACAGACTAGAACAGAACTAAAACCCAATGAGTTTGAAAACCCATCCTTGCTGATGTTGGAAATTCAAAGTAAAAGCCTATTTTGCCTTTTTTTTTTAAAAAGGATAAAGTTCTGTTATGTATGTCAATATCATTGAGGCTTTTGAGGGTTTTCTAGTTGCAGAAAGATGGGATTATGTGATTACCATCTATCCCTTCTTTTTTCTCGTCTAATGTCAGGTGATTTTTTAATACGTTGAAAGCAAAAATGTTCTGTGAAACATGAAAAAAAAGTCAGAAATTAAATTACAAAAGTATAGGGGCGCCTGGGTGGCTTAGTCGGTTAAGCGTCCGACTTTCGCTTAGGTCATGATCTCGTGGTTCGTGAGTTCAAGCCCCTGTGTTGACTGCCAGCTCAGAGCCTGGAGCCTGTTTCAGATTCTGTGTTTCCCTCTCTCTCTGACCCTCCCCTGCTCACGCTGTCTCTCTCTCCTAGAAATAAATAAAACATTAAAAAAAAATAATAAAATAAAATTACAAAAGTATAGTTACAAACACAGAACACTAAATCTGCTTCCTTAATAGTGGTTGGTCTTCTGACATGGCAAAAATAGGCTGTTGGTTTTAGCTGGGGCCTTCACATGGGGGTTTGAAGAGTCCCCATTATGACTTCACAAGCCATGATGTTTGTGTAGTGCCAGCCTACTTGATACCCACCCAAACTGTTTTGCCAAAAACATAATTTCACCTCTTTAGCAGATGTGTCAAATGCTCTATGACAGGCTAACCTGCACTTTCAGCCACATCTATCTCATAATGAACAAAAGCAGTCACTGCCTTTCCCTCAGCACAGAAAAATGCTGCTAGAACATAATTTCTTATTAATCATACACACAGTTTCTGAGGACAAGTTAGCCAGAAACCTCCTGGGCGTACCCTCAAGACAATCACCTCAACTTCTTGTGGGACTGGTAAATATTTGTCCTGAAGAATGAAAGATAGATGGCCAGTCTCCAGGGTATGGGAAAAAGAACTCAATAGTCATTCTAATCTAGCCAGGAGGGGAAAAATGCATAGAGGTAGGCAAGCATTGGTCTCTATTAAACACAAAATGCCTAAAGACATCTTTACTAAAAATAAGCAGATTGCAACAGTAATTCTATAAAAAGTCAACTATGGTGAGATATTTCACAAATATCAATGTTCTGTTGAGATGAATAGACAAGTTTTTAAATAAGTCTCAAAACAAGAAGTTCCTATGGCAAATACCACTGGGAAAACAAGAAAGTAACAGTCCATCAAAAAGGCTCATAAAACTGAATAAAAGCCAATCGTACACACCCTGAAAAATGATTGTGTTCAAACCAACTCATTTATTAAAACTACCCATCTCTCAGAGACTGAGTTTCCAGATTCCTCGAACTACCTCCGAGCTAAACATTTGTTTGAAGTCAGAGCAAGGTAGGCATCACTAGTGGAAGGACTAGTGAGGTCTTTGGGACCAGAAAGCATAAACATGGAGAAAGGACAAGAATAAAAAATCACCTGCCATTGTGGGGCTGCTCTGTGGCAGGTTTTTAAATATCCAAGCTATATACTTGATCTGTGGTTTTCCTAAGTCCAATTAGAGTTTTAGCAAGCAATATAAGGTAATGCATAATGTCTTTTATCTGTAGAAAATTCTCACCTTAAAATTCCACAATCTCTTTCTATATAGAGAAAGGAGAAGGGCAAAGAAGCACCCAACATTGTTCGATGTCTTCTAACAATGTCCTAAGTAGTAAGTCTATTGTGATAAATAGCTGGATAGCCCACTATACCTGCATTCTCTTTAGTTTAAGAACATCTAGATTAGTATGGCCTTCTGAAGGCTTAAACGTAGTTAAGTACATACAGGTAGGTAGGTAGATATAGGTGGACACACACACATGGGGGTATAATCTTCTGAAGATACATACATATATATGTGTATTAATTTATTTATTCATTCATTAATTCATTTATCTTGGATTTAACAAGAGCCTACTCCATAAAGAGATCTGTTTAGTATTGTTATTCGGTAACAAGGGAGCCACTGTCCATGAGGTAGAGCTGCGTAAGTGATATGGAAGACTGAGTCACATGAAGCATCCTCTCTTACAGGAATTCTACGAGAACTGGAATCAGGCACACTCGTAGCAGGGACATAATTTTATTTCTCCAACCTTGGCATGGTAGATGTCATAAAGAATAGTAGCAGTGTCTTCCTGGGGTGGGAGGGGAGAGAAGGCCTTTTTTTGGACAATAGTTCATATTAAGCCTTCAAACCATTCTAAAGGTTTCCAGACTATACCCATTCATCCCAAAGGTGGGAGGAAATGACACAAAATTATACCTCATCCAAAAATTATGCTCAATCTGTGTCTGTTACAGTTCTAGGCATGACATGTAAAGATGAACAAAACAAATATTCTCATAGTCTAATGGAGATAGGCAATTAAACTTAATTGCAATAAAATCTAAGTGCTACAGAAATAAACAGGAAAGGCACTCTGTTAGGGAAGGCTTACACATTGGATGGGAAGGTTTCCTAGGAGGGACTGTCTAGAGTTGAATCAAGAAAGTCAAGTGGTTGGGGAGAAAAATAAACTGCAGGAGCAGTAAATGCAGGGGAAAGGCACACTGGCAAAAGACAACATGATTCATTAGAAGCACAAGTGGTTTAGGATGGGTAGGATTTTTTTAGTATTTCTTAGGCACTGCAATAGATATTGGAAATATCCAGAAAAAAAAAAATCTATGTTCAGGAGTCTGAAAGTTAAGTCAGAGGCAGAACGAATGAGCACTGGGTGCCATTCTAAGTTATTTTGGCCTTTTGTACAGGTGATTTAAAAAACATTGAAAAATTTTAGGCAAGGTAAAATTACGACCTTATTTTCCTTGTAGACAGTTTGATGGCACATATGGATATGATGACAATGGTTGATTATTTAAGGGATACAATTAAGTGGGTCTACATAAGAAGCATAGAATTCATGACTCTAACATGTATTTTTAGCGGGCTGATTTTTAAAAGTAACCCAGAAGTTTTGTGTCAAGAGAGAAAATTAGCTTTACAATCCTCAAGTTTTTAGGTGAGAACTAAAGATAAGAGGATGTGGGCAGAGTATCAACCAGCTGGTGTCAACTGTCCCAGGGACAATTAGGTCAAGAGTCTCCACGATGGCAAAGCTCCAGTGCATCTTCAGGAAGAAGAACACCACTTCCTCAGCCGATGGTAAGACGGAATGAGGAAGACACTTTTGGAGATAGCACACAAGGGTAGGCCTTCTGGGAACTGAGAATTGAGACACAAAAGGGAAAATGAAGGAGGGAGAAGGGGTGGGGGGGGAGACTGACTTGGGACAGTCGTGAACAGAGCAGAGCAGGGAAGCTGCTGACCCTGCCATGTCAGTGAGCTGCGCCTCCAGAAATCCCTCAGCTGGTAAGGTTGTCAAATGAGACTCAGGTAGAAGCTGATGCTTTCATGAATGTCCTCATCTGGAGACTGGATATTGAGGGCTGTGGTTAGGAAATGGACAAGCTGGGAATACCTAGAAACAAAGGTGTCTCAGATTTCTGACTGGATAATGAGGTTGATACTAGTCCCACTAACTGAACTAAAGAATGCAGAAGGACCACGTTTAGAGGGCAAACTGCTTGCCTTTCTGGAACTCGGTTTCTTCACATTCATGGAATGAGGGCACTACCCTCGGGCACCCTAACATCCATGCCAGTGCTGAGAACAAGAATTCATGAAGAACATTCCACTTTCAACTAATGGATCTCACCCCCACAGCCCTCCTGGACCATTCAGCATGCCTCCTCTTTTCCACTACCAAAGGTACATTTGAATTCAGCAAATAGAAACTTCTAGAACAGGAATAATGAAGTCCACTTCAAGGCCATTAGGAGTGCCAAGTATTCTTTTTTTCAGAGGCAGGTCACACCACAGACCTTGTCAATCATGTCCCCTTATCATTATGAAGCGAGAAAACTACTCCCACTTGCAACCCCACATGGGCCTTCTCACAGATAAAGGATTCTTTCATTATTAAATAGCAGCAGTCACAGAAAAGCATACATATTTGAAGGTGTTACTGTCGGATAGGTCAGTATGCAGAGTAAGAGATTGCTGATTAAATTCAGCCTCAGTTCACTGGTCTAAAAAGAAACTCTACACATAAAAAAAAATATTAACTTACTTTGGGACTCATTTTTTTATAAAATATGTAGATATTAAAACTGATAGCCATCTTACATGAATTCCATAAATAAAATATTTTTATTTCAAAAAGTTTAACATTATCATTTTTTATTACTTCTATCAATGTAGGATGAAGAAAAATATATAGCACAGCGTACTCTTGTGGGGCTTTATTTGAAGTCTTTACTAGGTAATCTTTGGGTAATAATGGATTTTAGTTGCTCTTTCAGAAGGCATTTTAGGTTTAACAAAACATAACCTGTAAGACTTCAAAGTATTTTTTAAAAACATAAATGTTAAATATAAATGAACAATCTTATTTGGTTGTCATACACTCTGGTTACCCATACTGATGTCAAGTTTTCCTCTGACACACTTTTTGCTCAACTGACTGTTTTATTTCATAAAAAACGTAATAGCTTCAGTGTTTTCTTCTTCAGTAAACACTGGGTGATATCTGGTTCAATGCTTTTCAGCACAAAATTACGCCGAAGAAAGGCCAGTGTAATAGGTTTGACCTATTATTTTTACCTATTTCTTTCCAATTTCCACAACCTATTGTAGTATCAAGCATCTCTAATGCAGGGTAATTCATTTCTGACTCTACAGCCGACCCCTAACTACACTGAGGTCATACACTACATTTGATACTCCCATTTTTTTTTTTTACCAACTTCTCCTTACATTTAGATTATGCTATCTATAGCTTAGACAGGGAGTAGTATATGCCAAATCATCTGATCTTCAAAGAATATGTTTACGGGCTTCGAGTGCAGTTTGAAAATGAGGGGAAAAAATCTCTAAAAATGCTGTTTCAGCAGACACCATCCATTCAGTCTATTTATAAGAAACTAGCAGATGAAACCTCGTCTCACATCACTATCCCTAGAGATAACACATATATAAATAGCCCAGTAACAGTATCTGTCTCATATACCATAGAATTGTATACTTAATCATGTTCAAATCCTTTTATTACCTATAAAACGGTGAACTCTACTAAATATATTCCCGCATAAGAAACCCTTTCTTTAGGTATCACGCTGAACCCCAAAAGCTTAGTTATAAAATGTCAATTACCTACAAACCCATTTGTGTTCCATATGAAAACAACAATTTTAAGATTTTCATCTTAAGAAATTGAGCTGAATCACTTAATTACTAGGCTGTTCTTGATATTCAAATCTTATTTGGCTCACAAAATCCAGAGTGAGACCTCGCTGCTATAAATCAATTTTCATTAAACATGTAATGTCCATTAGCGGGAAGACTTCATTATAATAAAATTTCCTTTTTTTTGGTTTGTTCCCACATCAGGACCCATAACTGATTATTGCTGTGAAATCCACATGGCATATGTTACAGGCTATAGGTCTGGTCATTTCCAAAAAGCCATGAGGTCTACTTGCTCAAATTACACACTGCTCCCATTTATACACCCCAGCCCTGTGTACTGACTGCATTAGGTAATTTGTTTTTTTTAAATTTTGATCAAAGTGTACTTGCCCATGATTTAAACAGCAAGTAGTCCGGGAGGATCTATAGTAAAGAGAAGAAGCATCTGCCCCACATTCTATACTTTTCTCCACCTCTCTTCCAGCTGTAAATGAGGATCCATAATATGGGAATAATAACAGTATAGGCAGTACAGTAAGAAGTAAATGAGCATATACACATAAATACCTGGAGCATTGTCATGAGCATAGGACACACACATCATCTGTGATGATAGTCACTTTACAGTATCAGGACTGACACTATCAAGAAATGCAACAGTTGGGGCACCTGGGTGGCTTAGTCAGTTAGGCGTCCGACTTTCGCTTAGGTCATGATCTCGCGGTTCGTGGGTTCGAGCCCCGCGTCGGGCTCTCTGCTGACTGCTAGCTCAGACCCTGGAGCCTATTTCGGAGTCTGTGTCTCCCTCTCTCTCTCTAACCCTCCCCTGTTCACGCTGTCTCTCTCTCTCTCTCCTAGAAATAAATTAAAAAAAAAAAAAAGAAACGCAACAGTTATATTCTGTCCTATAACTAGAATTAAGTCTTTGCCTACAGATCAAGAACAGAAACTGAACGCTTCCTAGGAAAGGGCATTGTCTGTAAGGGAGCCATGAGGAGGCAGTTTACTTTTCTAGTTCAGCAGCATACCTAGGATGCCAGACACTCTTTTACAGGCTGAGTACATTGTGGTGACAGGCCAGCACTACATGGTACTGACATTCTAGAAAGGAAAAACTAAAGAAGCCAACAAATAAACTTTTGAAGAAAAACATTCAAAGAACGACTCCTTTTTATTTTCTTAACAGTCCATGATTGCTCAAAATTTGCCCACATTTTTCGGTGTGTTACATTTACATAGCACTTCTTTGTATGTTTCCTTTCTTTGTTCTTGTTGGAAGTAGACTTTCTCACTTCATCCCTAATATCATCCAGTTCACTTGTTCTTTCTGTTGATTGGAGCCGTTTCCGTTTTCCTTGAAGCCCAATAATGTCCAAATCTAACTTGGGCTGGTTGTTTCATATTTGAACCATAAATTTTTTTTTAGAATTTCAAATTTAGTTTTATGGTCTATTTCTCATTATATTCTCAAATATTTTTCTCCCTGTTTAATTGTACCCTTTGTAACCAATGGGGGGGAAAAAGGCAGCCTCTTCAACAGATGGTGCTGGGAGAACTGGACAGCAACATGCAAAAGAATGAAACTAGGCCACTTTCTTATACCATACACAAAAATAAACTCAAAATGGATGAAGGACCTAAATATGAGATAGGAAACCACCAAAACCCTAGAGGAGAAAGCAGGAAACAACCTCCTTGACCTCAAAGGTAGCAATTTCTTACTTGACACATCTTTAAAGGCAAGAGAATCAAGAGCAAAAATGAACTATTGGGACCTCATCAAGATAAAAAGCATCTGCACAGCAAAGGAAACAATCAATAAAACTAATAGGCAATCAGTGGAATAGGAAAAGATAGTTGCAAATGACATATCAGATAAAGGAACTCACAAAATCTATAGGAACTCACAAAACTCCATACCCAGAAGCAAATAATCCGGTGAAAAATTAGGTGGAAGACATCAACAGACACTTCTCCAAAGAGGACATCCAGATGGCCAACAGACACATGAAACATTGCTCAATGTCACTCATCATCAGGGAAATACAAATCAAAACCAAACGGAGATACCACCTCATGCTGGTCAGAGTGGCTAAAATGAACAAATCAGGAGACTATAGATGCTGGCAAGGATGTGGAGAAATAGGCACCCTCCTAGACTGTTTTTGGGAATGTAAACTGGTGGAGCCCCTCTGGAAAACAGTGTGGAGCTTCCTCAAAAAGTTAACAGTAGAACTCCCCTATGACCCAGCAATAGCTCTGCTAGGAATTTACCGAAGGGATACAGAAGTGCTGATGCATAAGGGCACATGTACCCCAATGTTCATAGCAGCACTTTTGACAATAGCCAAATCATGGAAAGAGCCTAAATGTCCATCAACTCATGAATGGATCAAGAAGATGTGGTTTATCTATACAATAGAATCCTACATAGCACTGGGAAAGAAAGAAATTTGGCCATTTGTAGCAAAGTGGATGGAACTCAAGGGTGTTATGCTAAGTGAAATAAGTCAAGCAAAGAAGGACAGATACCATATATTTTCACTCATATGTGAAACAGGAGAAACTTAACAGAGGACCATGGGGAAGGGGAAGGGGAAAAATAGATAAGGAGAGGGAGGGAAGCAAACCATGAGAGACTCTTAAATACTGAGAACAAACTGAAGGTTGAGGGGGTTGGGGGAGGGGGAAAAAGAGGTTATGAGCATGAAGAAGGGCACTTGTTGGGATGAGCACTGGGTGTTATATGGAAACCAACTTGATAAAAAACAAACAAAAAGAATAAAAGTATTTAATTTTGTTTTTTAATTTTTATTTATTTCTGAAAGAGAGAGAGAGAGGCAGCATGAGCAGGGGAGGGTCAGAGAGAGAGGGAGACACAGAATCCAAAGCAGCCTCCAGGCTCTGAGCTAGCTGTCAGCACAGAGCCCGATATGGGGCACGAACCCATGAACCGTGAGATCATGACCTGAGCCGAAGTCAGATGCTTAACTGAGCCACCCAGGGGCCCCTGAAAGTATTTAATTTTGAAAAAAGAAAGAAAGAAACATACACAACATAAGAATTTAGTCCAAATAGCTCCTTCAGTATGAGCTCATATGGGTTGAACATGAGCCAAATAAAAAGAGAGAAAAGAAAACACAAGACTTGAAGATAGGAGATCTGGGTGTGGATCCTGATTCCACATCTAATCAGCTATGATTCACCTTTCTGGACATTTCTGTAAAATAAGAACTTCTCATGAGAATAAGCAGCATAATGAAATACTAAGTCATGGCCCAAGATTTCTGTCAGGATAGGATTAAAATTTATGTGTATATTATATCTACAGAATATTCTTGTTTTATACACCAAAGGTGGCGGAGGAAAGAAATCAAATTGTTACACAATGAATAGAGTATACTGAGACACACGGAACCAGCTGGAACTCAAAACGGACATCAGTCCCTTGACACACAGGAGTATATACTGAATGAATGAAAAAGTGGTAAGAAATACATGTTTAGAGCAGTGCAACTCTTAGAAGATGAATGTTGCTGACATTTGTAAAGAGTAAAAAGTCATGACATCATAACAGAGTGTCCCTCGGCGAGTGCACTGTTAAAAGTGTTACTCCTCCCTAAGACAGGTTGGAGATTTCCAATAACATTTGTCTGTGCCTCTAACTGTCAAAGGAATTTATTGTGCATTTACACAAGCGAGAAAGAAAAATTAGAAGAGGGACCAATCCTCATACTTTTTTAACACAAGGAGTATCCCCAGCAGAGTTACTGGGGAAACAAAAGTTCCCCTTAAATAATTTCAGGGTCTTTTCATCAGATGTATTGAACCGTCAATAGTAGTTTGCTTTTCCCTGGCACATCATGAACTGACTAGAGCAAGAAAGATATCAAACAAGAAAAGGCAAAGGCTTAATCTAGCATAATAAATCTATCTTTGCATTCAGACATTCCCTTCATTTCAGAAAACAAATGTTGATAGTTCTTACCAACCCTATTTCTTTTTATTTATTTATTTTTTATTTTTAAATGTTTTTCCTTGAAAGAGAGAGACAGAGCACGAGCAGAGGACGGGCAGAGAGAGAGAGAAACACAGAATCTGAAGCAGGCTCCAGGTTCTGAGCTGTCAGCATAAAGCCCATTGCGGTGCTCATGCTCATGAACCATGAGATCATGATCTGAGCCCATGTTGGACGCTTAACTGACTGAGCCACCCAGGTGCCCCTACCAACCCTATTGCCAATCAAACAGTCATGAGGAATCAGAATTGTGGAATCCTCTTACTTTAATTCAAGAATTAAGAATCCTCATGTGTTCAGGGATAATGCTGGCCCCTCCGGGAAGGGGGCAAAGCAGTGATGGTGGCAAAGGACAGGAATGAAAGAAGCAATAGTGCTGTCCTTGCATCCAGGAAATAAAAAATTCTTTGAAGGCAAGGGAGACAAAACATTGAAGAAGCTGAATACTGTGAACAGCTGATAATGCCATTCAGCAACTAGGAAGCAACCTCAATGAACAGCATGAACAAAGGACCGAACAGAGAAGGAAAAGAGCAGCGTAGACTGGGGAATCAGGGTGATCTCCAGGAGGGAAGGAAAATTAACAGCAAGCAGGGGAATAGGCCTGGTCTAGAAATATGTGAAGGAGCGGAGGGGAATCTTGAGCTGGTAAACTAAGCAACCAGCACTCCAGGAACCAAACTACGAAATGGTTAGTAAAGGGACAATAAGGAAGTGGGCCGCAAGGTGTCTTCAATTGTTTAGCGAACACTCTCGTAACATATTTAGTATCCACCATGGCCTTCTAGACCACTGCCTTGAGGTCTGTCCCCGCAGTGAATTTGTGAGGATAACAGGAAGAGCTAAAAGAGAATAGAAAAGAAAAAGAAGGACTCTATTCCCCACCTTTAATAGCCTCCATTCAGAAATTTATCAATCAACATATTTGAGTGTTTATTTTTGCCACCAGGTTGTATTAGCTTGCTTGGTTGCCACCACAAAATAGGACAGACTGGGTGGCTTAAACAACAGAAATTCATTTTGTCACAGTTCTGAGGGTTGGAAGTCCAAGATCAACTTGTTGGCCATCCTAGTTTCTCCTGGGGCCTCTCTCCTGGGCTTGCAGAGGACTGTCTTCCTGTCCTCAGATGGTCTTGCCTCTGTGCACACGTCCACAGTGTCTCTGTGCATGTCCAAATTTCTTCTTCATATAAGGACACCAGTCATTTTGAATTAAAGCCCACCCTAAAGGTCTCATTTGACTCAATAAGCTCTTTAAAAACCCTATCTCCAAACATAGTCATTTTCTAAGGTACTAGGGGTTAGGGCTCCCATATATGAATTTAGGGAAAAATAACTCAGCCAATAACATGTATTTTATATGTTCCTTAGTCATAAGAAAAATGACACTGATAACTATATACAGTACTTTAAACACACCATGATATACTAGACATTGTTGTAAATGTGAAATGTAATTTAGAAATACAGCGGCACCTGAGTGGCTCAGTCGATTAAGAGTCAGACTTTGGCTCAGGTCATGATCTCCCAGTTCATGGATTCCAGCCCCACATCCAGCTCTTTGCTGACAGCTCAGAGCCTGGAGCCTGCTTCAGATTATCCGTCTCCCTCCCTCTCTGCCCCTCCCCTGCTCGCTCTCTCTCTCTCTCTCTCTCTCTCATTCTCTCTCTCTCTCTCTCGTTCTCTCTCTCTCTCGTCCTCTCTCTCACTCTTTCTCAAAAATAAACATTTTTTAAAAAATTCAAAATACAGATTTTGAGGGCACCTGGGTGACTCAGTCAGTTAAGTGTCTGACTTCAGCTCAGGTCATGATCTCGTGGTTCCTGAGTTTGAGCTCCGTGTCGGGCTCTGTGCTAGAAGCTCAGAGCCTAGAGCCTTGACCCTGCTTCAGATTCTGTGTCTCTCTCTCTCTCTGCCCCTCCCCTACTTGAGCTCTGTCTTTCTCTCTCAATAAACAAATATAAACAAATAAAAATACAGATATATATATATAAGTAGAGATAAATACCTTATCATTTGAACAATTAAACTCCAAAATCTTGCAAGACAGGATTGTCACAAGTTTCAACCAGGAAATGATAATGTCGACTTTCAATTTCCTTCCCATTGAACTGATGAAGTACCTCAATAGATTATTTGGTGGAAAGACTTTTTGATAAAGCGAATGACTATGTCCTAGAGAAATGTAAAGCAAATGGAATAATGTAGTAGAAAGAGCCACGGATTAGGATTCTGCTATTCTGGACTCTCGTTTGAGGTAGAAGTATCCAAAGAGATTGACAAAGAGAAGGGAACAAATTAGGAAAGACCAACACTGTAACAGCCAAAGAGATTCAAGATCCAAAGAAGAGGTCAGCCCAGAGTTCCCTGCTGTGAACACAGCAGCCAAACACCGCCTGAGAAGACTCTGATTGACCTCTCGGTTCACTCAACCTTCACAAAAGCAACGTCAGGAATGCTGAGACAGTTAAAGACAGATTCAGTGGATTGAGAAATGAATAAGAAATAAAGTGTAGAGGATTAGTGATATTTTTTTTAGGTCTGACCACTGGAGAATTTGGTGGTGGCTTAGAGGAAGACCAGACAAAGAAGTTTTTTTTTTTCTTCCTTCTTTTCTCTCTCTTGTCTTGTTTTGATGATAAAACTAGAGCTTGTTTACAGGTTTAAATAAAGAAGTTGCTTGGAAGTAAGGCTTGAGGGATCTAAGGAGTGAAGGAATTCTTCCTGAGTTCCCTGAAGCAATGTGTGAGAAATTCCTGGTGCTGTTTGTCCCTCCCTGATATCAAGGGGCTTCTAGATTAGCAATGCTACAGACAATTGCTGTAAGTTTTTTGTTTTCATGGCTGTATGTCCAATTGAAGAGAACCCACCGGCAAAGGAGAACCAACATGTCCTTGAAAGTCTGAGGTCTTTCAAAGAAGGCAAGTTGGAACAGATCCCTGCAGGATGGGCAGTGTGTCAGGCTAATATGAGAGAGGAAGCAATTCATGCAGGCAAGTTTATGCAAAACCAGAATCACGAAGAATATAGACAGACCCCCACAGAGAGGTTCACCTAGAAGGGGGATGAGACGCTTCTATCATTCATAGAAGGAAAAACAGAAAACTTGAAAAACAATCTGGTCAAGAATGGAGGGGAAATGAGAGGAAGTTATACCTAAGGACCCCCATTTTCTCAATTTCGTCTTTAAACCACATGAGTTGGTCAAATATAAACATCACATTTTGAATGTTCTCTTTTAAAACTGTGAAAGTGTTTCAAGGGACAGTTTAGCATCAAATACAGACACCCTCAGATGAAAGGAAATAAGATGGACTGGGCAGAGGATAGGTTTGAGATTCACCTAGAGACAAAGAATTCAAATGAGGCAGACAACAAGGGTTCTGTGCATCAACACAGCTCAGTTGTAGGTGCAAACAGGTATTATTTGATCAAAAAAGAAGGCATCAAATTGAGAATTCTTTCAATTAACCTCTTTATAATTTACAGTGAGAATTAGTCAAGGCCTAACAATCTTACAGGAGAGATAAAACATGAACCAAAAATACTCTTGTACAAATTGGAATATGGTAAGTACATAAAAGATAAATAATATTCAGTCCTCATAAAAGCAATTAAAGTAAAGTTAATCCTATCTAGGGATCAGATCATGTCCCCAAAACAAAACAAAACAAAACAAAACAAAACATCAGAGAAAGTATGAGGAGCTTGGGAAGGAAATCATGGATCTCTGTTGGGTTGGTAAGATCAAGACCTGATACGATGCAAGAGGAAAGCCACCAGCATCAAAAAGGGACTGTGATACGGAGGCAGCTGTACCCTTCAGAATAGACTTCAAGGTTGCGTGAACTTGACTTGTATTAGGAGGCCAATCAGTCATCTGACTGGAAAGCAAGGGTGACTGAGAAGGCCATATGGTCAAGTGAACCTAAGGCCGAAGCAGCCACTGGTCAAGGAAGGCAAGGAGCTGAGGCCATCACGGTGATAATCAGGGCTGACATGCAGCAAAGTAAGAAAAAACCTGGGTGGTGTAGTAGTTTGCTAGAGCTGTCATAAGTCCCACAGTCTGAGTGTCTTAAACAACAAAAACTTACTTCCCCATAATTCTGGAGGCACGAAGCATGAGATCAAGGTATTGGTGGAGTTGGTGTCTTCAGAGACCTCTCTCCTTGGCTTGTAGATGGCCGTCCTCAGCCTGTCTCCCTTCACATTCTCTTACCTCTCTGTGTGGCCGTGAGTTCAAGTTTTCTCTTCTTATAAGGACACCGGCCATATTGGATTAGGTTCCCCCCTACGGCTTGGGAGTGGGAGGAATCGCTCAGCTCATAACAGTTGGTAATTACAGGATTCTTTTAAAAATGCAACAGGTAATCAATCTTCCTGGTCAAAATTTAGTCACAGACATACTTGCTTAGCTTTGGAAAATAGACCAATATTCAGATGACCCTGTCCACAATAGAAAGGGATCACCTTGCTCAGATGAGGAACTAGAGTGCAAACTACAACTTTTGATTGTGGGCTCTTTGTTTATAACAGAACTGAGAATTTTATTATCACCCAATTATTCTAGCTCAAATAAAAACATAGAACAGAGAATCAGTGGGAAATGCTTTTTTAAAAAAAATGGACAGATTTAAATAATCTGTGGCTTTGGCTATTTCCCAGCTTCATTTTTCTTTATTTATTAGCTAAATAAGCCTACTTAAGACTTAAAGTCAAAAAGAGAAGGGAAAATTGCCATGTTCTCTTCACTTATGATTTTCAATATTTTAAAAAGAGCTTAAAGGCCTTTTATTTTATACAATTGCCCATAATTGTCTTTATGGTCTTATTGGTATTAATTTCATACAGCTCATTTAGAATGGCAAGCCACATATGCAACATAGTAATAAAGTCATTATTACTGCATAGAGATCTAATTATAAGTAATTTTGACTCTCTCATTTTTGTCCTCTCATTTCTGCCCACATTTTATAAGAATGAAGATGAGTTTGGTGACCTTTTGCTAAAGAACATTTACTATGAAGAAGCTGATGATTTCACCCTGATCAGGGTCCGGGAAACTTTTATTTTCTAGCAATTTCAGCTCCTTCAGAGGAAGTCTGATTATAATATCACTGCATACAAATAAACTTCTAAATTCAGAGGAGAATGCTAATGCCACAAAACAGTAAATAACTTAAATAATATATCTGACTTTTAGCCATAATTCAATATAATATTTTCTTCCACTGTTAACAATATAATAGAGAAGTAATTATTTTAAAGTAAAAAAGCACAGGAATAAAAGGAAATAAAAAATTTCTAACTTTTCGTCCAAGATAGGATGACATACATCATTAAATATCATACAATAGAGTTTCTCAAAATTAGGTCAGCAATTTAAAATATGTAGTAAATGGAATCTATGCCCACTAAGGCAATTTGTATATTTCTACAGGCTTCATTAGGCATAATTTTGAAGGACTCTGTGAATCTATTAGTTCTTCCATAAATGAGCACACGATTTGGCCCATGGTAGAGATAAGCACATTTTGGTAAATGTTTTAAGTCCCAAACATAAAGGGGAAAAGGCAAAAAGAAATGGAAGGTCCTATTCCAGGCCATGTGCTGGGGAAGGGATAGAGTAACACCTTCTTCTAGGTAGACTAGACTTTGCCCAGGAAAGACACAAGTGTAGACCACTGAGTTATGCCAATGTAAAACAAAAAACATACTGTACAGTGGAAAGTTCAAGAAGCTGGAGCTTTGAGGAACTCAGTTGGTCTGTAAGAGATGACTATGTAATAGGCAAGATTTGTATCTCTGAACACAATCTTGTAATTGGAGAAATATCACTTGCCAACCATTGATCCTTCTTACAAGCAAGTGTAATGTTGTATTTCAGCTGCCTGCTCACAGGTACGCAGACTCTGAGAACATTCAGATGGTGAAAGACCTTGGGAAAACAACTAGACCCGGCTTGACAAAGCTCATCTAAGAAGTCCAACCCACGACAGTACATAAAAATGAAATCCACAGATATTCAGAAACGTCCATGTTAAAAGGACCTTTTCTTTTTGTAATTTATTTATTTATTTTTTTAATATTTTTATTTATTTCTAGGGGAGAGAGAAAGAGACAGCGTGAGCAGGGGAAGGTCAGAGAGAGAGGGAGATAAAGACTGAAACAGGCTCCAGGCTCTGAGCTGGCAGTCAGCACAGAGCCTGATGCGGGGCTCCAACCCACGAACCGTGAGATCATGACCCAAGCGAA
Organism: Proteles cristata cristata; assembly: GCA_017311185.1. NCBI lineage: Eukaryota > Metazoa > Chordata > Mammalia > Carnivora > Hyaenidae > Proteles > Proteles cristata. The sequence goes on from JAESUZ010003245.1 coordinate 875,585, forward strand.
AGTCGGACGCTTAACCGACTAAGCCACCCAGGCGCCCCTCTTTTTGTAATTTAGAAGGAGAAGACCTGAGAAAGAGGTTTAGTATTGCCGGACTACAGCTTTCTGGAGAGTGACTTTGCTATTTGGGGAAAAGTGAATAGAGGGCGGGATCTGAAGGAAGTGAGTGTCACTGTCAATTACCTCTGGAGAGTCAAACAGCAAGACTTGGAGAGTGGAGCTAAACTGGGAAGAGGGGAACTCCATCATCTCTCTTGGGATTGTTTTCTTAGACTGGACCCCAAAGGAATCTACCTCAAGGGTAGAATAAACACTGGAGGAAATATACCCCTGAAAGCAGGCAGGGGGATGGTGGTAAAAGCATACACACCCTGTGGTCAAGCAGGGCACCATTATTCACCAGAGCAGGGAAGCAGCTTTGTCTGGAAGGGCTGAACAAGACTATAACATATGAGAGTTGTCTTTGCTAGTGGCCAATGAGAATTTGGTCTGGGTAGTGTGCTTCCCCTGGGCCATCTCATTACCTTGTAGGTAATGACTGGAAATACAAGGTGATAAAGAGAAGAGCAGGGACAGCAGAGACTAGCAGAGAGGGCAGAGCAATAGCAGCAGGACCCAGTGCCAAAACAAGCAACTACTTGGAATCCAGACTCCAATCATGGGGACAGTAAGGACCATGGTCCCGGAGAACCTGAAGCCAGCTCTCGGCAGTGGAGCAAAGAGCCAGTCAGTGCCATCCTGGCATCAGCAGCTCATGGAGGCACTGTCCTGGAAAAGTATTAGCCAAAAGGGGCTATCTTGAAGATTTCAGAAAGGGGAGAGTTCATCTAGTACAGTTTTCCAGGCAAAGGGAGTGGCTGTATTTGAATTTACCTTACATATGACGTCCTGTGTATCCCCCATGCTAGTGAGACCCCGGGAAACATCTGCATCACATTTCAAATAAACAACTCCTATGAAGCCAGAAATTAGGGTTATTCTAATTTCATCGATGGGAAATTTAAAGAACTGTGAGATTTCCTCGAACTAAAAAGGGTAATACCCCAAATTAGAGCCCAAATCTGCTAATATTCACAGCAACGCTAAGACACAGGCTGCAATGTTAACTCAGACAGTGAATACCCAGCAGGCTCACTACATCAGATTGTAGAAGCACAGTGATCAACGTCAATTTGGATTCTATGAATGAGCCCCTAGATTTTACCATGCCTTTCTGTCGGGGTTTATTATCTGTTAAGGGGTTTAAATTGACAATAGAAAAATATTTCTGTGAAATCCGGTAATACACAGTGGTTAACCATAGCTGAATTTTATAAACTGTGATTTGTCAAATAATTCATGCTTTTCCCCAAACACAAACCCTGCATTATTCTGACAGCAAAAAGAGTCTACCTAGCACCTATAATTTACCATTGAACCTACAGCATATCTGCTTTATCTGGATTCTCAGAGGGTTAGGAATTTAAGCCCCCAAACCACTTTGTGATAGAAAATGTAAAAGTCTTCAAGCTAAAAGGACTGGAAATATCATTTCCCTGGACTTCAAATGCTACCATATATATCAGCTGAGGCTGAGCAGAGAACACTGACTGTACTCTTTAGACACATCTAAGAAATGAAATTATACAGGAGAGAAAGTAACAATCAATCAAATTAACAATTATTGAGCGGCACGCTCTCTCCTCAATCTGCTCAATTTACATTAGTAACTCTGCTAAAATGGCTGCTAGTAGCTCACTTAGGGCTTAAAAATAATGAGGCCGATAGTGTTATCACAGGGGTTAAGTTCTCTGTCCAAGATCCCACAGCTGAATGGTAGAGTTGGTATTTAAAACCAATGTATCTAACACCGACATCACTGTTCGTTTTACAATATCATGCTTCTTCCATCTGTAACCTTTCTGGTACTTAACCACTGCTTCTGTCAGGAAATTTTTTATTCTATTCTAAATCCCATTCATTTAAGCCTATTTACTTGAAATCTGTTCTTGTAAAGTTTTGAAACAGCTGGTCACTGTCCTTGGTGCAGAACTCCCTCACATACAGTACTTGGAGATAATTAAATCCCCCATCAGCAATTTCTTCTTTTGGCTGAATAAGCCCTTTCCAATGTTTCCTTAAAAAGATTTCTGTACCCGTAAATATCTTGCAGCATACCCACATCGTGTTGACGTTTACAGCTGGAACACGGGCACATGTGTTTTGGGGAGTCATTTATAACCCTGAGGATGGACCCTTCCTCCATTCCCTTCATGTTCCTTAACCAAATGTCTTCTATTTGATGCTTGAGCAGCTTGGTTCCCCCCGCTGAGCATTTTGTCCTCACTGACTTTCCTTATGTTTGCCGTGACCATTTTCTCCAATTCGCCAAGAAGCTGCTTCTGTTTTCTGCTGAGTACTGCAGATCCTCTGCCTTCTTGGCAAAATCCTTTGCCTCTTCTGTGTCAGTGTACGTATCTGCTTGAGAGGCACCTGCTATAAGCTAAATGGTTCTCCCCCAATCCATAGGTTAAAGCCCTAACCATCAGTTCCCCAGAATGTGACTGTGTTTAGAATTAGGGTACTTAGAGGTACATAAGTTTAAATGAAGTCATTGGGGTGGACTCTAATCCAATGGAACTGGTGTCCTTATAAAAAGAGACTGTGAGGGGTTCCTGGGTGGCTCAGTGGGTTAAGCATCTGCCATCTGCCTTTGGCTCAGGTCATGATTTCATGGTTTGTGAGTTTGAGCCCTGCAATTGGGCTCTCTGCTGTCCTCGCAGAGCCTGCTTCAGATCCTCTGTCACCCTCTCTCTCCGCCCCTCCCCCACTTGGGCTCTCTCTCTCAAAGAAAAAAAAAAAGACCTTAAAAAAAGATTAGAACACAGACACATGCACAAAATTAGCACCAACTGAACACACCATAAGAAGACCAGTCACCTACAAGTCAAAGAGAAAGGCCTCAAAAGACATCAATCCTGCCAACACCTTGATCTCAGACTTCTAGCCTCCAGAATGGTGAGAAAATAAATCTCTGGGGTTAAAGCCGCTCAGTCTATGGTCTTTACTATGGCAGCCGAAGGATATTAGTTCAGCTCCCTTGTAACGTCTCATCTCACTAACCATATGATTCATTATGGAAAGAATTCCACACATACTGGGTTCCTGGGTGGCTTAGTCAGTTAGGCGTCCCACTTCAGCTCAGGTCATGATCTTACGGTCCATGGGTTCGAGACTGGCGCTGGGCTCTGTGCTGACAGCTCGGAGCCTGGAGCCTGTTTCAGGTTCCATGTCTCCCTCTCTGCCCCTCCCTTGCTCACTTGCTTGCTCTCTCTCTCTCTCAAAAATAAATAAACTTAAAAAAGTAAAAAAAAAAAAATAAGAATTCCACACATACTGAAAATCCCTGAATACTGAAAAGGTCATATCACTTCTGTGGTATTCACGTCAAAAATGAACCAACACTATCCATAAGTTGGCATGAGATGATTCCTGAATTGCAAGGCATTCTACAAAATAAGTGACCAGTACTCTTCCAAGGGTCAAAGGCATCAAAGCAAGGAAAGAGCAAGAACTGACACGGTTTGGAGGAAACTAAGGAAATATGAAAACAAAATGCAATAGGAGATTCTGGATTGAATCCTGGGACAGACAAAGAGTATCAGTGGAAACCCAGTGAACTCACAGTAAGGTCTATTCTTAATTAATAACACTGGACGAACGTCGATCTTTCAGTTTTAATAAAAGTATATTTTTATACAAAATGTTGACATTAGGGAAATCCAGGTAAAGGGTATATGGAAAATCTCAGTTCTACCTTTTCAATATTTTTGAAATCTCAAAATTACTTCCAAAAAAAGCCTACAATAATAATCAATAATATATCATCATGTAAATATATATTATAAAAATTATGTATTCAAATACATATATTATAAAACAATAGATGTTATAATAAAAATTTAAATAAATAAAATAAAGGAACCAATAAATAACTACTGGGAGAGAAAAAAACACATTTAAACACTAAAGTATCCTCTGAAGTAAAGTCTATTAAAGAAAGCAGGAGAGAAGGAAGGAGCTGCTATTCATTCAGATCTACTGGACGATAGATCCAAGCACTTAATCCTCATAACAACACTGTCATCCATAAAACGTGACAGCTGATGAAACAAGCTCAAAAATATTTAAGTAACTCATTCAAGGTCACATAACAAGTATGAGGCCTGAATTTCAGACCCAAATCCATTTAAATCCAATGCACATGTTCATGCAACTGCCCCCCTTCCCCACACACTTAACATTAGTTTAATTGTATCTGTTCTGCCTTTTTTTTTTTTAATATTTTTATTTATTTCTGGGAGAGAGAGAGAGAGAGACAGCGTGAGCAGGGGAGGGTCAGAGAGAGGAGTCACAGACTGAAACAGGCTCCAGGCTCTGAGCTGGCAGTCAGCACAGAGCCCGACGCGGGGCTCGAACCCACGAACCGTGAGATCATGACCTGAGCGAAAGTCGGACGCTTAACCGACTAAGCCACCCAGGCGCCCCTGTTCTGCCTTTAAGGTTCCATTCTTGGCTGCACATTGGAATCACCTGGGGAGTTTTAAAAACTCCAGAGGCACGGGTCCCCACCTAGAAAACTCTCATGTCATTGTTTTGGGGTTCATCTGATTTCAGGATTTTAAAAAAATCTTTCCAGATGATTGAATATGAAGAGAACCACTCTACTGGCTTATCAATGCGTGGGTCACACACAACAGAACTCAAACCTTCCCAAAGAAGGAGCAATCATATCTATCATTTATCTGGGAGTGAGCACATATCATCAAAATCAATTCAATTTCACCTGGGCAACACATTCTTTATGGCGACAGCAGAGAAGCAGGAATTCTCCAGGACACGCTGGAGAACAGGGTCCAGCTATAGAAGGGCTGCCATCAGCTAATTGCATATGTGCCAAGAATTTAGAGGCAGTTGATTTGAGAGATAAATCTCTGAACTCTTTCAATACAGAGGGGAACGTAGCCATCTTTTGATGGGTAGAAGGCAAATGACTTAGTGTCTTTGATTTTAATTTCCTCTGGTCCTTTAAAATGGCAAAGGAAAACCATGAAGCTATGCAAGACTCTAATTGAAAATAAACATTTTCCTACTTTTGAGTGGAATTGAGGCTGAGAAAAAACTGAATAGCTTCAAGGTGAGGAATGAAACAGAAAGCACCATCAAGAAGGCTGCAATGAGGGGATCTGAAAACCATTCCGTTTGCTGAATTGTCAGCCGTGCGAGCACTTACAGACAATTACAATCCTAGAAAACAAATAAAAAGTGTGTAAGTAGGCACTTTGATACTTCTTCCTAATTATAGGGTTTACGAGCTGGATTCTAAAAACACAAATAGAGGCAATGCGAACAATAGTAACCCTGAAATGAGGTGATGAACTTATTAGCTTGACATAATTACACAGCTGTGACTGGGTGACAAGCACCCCCCCACCCCCCACCCCCCCCCGAGGCACGGCGCCTCCTCATTGCTGGGTCTTGCAGTGAGGGGACCAACCTTTGTGCTTTGGATTTTGAGAAAATGCAATTTAGGTTGAATCATATGGAACTGCCAATATTTGGCCTACGAAATGGCAATTCCATATATTGGGTTACAATACGAAGATCTCCTTCATCTCCCTTGGGTTTCTCAGGGGCACAGACTTCTTTTTCTAGAGCCTTTGAAATATCCATAGCACCAACCGCAGAGCAGCGAATAATAGAGCAAGCTCAGTAAAGGCACATACAATAAAAGAAGAAACTCCCCTACCTATAAAGAAAGACTGTATTTTCTAATATCTAATGAATTGAGAAGTCCTGGAAACCACCATCTGTGATATATATACCAAATAACATTTCATTCTGGTAATTGGCCCAGATACCAAATTGCACCTGCAAATCGGCTGACTGTCTGGGGTTTTTAGACAATGATTATTTACTGTCCCTCTTGATTTATTTGTAGAGGGCTTTGGAAACTCACTGGGGTTAGAAGCCTTTCACTGTATATAGACACACACATACACTCACACAAAGAAGGCTTATAATTAACTATTTTACATATCTATGATATACAAATGCTTGTGTTTAATCTTCCAATTTTTTAGATATAAGAAAAAAAAACTAGACAAAAAGAGAAATCTCCAAGAAAGGCATAAACTAATTCTTAATTGTCTAACTTTTTTTTTTTTTTTAGAAATGAAAGTTTGTTTGTAAGTTCCCATGTCACATACACATTTTACCTTTGAAAAGCCAAATATGGACTTGGCAGATTTTTCATATATATGCCAAAGAGAGATTTCTATAGAAGGTTTCATTCCACAGAAGAACTGCAAACCCCTTCAAGGCTCCAGGCAGCAAACTTCAAGATATAATAATAAAAGCTCACATGTATTGAGTGCTCACCATATTTGATGTTCTAATGGTTTAAACACACTAGCTATTTAATCTTCACAATGATCTTAAGAGGCTGGTACCATGTTTATTCCATTTAGCAAAGAAATGAAAGGGCTTCAGTAGGTCTTTTGCCCAGACACATGCTTCTTAAAAGGCAGAGCCTGAGTTCTGTTTTATGTGGCTTCTTGCCTGAGCAAGTGCTCAAACGTGCCATTCTCCTGCCTCACATGGGCTCACACTGGCCAAACTACAGTGCAACCATAATAATATTCCAGAATTACATAACCCCATTGTGCATTATTTTGATTTGTATAGTAGGTTATTAGCAGCTACCTTGAGTGTTGCTCAATGAAAACAAAGTAAGAGGCATCATCTTTTGTGGAGGCATGCAGTATAAGTTGTTTTATTATATTTATCACTTCAGGGTTTATTTCAAGTTCATTATGTAAAACAATGTTTGTCAAAAAAAAAAAATTAGGATGTGTCCACTGAATGTGTATTGCATTTCTTAGTGAAGTACTAGCAAATGATGTTAGAGAGTTTACAATTCTTCTAATTTATTAAGCAGTTTTATTGTTTTGTGTTTGGAAACTAATTAATTGAAACCATTTACAGGTATAATCATTAACCAAGAATTGGTTGGACCCATGTTTTATCAAAACAAGAGTGAATATAAATCCAGATGTCTTCATTTTAATTGGAAAGATTCCATTGCTAGAATTCATTTATTGGGGAATGTCCACAGTGGGAAAAAAATGTATCTCTAATAAATGGGGTCACTGTAATTGGATTTTATAATACTGATCTTGCTGAAGAATGATGATGCTTTATAGGAAAAATACACTTGCAATATGAATATGACTGGTCTCTGTGGTCATTTTTTAAGTTAATTTATTGAGAGAGAGAGAGAGAGAGGAGGGAAGGTGAGCATGGGAGGGGCAGAGAGAGAGAGAGAGAGAGAGAGAGAGAGAAGGAGAGAGAGAATCTCAAGGAGGCTCCACACAGTCAGCGCAGAGCCCAACCTGGGTCTCCATCTCACAAACTGAGATCAGATCATGACCTGAGCAGAAATCAAGTCTGTGGCTTAACCCACTAAGCCACCAGGCGCCCCCCTGTGGTAGTTATGAATCTGGTATTCATGAATTGGAAAACTAGGATAACAGGCTTGGAGTATTTAATGCATGTGAATAATCTGGATTATCGCAGCCAAGATACAATCGCACGCCAGGGGAATGAAGCAAGTTTGGAAACCCAAGGTTGTGTTATTGTGCAGTTACCTGGAGTAAGTACTACAGTAGCTTCCTAACTGGTCTCCCTAATTTCATGTTATTCATTCCCTGTAGTCTATTCTCAACACGGCAACCGGTAAGATGAAGTTAGACTGGTCTTCTGAAGTGTACCATCGTGGGGAGAATAAAATATAAACTCCTCACAGTGGCCAACAAGGTCCAACCTTTCTGCTCCAGCCACACTGGCCTCACGCTTGTCATGTGCCCCCCATCAAAGAGCCTTTGCACTGCGGTTCCTTCTGCCTGCAGTGAAGAATTCCAAATGGATAGTACTCTCGCTTCATCAAATATTACCTCCCAGAGGCCTCGGCCATCCACCCCCATTTCAGACTCACCCACATCCGGCCCCGGCCCAGTCAACTGACACATTTTATTTCTCACTTGCTTTTCATTCCCTGAGAGCACACACCATTTGTTTATTTGTTTCCTATCCTCCCTGCTAGAAAATAAATTCATTGAGGGCAGGGGCTTATTTTATTTTTTGGACCCAAGACCCAGAAGAGTACTAGCCACATAACAGACATTCTCTAAAAGTTTTTGGAATCAGTGAAAGAATCTGAAAAATTGAGTGACTGTCTCTGAATGAATGGCTCATTTTGATTTAAGGTGAAATTTCAGAATTAGAATGAAGATGGAAACTTCCTCCTTAAAGAAAGCAGGATTTGCAGGTTTCATGGATTCTATTTGGAAGACCACTTTCCCAAAATCCAATAAGCCTTGGGAAAAATATACGGAGTCCTGAAAAATAAGAAAGTAAAAATTGTTGCATTTTCTCTATTGTCCACTGAAGACTTTGGTTTCAGTTATATACTTTTAATGCTATTTATTTTTTTGAGTTTATTTATTTTGAAAGAGAGCACACAAGAGTGCTATTTTTATTTATTTATTTATGTTGAGGGGCAGCAAAGGAACAGAGGTGTGGCAGAGAAAGAGGGAGAGAATCCCAATCTGTCAGCACAGAGCCCAAGGTAGGGCTCGAACTCACAAACCATGAGATCATGGACCTGAGCCAAAACGAAGAGCCTACACTTGACTGACTGATCCACCCAGTCACTCCTAAACATGCATGCCTCTTTTAATGTTCACATTGCAAGTATATTACTTATGATGTTATGATAGTATTATATAAGCGAGGTGGTTGGACTAGATGCTTTATTTTTCTTTTTAATGTTTTTATTTATTTCTAGGAGAGAGAGAGAGACACAGCGTGAGGAGGGGAGGGTCAGAGAGAGAGGGAGTCACAGACTGAAACAGGCTCCAGGCTCTGAGCTGGCAGTCAGCACAGAGCCCGACGTGGGGCTCGAACCCACGAACCGCGAGATCATGACCTAAGCGAAAGTTGGACGCTTAACGAACTAAGCCACCCAGGTGCCCAGGACTAGATGCTTTAAAAAGCAAGTAAAAAGGAGAAAACATGCTTTGTAAGTAAAAGATAAATGGGAGTACTTATTTTTTTGTTATTACCTTTTGCTAGTTTGTTATTTTGTGTCCTTTCCATCACATGCCTTGCTATCTTGCTTTAATTCTAAGAGTAAATACACACCCCATTTTAAGAATAGGAATGAAAGGGGTGGGGTGCATTCCCAGATAAGAGCTCTAAGAGAATTAGTTCTAGTGTGATTCACAAGACATGAAGCCATTATATCTTTGTCCCCATGGAGATGCATCACACAGTGACAACTGCTCCCTCATCCTCCTCAAAATGTCCTGAAATCATGATACATTTTCCACCATAGTTTGTTCTAGACCCCAGTCTTCTCTAGAATGTCCTGCCCAGTCTGCGGTGATGTATATATGCCCTCCCTCCATAATGTCAAGGGACTTATCAATCTCTGATTTCCTGATAAATATTATCTTCTGTTTTCTAGAACATTGCCTGGAGGACCTTTAAGCTACCATAAAACTCACATTTCAATACCAAAAAAGATATTGTTGCTTTGCAGAGATGTTTGCCAAAGTACAAAATATGTGACAAAGAGAGAAGAACACTACAGACCAAACTACATGTGTTGCAGAACCCACTCAACTCAGAATAGTGCAGTGGGCTCACACACGGCTGAGAGAGTTTGCAGTATATGTGCTAATGCATTCTGGCCAAGAGCGTATGGCACAGTCTGCCACAGCACTCACTGGCTGAAAGTGTACGGCAAAGAGTATATATACAGGGATCTGTAATTTTGTTTTAATTACAAAAACACTTCTATGATAAATAGTGCTAAAACGAATCAGTATTACGCAGGGAAGCATGGAACATGCAATATATTCAGAAGGAGGTGATAATTATTTCACAAATGATAAAGCAATTATGTAAAGATATGAAAAGCTGAATTGTGAAGAAAATGAGCCAAGGCATGAAAACATGCATTCATTTAATAAACATTTACTTATCTATGTGCCAGAGGGGGGCACTCAACCAATACCCAAGTTTATCAACTAGACATACAACAATGAAAAGACATTGTTCCTTGACCTCAAAGAGTTTACAATCTACTATGGAAAAATAGATACACAAATAAACAATATGTTGACTATTTTACTAAAGCTTTTGCAAAATACTATGGGGACCTAGGGTGGAAGACATGAATTCTCCTTGCTTTGTCAGGAGCGCCTTCACTAAAGATTACTGTAACGGAACCTAAGGAGATGACTGGGTGAGTCATGCAAAGGAATAGCATGTGCCAAGGTGAGAAAGAAAATGGCACGTTCAGGTGACTGCAGATCATTGAGTGTAGCAGAGGTCAGATCATAAAGGGCCTTCTATACCATGCTAAGAAGGAGGTTGGTCTTCATCTTGTGTAAAATGGAAATATTTTAAATAAGGGAATACTATGATCAGATTTTCAATCCAACTATAACAAACTGTAAAGCAGTACTGTCTTTTCCCCTTCCTTGAGAAGCTGAGGTTATTGACAGTATCCTGAAAGTTCTCTACAGAGTGGAAACAATATTGTGAATGAATGAATGAATGACTTAATATTTTATGAATCTCTGTTATGATAAAGCAATTCTACCCAAGGAGTATTTCTGTGCAACAATGAAAAAAATGGGGTTTTAATGATTCAATAGTAATCAATATTAACATTTGTTACTAGCTTTCTTATGAAACTCTGATTTCCACTGTGAATAACTTCCAGTGGAATCAACATAATGCAGTCCAGTACTAGTGAGAAATTCTCAATAAAGCATCAGAAGGAGTCAATTACGTGTGGCTAATTTTCTAAAAAGTGGGGGGAAAACAAAGTTTAAGAGGCATACAAAGTGAGTAAAAAAGAAAGCCAAACTGGAGCTAAGAGAACCAAGATTCAAAACACATTCTCATTCCTTAATGGGGTGAATCTCAGTTCACACGCTCTCAATTTTCCTCCTTCCAGACAAAGTGGGAATAAGTATATTACTCCCTGACTATGCAGAGCTGTTTCCCAAACCAAATGAAAAACATGCTTATAAGTGAAAAGCACAAAATATCTGGGTTATGAAGACCTCATCTGTCAGTGTACATAACATAAGGAGGCATGAAAAGTGCAAACATGGGCACTACTGTGACAAAACAGTCATAAATCCAATACTAGAACATATTTGATCATCAAGTATGAGCTGTTTTTAAAATTGAGAAAATGTATTTGTTGCCTAAAGATAGCTCTTCCCCAAATATTTACCATGCTGGCAAAACAGGAAAAACGTAAAATAAATTTTTTGCATGAAAATTTCTCATCCACTAGAGTTGTTGTCCGTGTTACATTAAAGCACATTGGGATTCAGTATACCAGGAATCTGATAAAGAAACAGGATGGCACAAAGGATGGAGGGTAAGGAAGAGGGAAACACACAAAGAAGTCCAGGCAAGTAGATACAACACAGGGATGCTTCCAAACACAAAAATGTCACCTTTTATTCCTCCAAGCTGTGTCATAAATCCCTTCATATACATCCAGGTGCACATCAGATGATTCCCAGCACTGTTCTCCCACCTACCCAGAATGTATTGGTGAGAGAACACGGCTGTAGGGCACATAGATGTCAGCTATGTGTTGCTTGCTACTGCTGGCTGGAAAACTTGATGAAAATCCCATGCAAGGGGGAATTGGAGAAGCCCATAGATATCTGTGACTGTGTAAGGTTGTGTCCTGAAGTTATATACAAGATCTTCATGAATGATAGAGCAACCCCTCTATTATGGGGTTGAATCTCATCTTCACAAAGCTACACTGAGGGGCATCAGAGTGGCTCAGTCAGTTGAGCGTCTGACTCTTGGTTTTGGCTCAGGTCGTGGGATTGAGCCTCCCAACGGGCTCCACACTAGACATGGAGCTTGCTTGGGATTCTCTCTTTCTCTCTCTGCTCCTCTTCCCTGCTTGTGTTCATTCTCTCTCTAAAACAAAGAAAAAAATATATAAATATATAAAAGGATATGTTGGAGTCTTAACTCCTGGTACCTGTGTGTTTGACCTTATTTGGAAATAGGGTCTTTGCGGGTGTAATCAAGTTAAGATGAGATCATTAGAATGGGTCCTAATCCAGTATGATGTGTCAGAAGAGGTGGGATATGCCATGTGGACACAGAGACACACGGGGCAAAGACGGCCAGGTGACAGTGAAGGCAGAGGTTGGAGTAATGTCTCTATAAGTCAAGGAAAGCCAAGGATTATTGGTACAAGGAAGGATTTTCCCCTACACATTTTGGGGGAGCATGGCTCTGCTGACACCTTGACTTTGTATGTCTAGATTCCAGGTTTACGTGATAATAAACTACGGTTATTTTAAGCTACCTAGCTTGTGGTACTTTGTTATGGCAGCTGTAAAAATCTATGCTCTCACACAAATTCATCTATCTACCTACCTATCTCTCTATTTATCTATCATCATCATCAAAATATCATACCAAGCAGGGTGCCTGGGTGGTTTAGTCAGTTGAGCATTTAACCTTTGATTCAGCTCAGGTCACAATCCCACAATGGGACTGAGTCCCGTATCAGTCTTCACGCTCAGTGTGGAGCCTGCTTAAGATTCTTTTTCTCCATCTCTCTCTCCGTCTCTCACTCTCCCTCTGCCCTTCTCCCCTGATTGTGCTCTGTCTCTCTCTAAAATAAATTAATTAATTAATCAGTTAAATATCAGACCAAGCAGAAATGATACTTTAGTAAATACTACACCACAGTGCCCATCTGTATTCTCTGTCCAGGCCCAATCAAATGCAAACTGGTCAAATATATTTTTTTTTAATTTTTAAATTGGTTGTTTCATTTTTTCCCTACACTTTTATGCAGTTTCAATGTTAAGCTGTCTTTTTGCTACAGATGCCTGAAGGATGAAAAAATGGAAATGGAAAAGAAACTCATAATTAATAATGTACATTTGTTGACTAACTGCATTTTAACAGAAAAGCATTCACACTAAATTGTTACAAATGAGTTTTTGTGATCCTTTTCTTGCTGCCATATTACAGAATGAAAGGTGTTTTTCATCTCAATATAGGAATTTTAGGCATATGCCTATTCAACCGGCACTAAAAAAAAGTCCAACTTAAAATCAGTAAAAAGCCTAAATACAGTTAATCAATCAAGAAGGTATTTATGGGTGGGGTGCCTGGGTGGTTCAGTGGGTTAAGTGACCAAGGCTCAAATCGTGATGTCAAGGGCTTAGGTTATAATGTCAAGGTTAGTGGGGTTGTGATTCCACCCCAGCATCGCTCTGCACTGACAGTGCTGAGCCTGCCTGGGATTATGTTTCCCTCTCTCCCTCTCTGTCCCTCCCTCGCTCACACATGCTCTCTCTCTCTCTCTCTCTCTCTCAAAAATAAACATTAAAAAAAAAAAAAGGAAGGTATTTATGAGGATCTTGTTAAGTGTTGGTGCTGAACTTTAGGCTCCCAGGGCAATGTGTCAAGTCCCGTGTCCTTGATGGAACTGCCAGTCAGCTGGGAAGGACGTAGTCTTCAGGAGGTTGGGACCCACAGGTTTCTAAGTGTGCAGTGAGTCAGTGAAGCCTGGAGTTACAGCCATAAACAGGAATCTGGCCCACAACTGAGAACAAGGCCACGCTGCTGCCTGGTCAAGTTCGGCCAGCTTGTTTTCTGGTGTTTCCACACACTCACTGCTGCTTGCATTCTCTTTTCCAGCCATTTCTTCTCCCGCTCAATACTCACAACCGCTAGGGGCAGAGTCAGGATGTGCCTGTGGGCTGACTGAACCACTGTGCCATCCCATCTCTTAGGGTGCCTACCAGTATAAAGGCAGAGAGGAGGTCCGGATTGCTAAGCCCGGCACTTGGGGGGAGGGGCTTAACTTGCCTTAACTTGTGAGCTGGAAACTGAATTTCCAGCTTTGAGAAACTCGTCCAGAGCTAAATTCACAGCACCGAACTCACTAACAAGGACAGAAGATGCGATTTAATCTGTATCTACATATAAAGTCAATCCTCATTATTTGCAGATTTCATATTTGCAAAATCACCCACTCACTAAAATTTATTTATAATACCAAGATCAATACTCCTGGTGCCTGTGTGATGTTTCAGACCACATGCTCAGAGCAGCAACAGTTCTGAGTTACCGGGGAGGCATGGTCCCAACTGAAGTTGAACAAGGCAATGCTCTGCCTTCTTGCTTCTGCTCTCATCATGCAGACAGGCATCTTTTTTGTGCTCTATTTAGTGCCATGTTTTTCTACATATTTGTGCTTTTTTTTGGTAATTTTGCTGCTTACAATGGTCCCCAAGCATACAGTTGAAGTGCTGTCTGGTATTCCTAAGCTTATGCAAGAAGGCGAGATGTGCCTTAGGGAGAAAATACATGTTAGATACAGGCAGGAGTTATTATATAGTGTGCTTGACCATGAGTTCAAGGTTAACGAACCAACAATAGATATCAAATATTGTGTCTTTAAATAGAAAGATACATAAAATAACGTTGTGTATTGATCAGTTGAAAATGCTGCGTGACCAGAGGCTTTCAGGAATCTAAACTTGCAGTTCCCCTAGGAGTAATTAGTATTCACTAATTCAGTGTCCACAGAAATTTTACAGAACACAACTACCACAAATAAGGAGAAGAGATTCTGTCTCTATTTACACATACATATATATGCACATACAATTATGTATATATGTGAAATCAACTATATACACACATATAAATATATGTATACAAGTATATAAGTATAAAATACATGTATACATTTATACATACATGTAATTTATACGATGTTATATATTTTTTCACTATGTTGGCTCTATATAGATGGTAGTCAACAAAATCAATATGGCTTCGCTTCTCATGAAACTTAAAGTCTAAATTTTCTTAATGTTTTATTTATTTCTGAGAGAGGGAGAGAGAGACAGCATGAGCAGGGGAGGGTCAGAGAGAGAGGGAGACACAGAATCTGAAGCAGACTCCAGGCTCTGAGCTAGCTGTCAGCACAGAGCCCAATGCGGGACTTGAACCCATGAACTGTGAGATCATGACCTGAGCCAAAGTCAAATGCTTAACCGACTGAGCTACCCAGGTGCCCCAGACCTTAAAGTCTAGTAAAGGAGTAAAATATTAATTAGCAAACCCCTTTGGGCTGCTAAATCAAAAACCACATTCCTCCAATCACCTTCATCAGCAGTAAAACTTGATGTGTTTATCTTTGCTGATTTCTCTCTCTCAAGTGGTTATTTGGTAGAGCAAGGAAGAAGACATTGCATTAAAATGAGTTCAACGGGGCAGGGCTCTTTGTTTTATTTTGCTCGGAACCCCTAGCTCCTGACACAGGTACCTTGTACATAGCAGACTCTCATAAATGAATAAATTTATTGGTCCACTGAACACACCAACAGCTGGTACCAGTAAGAAAAGGGTACAGAAGCAAACTGCAAAATAAAACTACAAAATATAGTCATTCGTCTGATAATAATTCTTCTAATTCCTTTCTCCTTGCTAAGAACCTCTGAATGTGTGCTGGCGGTGGGAAAGTTAACCAAAGATAAGCAAGCAGGCAAGCCTCTCTAAGGGCCAGTGGAAATTAATAAATGAGCTATCCAAAAAAAAAAAACAAAAACAAAACAAAAAACACTTGTGGCTAGTTTAGTGTTCTAGAAGATATTTCTTTGTAACTACCTAATACCTTTATGCTCTCCAATCAATCAATTTATTGATTTCAGCTGTTCAGCAAATTTGGCCTGAATAACCAGCAATGAAAATACTTCAAACCCTTCAGGAAAATCATCAATAATAGTAAATAACATTAATGAAAAATCATCTATAAGTTGTTTGTGTCGTTGTCATTTTATTCATAACTCTATTCTTTTTGACAGCAAAATTGATACCATTCTAGCTATGAATCTTTGTATTGGGCTAAATGGGGGAATGCCCCAATCCAACTATACAAATGATTAAAAATTTTTAATGTGGAAAATTTTTTTTCTATTGACTGCAAATACATTCCAATGCATGCATCCCAAGATATTGGCAATACCAACTGAATGAGAAGAGGCAGTTTGGCCAGGTGCCATTTTGCCACTAACTAAAAAAGCTAAGGACTGCTCTGCAAATCTCCTAAATAAAAAAGCAATCTAGTTTCTGGCAAGGAGATCAGCAATGGCCATTTCATATAAATGAATCTGTCATGATTTCATTTGCGCACAAGCTCGATCATCCAAAATAGCAGAAACAGCAGGCTGTGGTGTGGCTTTTCTTTATCTGTTTTTGATAGACTGCTTCTCCCTTTCCTTCCCCAAGTGATGACTGCCATCGATGAAAAACTATACTGTGAAATTGCAAGAAAATTATTCTCAATTTTAATAGTCAACTAACTTACCAAAGAGAAATTGTGCCTTTTATTTTGTTAGTGCTTTACAGATTCCTAACACAAGATCAAGTACAAATGTGATCTTCCCCTTATATATCTTCATCAAAATAAGATAAGTAGAGTATGACAGGCTATAAAGCACATTCTTTGCTTATTGGCATGCCCACCTGTTCCAGATCATTTGCAGAGCTGCCAGTAACAGAAGGAAGTGGCATAAATGAAACATGTCTTTTTCAGTAAGATTTTCTTGCAAGATCCACAGAGAACATCAACTATTATTTTCTAAAGCCAATCAAAGGTCTTCAGTGCCAATATGCCCATCTCAACAGCTATGCAAGCTGGTCTTATTTCCCCAACTCTGGCTATTCTGGTCACGTGGTGCCGAAGCTGCTTCATTAGGCAGAACCAGCAAAGACAGAGTGAGGAAATGGTATGCCCTTCATTCCAAATAAAAGCAGAGCACTTTATTTTTTCTTTCCTTTAAAAGGCAATGAAAATTGTTATAGCTTAGCAAGAGGATAATGGAAGTGCATCACTGGACTAAGAGAGGCTTAAGAGTTGTATTACACTGTGTCCGCTCCATCAAAAGGATTTGGGGGCTCCTCACGGATGCCTGAGATTTCCCGGGCGAAGATGTGTAAGATGACTCTACCTCCCTCCTGCTCCTCATCCGCTCCCATCCCATCTGTACTGAACATCGTGTTCCCAGACAAGTTCCCTCAGGAACTGTAATTTTCTGATTAATGCTACACTGTGAGAAGATTCAAAATGGTTGAGCAGGGTCATTCCATTCCCTAAAGAACCATAATTGTAAGGCAGCAGTAGCCTATCCTGAATTTTTCAGTTATGTTTAAAATATCCTATTTTTAAATCTACCTTTTTTGGGAAGTTAATTATTATAACTAGGGAGGTTAAATTTAGAAGAATAAAATTTGTTGAATCCTCAAGAAATGTTTTGGGTTTGTGTGGTGACTTTTTTTTTTTAAAGAAACAGCAACTTTAATTTCTGGCTCAAATATCACAGTGTTCTAAGAAAGTCTCCATCATGTCTTATAAAATATAGCATTTTTTAAACACCTAAGGTCAATTTTGTGCAAAATGAAAACAAGCCCATATTTATTCAGCAAGAAATAGCACCGTGTTAAGAAAGAAAACTAGAATATAAATCTAGGCATCTGACTTGAAGTTGAAATCACAAAACCAGCTAATATTTGGCTATGAGTAAATACACCTTTTTGGACTCCATATTTTGCATACACATTAAAAGGTCAGGCTAAATGATGCTAAGATCTCTTCAAAATCCCAAATTCCATTATTCTAATCAGCAAAGGAACAATATGACTAAAAATCCCTTCTTGTTTCATTTAATACTTAGTAAACCACAATAAAATAAATGTTTTCCTCTGCAGGGCTGATCTCTGTGAAAATTCTATTTTACTCTTTATCTCCTAAAATGCATTATTAAAATACTCTCTTTCTTAAAGATATGACTAAACAAGGCCATTCGTTAAGAATTTTAGAACCGTAACAAAATCAGCACAACTCACCATATGGGTTTGAAAAGACATTGAAATCCTCTCCCTCGGTTTTGACTTTGTCATCCTCTAAAAGAAATTTGGCTATTGTCCAGTTTAATTTATGTAACACTTTGTTGCCTGTGTTTAACATAATTGCAGACATGATACGCATTCATAATTGAAACCTAAGCTCTAATGGTCTACTTTTCATCTCATCAAAACCTAGCTACAGGAAGAAAGGAATTCTACTACGGATCCTGGTAAGACACATGCAAGATAGTAGCAGTAATCACATTAATCACAGGGCACCCCTATTAGGCAATAGGCAACATTAGCTGGTGAAGTTCAAGACCGATGATGTTTGCAAACCTTAGTAGATGGATTTAGACCCAAAACATGATTCATAACAATTATCACATGAATTATATTCAAGCCTTCAATAGCCACCAAATACCATATTATTTGCATAACTCTAACCTTTCTAAGCAAATTCAAGAAGGATTTTAAAAGTAAAACCAAAGTTAACATGCAGCAGTTACCTGGATGGTGTTGAAATCAAATAGCACAGTTTTCTTCTAAAAATTAAGTTTTACCACATATCCTCCATAAATTCTCCTGTTAATATTCTGCAAGGACATATGGACAGTGTGAAAATTCTTAAGCAATGTTGCATAAAATAATGCATTACTTTTCTTTGTCTTTCACTCCAGTTTCTTCTCTGACCACATTTACCAAGATTATCCTTCATGCCACAGGGGTACCAGTGTTTTCTCTGCTCCTCCAAAGATCACATTGTGTGCTTTAACCAATTAAATTCTACACTGTGTGTACCCTTTCGTTTGGTTTCCAGGTTACTTTATTTTCAGATGTGTTCAAGGTACTGTTACTCATAAATTTAAGAACCACTTGGACTAACCAATGAATAACATGCATGAAGAGGTGAAACAATTTTGAGAGTGAGGCTGCAATCTCAAATTCTAATTACAAACAGTGCCATCTGATAATGACCGTAAAATAAAAAAGCATCCCGCCCAAAGGACCCTTCAAATGAAAGAGGGCTCAGGTAACATGCACTGATGGTCATGTTCTCTGCACCTTAAACAAAGTCAGTCTGTTTCCAGGAGCAGACAGGAAGTAACAGTGGGTCAGGCTGATTTGGAAAAGGGGAGGAAGAGGGGATAGTGCTCAAGGGTTCCCGCTATATTCTTTCTCTTCTAACTTTCTTTCCTCAATTGTTCATTCCATAAATATTGATCCACCACTATGTCTAATATTTATATTTACACTTCTCTATATATGTGTACATTACATATGCAAAAAAAGTTCAAGATGGAAGTCTGCAGGTTTTAATGGAATTTGTGCCCTACAAAAACTAATCATTTCAAACTGAGTTGGAGGTGTTTCTTTTGAAATCCTATAAATTACTGAAAGAAAGAGATCCAATCAAAACCATCCAATACTTTTCTCACTGAGCTTCTCTGTGGTGTCTGACATTCTCTTATTGCAGAAATTCTCTTTTTTATTATCCTAGAATAGATTTTCTTGATTCTCCTCTTAGCTCTCAGCACCTGACCATTTCTTTCTGAGTACTTCTCAATCCACCTCATTCTCTAAATGTCTGCGTTTCCCACCATTATATCAGCCATCCTCTTTTCTTCACAAAGCCCTTCCCCAGGATGTGCTCTCAGTCCCGCCCCTGACTTAGAATCTTTATCTCCAATCTAGATCTTCTTCTTGGGCCCCTTCTTCAGTCCAGTCCTGGACCTTCCTTCTTAGAAATACCCAGTGCCTGCATCGTGCCCACCACCATCTTTCTCTGCATCCCAATCAGTTCCTTCTGTCTATGTAAAGAGGTCCACCATTATTCCCCTGTGCCCTAACCCTGAAACTTCAAGTCACTGTATTCCTTCCTCCCACTCACCCCTCCCTTATTCATTTGTCACCCAGTCTTACTGTTTCTATCACATTTGACATTTACATTTACATATCACATAATACACTTGTGTATTCCCTGACAGTGGGGTTGAAGAACTTTAATCTGGAAATGCAATATTCCCCCTTCTTAGCTATGAGCACCAAGGTTCACAGTAAAGTTCAAATTGTGTAGCAAAACATTTCTCTCTACTTCTTTAACAAGAACTACGGCTTTATTCTCTTATCATTTCTTAATTATAGTGAATTCGGAAAATACGACCTTTATGATGTCACCAAAGTGAGACCATCATGATTAACATTTAAATGCACTGCTTCTAATCTTTTTATTTATTTATATTCCTATTTTAACAAAGTGATATTATCCTTTATTTATTTAATATAAGGTACTTATTGTATAATTAAATATTATATCTAATGGGGTTAACTAATATTCCACTGGATATAATTTGGATAATTTGGCTAACAATAATTATGATTAACAAACAATATTTTAACATTTCTCTATTATAGCTTTTTCTTTAATTTTTCACAGCTGAAGGGAAAAAGTATCAACAAGTATCCAAACAGCATATTAGAGGTTTGTTAGTCTTTTTATTATTTTTTTCAGAACTTCCCCCAGGGCAAAGATTTTGTTTTGTTTTGTTTTAAATCATTATCAGTTTGATAGATAATCTGAGGCATCTCATTATGGCTTTAATTTTTACTTCTTGAGTATCAGTGAGATTGTTTCTATATGTCTATTAATTTATAATTAATATATATTATATATGAATAATATATATTTCTTCTACCCATTTTTAATTGGGAAATTTGTATTTTTCTTATTTGTAAAATACCTTTATTATATTATATATCATATATCATATCACATTATTATATCATGGTTCTTAACCTCCAGATGCATATTTTGTTGTTTACAATTTGCCATTTTCTTTTCAACTTTGTGCATGGTATCTTTTTATTCTTTTGATTTATGGAAACTATAAATATTTCTGTAGTCAAATCTATCATTATTTTCACTGTTGCCTCTTTCTCTGCTGTTATATACAGAATGTCTTTCTACCTACAAATATAAGGAAAATATTAACCTGATGGTGCTTTTATAATTTTATTCTTTTTTTTTTCTTTTTCTTTCTTTTTTTTTTTTTTACATTGAACTCTGCTCCATCTGGCAGTCACACTGAAATACTGTTTCAGGTAAGAATGGAACCATATTTCTACTGAAATTAAGACTTTACTCCTAATTACTGAATAAATCTCAATTTTTGCACTTGTTTTTAAGACTGTATGATCATAGTCTACTTTCTTTTGTGTAATTGACCCTTTCAGGAGCTTTCTGTTTCTAGATTTATTCTCAGGTCTTACTGATCTTATGTCCTTAAATAAATCCATTCACTTCTTGATGTCTGATTCCATTACCTACAACACAGAGTTGGATCTATTTGCAGATCAGTTTAAAAATTAGAGATGAGGGGCGCCTGGGTGGCTTAGTCGGTTAAGCGTCCGACTTACGCTTAGGTCATGATCTCGCGGATCGTGGGTTCGAGACCCGCGTCAGACTCTGTGCTGACTGCCAGCTCAGAGCCTGGAGCCTGTTTCAGTCTGTGACTCCCCCTCTCTCTGACCCTCCCCTGCTCACGTTCTCTCTCTCTCTCTCTCTCTCCTAGAAATAAATAAAATGTTAAAAAAATTTTTTTAAAAATAAAAAATAAAAATTAGAGATGATTTATATGAAATGCTTATCACAGCACATGTAAAGTTAGGAGCACTCAATAAACAGAAGTTCCTATTTATTGTTTTACTTATTCATTTTTTATTGATCTATATCTCATCTTGTGCCAGTACCACAATGACAAACACGTTTGAAATTTAACATATGCTCTGACACACTAGCCATGGGAAAACTCTGACATGTTTACTTACCACGGAAGCCTAATTCTCAACACTCCTCCCAACAGTCATGAATTTAACAAGTATTTCAGCACCAACAATATATAAGACACTGTATTAGGCACCGTAGGGGACACAAAGATAAATGAGAAATGGGGTGCTATTCAGAATTTTTCTAACCCCTGCCTCCGTCTGTTAACGCACAATGTAAATGCAATATTCATTTACTAAACCAAATATTTATTAGCCCCTGCAATGATTGGATACTGTACCAGAGGCCAAATGTGAGGATGATGTATTTTGTCTGGGATTCACCATACAAATCTGATGCTGCACATATCAGATATGAACCAATATCTCCCACTTGGGGAATTTGCTGAGATAATCTCCCTTCAATATTCAATTCCTTCATGAAGTCTTCCTTAATTTCTCCATTAGAGGTCATTATTATTTACTCAGAATCCTCTTACTATTTCTCTTCATTACCCTTTCATAGTAGCTCAAGTGGTGCGTTCCTCTGGCCTCCGAGGACATTTGTACAAAATTTGATGAGGGCATTTTTACCTAGATATTCTGTTTATCTGTATGTCTGTCTATCAGTCACCTCCCCTTTTAGACTCTTTCCTCCCAAGTCAGGGATATATCTTTTTCACCTTTGCATCCCTGGCAAATCACTATCATTCAATAGTGAGCACCGAGCACATGCTCGGTCTCTTTCCTCATCTAGGATATGTTAATTGAATGATCTTATATCACATGTCATACTGCAGTTTCATGTTTATTTGTGCAATGTGCTCCAGGTCAGAGAATATTTTTATCCCTTTTTGTATACACAGCTAGACCATGTTGCCCCTCATGTAGTGAAGCATAACTGTCACAATTTATTTTTACAGCATGTACTTTTGAAATATGAATACTGGGGGGAGAATAGGACACACTATCATCGATATTAAAAACAAGGCTAAAAATCCCAAATATTCTCAAT
Source organism: Proteles cristata cristata (assembly GCA_017311185.1). Taxonomy (NCBI): domain Eukaryota; kingdom Metazoa; phylum Chordata; class Mammalia; order Carnivora; family Hyaenidae; genus Proteles; species Proteles cristata. The sequence continues at coordinate 898,395 of JAESUZ010003245.1, forward strand.
ACTGAAGTTCTGAGTTATAATGATCGTCCCTAAATCCTGAGGCTTGAAATTTTATTTACCAATTAAGAATTTTTATTATGTCTATTACTTACTAGAGACTTTTAAAAAATAATTTTCTTTTATCATTTCACTTGTTACTTAAATTCAATATGACTCTCAAACTTTTCAAACGTTCAGATCTTATCTCCTATCTACAATTGTAACGTAAATTCCTCATGGACAAGGACAATCTCTTCTTTGGCTTTATATATCTGACCGCACCTAGCACAGTGTCTTGATCTTACTATGTCATCAAAAACTTATTTACTGATTGCAATAATTAACACTTTACTCACGCATATGTGTAACAGATAACCAAAGTGAACACAACATATCCAGCCAGGTGTTTCAGAATCAATTTTGTTTCCAGAACCCAAAGTATTGACTTATTTATTCAATAAGTAATTTTGAGCATGGTCAAGACACTGTGCAGGTATGGGATACAAAAGATGAGCATTCATTGAGCCCCTAATATGGGCTCAATATTGGGGTTTTCACACAGTCTTGCTTACTTTATCATTACAATTTTATGAGGTGAATATTATTATGATTCCCATTTCATCAGTAAAATAAAAACAAATAAAACAACCAACAAAAAGCTGTTTAAATTTAAACAGGCAGTGAATAGCTAAGCAAAGATATGGACCTAGTCTATCCAAAAGCCAAGTTTAACATCTTAACCAGTATGCATACTACCTGTAGAAATATCCAACGTTTTATCAACGAAGAGATAAATGCTTTGTCAGATGAAATTGATAGAAACTTTATAAACATCCCTCTCCTTTTTTTAAACTACATTTACTTATCCTGAGAGAGAGAGAGAGAGAGAGAGAGACCAAGCATGAGCAGGGTAGGGGCACAGAGAGAGAGAGAGAGAGAGAGAGAGAATCCCAAGCAGGCACCACACTGTCAATGCAGAGCTTGATGCAGGGTTTGATTTCACAAACTGCAAGATCATGACCTGAGCTGAAAGCAAGAGTCATATGCTTAACGGAATGAGCCACCTAGGTGCCCCAGTAGCTTTCTCCTTTTAAGCTTAAAATTCCATAAAGAATATTTTTAATTTCAATATTAAAACAATCATTGCATTGTTTCAATATTAACAAATGATGTCCATTTCAAAGACATTCCCTGGATTTAAAGTCAAATACAATTTTAAAAATGTACTTTTTTTGGAAAATCCCTACACTGTAGAATGTTAATACAGATATGTCGAGACTGAAGTGGAGAATAATGAACAGGATGCAGTTTCCATGGAAAACAAGAAAAGTACATTTCAAACATACAGTTGTATGTGCATCTTGTCTGCAGAAAATGTTTAATGAATGTTGACCTAATGAGTCAATATAGGAAGAGACTTTCTTCATAACACCCCAAAAAAGAGGATAGCACGTGCCAAATCAAAAACCTGTTTAGAGTGACTTCTGCCAACTTAAGATTAGAAATACCTGATATGCACCTTTTATCCAACTCAAAGAAGTGCATTCTCACCACCTCCCAGGGCATAAAGACATGCTATGCTTAAATAAGTTGTATGTGTTGCTTTTTTTTTTACATTTTATAATTCCTGTTGTCTGAAAAAACACTAACTACATTTTTAAAAATCATACCATTCCCTCCTAAAATTGAGAATGACCATAAAGCCAGTTCCAAACTTCCCATTAGATTTGTCTGGGTTGAACTCCCTCCCTGGTCATGAAATGCAAATGACAGATAAAACATTCTGCTAATCCCAAATTCCAATGCAAGATGAATATACATGGCACTTTAGTGATCCAGTCTATAGCTAACAGAGAGCACAGGTATTTTCAGTCATGAAAGAAAAGTACCCTAATTTCATGAAGATAAGCTCAATATACAGGAATACATAACAGTGATATTCACTAGTGTTAGAGGAGAAAGTAATCAGGATCACTGAGGCTAGGAACTATGGTACAAGATCTTACACTCTTCGAAGTACTAGTTGAATGTTTTCTTTTTTTATATTAAGAAGCTGTCATAATTACCCATGTGTGATACCAGATTAACGTCTGAAAAAAATATAAAACTGATTAGAAAAGACTGAGTGTAATTAAGGTGAACTAATCCAAAATAAACACAACAGGGTAATGCCATTAGTATTCCAAGTTACGGAATGGAATGTAAAGTTATAGAACCTAGTGCAAAAAGGATTACAAATTTCAAAGAAAACTAAATTAACCACATAGCTGAAAAGTGAATTAGAAAAAAAAATTCCAGGCTGCTGAGCAAATGAGAATTTTATTTTCTGTTGTTCTAAGTTTCCAAAGTTCTGAAGTTCCCTTTCTTGCTGGAAAAGGAAATTGGTCTAAAAGTCAAGCCACAAGAGTTTATGAATTTGAATCGCTTTAAAAAGTAACTAAACACCACACCAAAGACAATTGCAAGAAAATGTAAATAATCTTCTGAAATCCCTTTGTTCTTCCAAACTTGTCTCTTTCTGTGTTCTAGGCCTTTTAACACCAATGAAAAAAAATCATTTCAAAGATTCTTGACTTATTATGCCATAGGTAATCTTTCTCTGCATTAGAAAGGTAATTTATACCAGCAAAGGGAGTAAAAATGTAACACTGTCAGATGTACTTACCACTTAAGAAAAGGGGTTTGCCCCATTCTGTCAAGAAAGATCATTATTCAGAAGTACTGGAGTCTGGTAGAAAGGTCCTAAATCTGATTTTATTCCATTAACTGATGTTCCTGTTTATCTACCAGAAGCAAGGCATGGTGTTAGATCCAAAAGGTACAAAAATGAAGAGATACGGATCCTTCCTTCTAGAAGTTCCTATCAACAATGACCAAACATGGTAACACCATATTTCCACATCCAGCCATACGCTGATATGGTTCACCACCCTCCCCCAAAATAAAACCCCCAAATTTGTTAACATAACAAATGCTAACCAATTAAAAATTCTCTAACTCAAGATGGCTTTGGTGAGAGGTGTTGGCTACACCCACTGCTATTAAGGTGTTGACCTTTAGCAAGCTTCTTGGCTTGTTAGCCTGATTTGGCACTGAGAATCCCATGACTTTTCCTTCCAAACTTTGCTTCCTATACTGCTCCATAAAATGTCTTCTATTCTTCTCATGCCACAATTCTTACTTACTCTAAAATTTCCCCCCAATCCTTCATCACACTGACAGATGAGAGTCTGCAACAAAAGGTTCAAAAATATACCAGCCCACTCTTTAAAATGTTAAGTAATTTCTCTCCCTGTCGTCAAGTAAAAAGGAATATTGAGCCGGGTCTTTCCAGGACAGACGTTGCCTCCTGAGAGCACATTAGACTCTTTTAGAAACTCTCTTAAAATTTTTGGGTCACACAGTATATAACACTAAATTGTATCCTGGGGGCATATAAGGCCCAGAGCAGCGTCCAAAGGAATTCATTTTATTCCTGGGGAATAGCTGCTTTTTTTCCGCCAAAATAATGTTCTTTAAAATAAAATAATTGGAGAATGACTTCCTTAGTCCTACATATGAGATCTAGAAACATAGTTGAGTGTTAAAAGGTGTGTTCTTTTAGAAATGTTTTATAGTTGCAACCCGTCTCTTATGAACAACAGATGCTGAAAGAAATTGTCTTTCTCTGGAAATGGTTCATCTTAAAATAAATCAATTAGAAGACGTTACTAAAGACAAATAAAAATATAGAGATATTTCTCATTTATATTCAAAGCTAAGGATTAGGAGAAGAACCCAAATACTCATCCAATCTGCCCATTTAAGCACCTGTCAACTAAAGGGATTAATATGCCTTATGTTTATGGAATTAAGGGCAACTCTGTCACAGTCTTTGCCTGAGAACCATTAACAAACACATTTTCTAAGTACATATTAACATTTCTTAGCTGTCTCTCCTGTAATGACCCTGATACAAGCTAACGAAAGCATTCAAATTTCACAGCTATATTACTGTACATAGAAGGCAATGACCCCCAGAAAAAGACAGCTGGTGCCCCCACCTAAAAAATGTTTGTTGCAAATACACAATTCATAGAAACTAATTATTCCCATATTCTCAAAGGGATTTTGTTTCCTTGAAGAGACCAATTAAAACAAGTATAGAAGGAAATGATTAAGTCAAAAAGTGTAAAAAATGTAGAGAACTACATAATGTAGGATCTGAGTTACCAGAGGTACCATATGTAGCATCTGCAAATGATTATCATTCTCAGATGGTAGCAACACCTGCTTTGGCTCTGGTTTTGGTGTGAAACTCTGAAACAAAGGTACTGATACTTTACTGAGTCTATTTGAGGATAAGTAAACCACTCTAGCAGTGATTTCCTTCCTTTGACAAATGGAATAAATAGATAATAAATGTCTTGTATGTATACACATAATTTGTTAATAACTATTGAAATCATATAAACATAATCAATAATAAAAACAAACCAATTACAAATTGGCAAAATACTTGAGTAGATGCTTCATAAAGGAAGAGACATGAATGATCAGCATGCACATGAAAAGACTCTCCTCATCATTAGTCAGCAGGGAAATGGAAATGAAAACTATGACGAGATCCTCTGACACCCACTAGAAGGGCTGAAATGACAGACTGAGATCAGTGCAAACATGGAGGAACTGGAAATCTCATCCACTGCTGCTAAGAATACAAAAATGGCAAAACCATTTGGGAAACTGTTGGAAAGCTTCCTAAAAAGCTAACATGTGCCTACCTACTAATTCCATGGTTCTACCCCTAGGTGTTACCCAAGAGAAAGGAATACATATATCCGGAAAAAGATGTATATGTGAATATGCAGTTTCATTCTTAGGAACCCCCAGACTAGAAATAACTCAAACATTCATCAATAGGAGACTGGAAAAACAAATTGTGTATATTAATTTGTGTAATGGGCTACTCCTCAGAAAAAGATCAAACAACTGACAGATGCAACAACATGTGTAAACATCAAAAATATGTTGAAGAAACGAAGCAAGTCACAAAAGAGTTCTAGAATAGGCAAAACAAACCATTGGTAATAAAAATCAAAATATTTTTTTTCCTCTGGGAGACAAGGGATTGATTGCAAAGGTGCACAGGGAACTTTCTGGAGTGAGACAAGTGTTCTATATCTTAACTGGAATGTGAATTACATGAACATATAGTTGTCAAAAGCAAAAAAAAAAAAAACCTGCACAACTAAAATCGTACATTTTTATCGCATGAAAATTATGCCTCAATTGACAAATACAAAATCAGAAATGATCAGTCACATCAACACTGACCATTTCAGACCACCCAATAACTAAAACATATATGGTATGCATATATTCCAGGCTGTTCTAAGCAGTTTATGTATGTTATCTCACTTAATCCACCCAATAATCTTATGCAATAAACGGTATTATTTTCCTCATTAGATAGATGAAGATCTACGAAGTTAAGTAACTTGACCCAAAGTCTCATAGCCTGTACATCCATTTGTCCCTTATTCAGATACTTAATAAGTTAAACATACATTATGTCAACTTGAAAGGGTCTCAGATAGTTCAGAGAGTTTGGGCTGATGAGTTCTTTAACTCACAAATTACTGAATTATTCGACAGGGTTATATGGTAAATAAAAAGGCTCGTATAGAGTATTTCTGACTCATGAATGTGTATGCTCATGACAATTGTAACATTCAATACACAAAGCTCTGTGAAACAGAGAAGTGATAGGTTTTTTTTAAATTTTTTAATGTTTATTTCTTTTTGAGAGATAGGGAGAGACAGAGACAGAGACAGAGACAAGACAGTGTGAGTGGGGGAAGGGCACAGACAGAGAGGGAGACACAGAATCCGAAACAGGCTCTGGGCTCTGAGCTGTCAACATAGAGCCTGATGCAGGGCTTGAACTCACAAACCATGAATTCATGACCTGAGCCAAAGTAGGATGCTTAGCCAACTTAGTCACCCAGGTGCCCCAGAAAAGGGATAGTTGTTACCAAGATTCATTCAGTGTATTTGGACACTGTCAAACTGGGCAGATAGGACAGAAGTGTGTAGCTCTGGAAGAACTATCAATTAACTAAGGGATATCCACAAGGAGACAGGGGACCTATAGCTGGCATGTTGAATGGTGACTTGGATGATGAAAAAAAACAACAACAAAGGATGCTTATTAAGTCTGCATTGACACCCAACTTGGAGAGTTTTAATGGGCCATAATTTCAAATGACCCCCAAAAGTTGGAGCTAAAAATAGAATGATGTTCAACAGTAACAAAGATAGATCTTTTCAATTAGGGAAAGGGAAAAAAACATAAGTACAAAAGAAAAGGAAAGTCTTTTGTTAAAAAATGCCCCATAAAAGCAGAGAGCAACCTCTTCCGTGCTTGCCTAGTCTCCACACCATTTTCATTACTTTGATGTCTTTGCTAGCCTTGCTTAAAGTAATTAAATATGTAATAATCAATACTTTTCCAGGTAGAAATACTCAGTTTCACATTCATATCAGTTCATTCCAGAAAGATACGCTTTAAATTTTCTTCTAGATTTTATCTTTTGGTACTATCTCTATCTTCATTATCTTCAAATTAACACTCTGGGTCTGGAAACTATGGGGTAGGTTTACTCTTAGGAGAAGGAAAAGAGAACATTCTGAAATACTGACGTACTGTAAGTCAAGGACATTATAGTGACATGACATGAGGAAAGGAAAAACTCCCATACAAACCAGGGCATATTTTCCTGCTCTTCAGGTGTCAGAGAATTAACCTACACTCCCAATTCCAAAATCACAAAGCCCTGAACCATAGGGGAATCTTCCCTCGGCCACTCAGCCTCAATGCTGCTTCTCATGTCCCTTCTCCCTGGTGGCATCATGTTCCCAAAAGCGTCCCTTTCCTGATATGCTCCTGTTATTAGGCTCTAAGTATAGCTGTTACCAACTCTCGGGTTCCCATCAACTGTGACAAGTTCCTGTTATCACCCCACTAATTATGTCCATCACCCACTTCCTTATCCACCCTAACCAATTAATCAGTTAACAAACATCAAATTAATAATTATCAAAGCACATTACTAGATATCGCAGGAAATGAGAATTAGTATATGACACTCTTCACTCAACTCAAAGAATCTAGTCTATTTAGGGAGCCAAGAGTATATGTGTATATGCATGTGTGTGATGTAAACACTACCCAATCAGAGAGAGTATTCTCAGTGTGTTCAGATGAATAGAGGCAGCCCCCACTGAAGAAATGGAGGACTTGAACTTCCCTGTCTGAGGAAAAACAGAGCTCAAAGTTGTAGTGAGTTGTGTGCACAAAACCCAGAGGTGGAAATGATAAGCCCAATCTCCCTTGAAAAGAAAGTTTGAGTCCTGCAGCCAAGTATCATAGAACAGAAGCAGTAAATTAGGACAGATCACTGAGGAAAGATTTTCAACAGCAAGGTGCAGAAATTTTATTTATTCTATAGACATCATGAGTCAGTGACTTAACTAAACATTCTCTGTAGGAGACACACAGGTAAACTTATTAGACTTGGGTCTCCCAATCTTAAATCAGAAGCCAACCTACTGAGAGCCCATGAAAGAGGAACAATGACAGATGGCACCAGCCAGTGGATATGGATAACCTTTGGATACCTCCAGGCCTGTCTCCACTTTGCAGCTATCAGTGATCTTCAATAATGGGTAGGGAGGGCTCTTGTTAACATTAAAGTATTTTTCTTTGTATCTGTACAGTGCAACTTTAGGCATTTCTTCATTCCTATAAGTAAACAATATAAGCAAAGATGTTTCAATATCCCTTGAAATTTTGTGGAAAATCTCGTTCAGTAAAGTAAGAAAAATCTCAGTGAGAATGTCACAATTCACAGCGGCAATGGAAGGTAGTGTAAAGGTGATTCAATTGTCTCTTTTATAAGCTAACAGGGTTAGACAAACTCTAACATCTCTCTGAGTCCAAAAGGGTTTGTTTTAGCTCTGTAATTACACTCACATTTTAAACTGGTTGATATTATAATTAAAAATCGCTAGTTGCCATTTAAATAATTAAGAAACTAGATTTTATTTTGTTATAGTGACAAATTAAACTTAAGATGTACATTAATGTCTGATACTCATGTGGCAAAATGGGTCAAAGTTAGACAGGTATTAAGGAATTTGATGTATCTATTAGTAACCTACCAATGCATAATAATGTACCACACAGGTAGCAATAAATGTGGCTCCAATATAGTATCTGGTAATTTCTGAGGGTCAGGAGTCTGGGCACAGCATACTAGTCCTCTGCTCAGGTTTTCACAAGGCTGGAATCATGGCCAGGCTGCATGAGGTCCTCTGCCTAGCTCATGTGGTATGGGAGTATCCCATTCCTGGGGTCCCTATCCTACTTGCTGTGTGTCCTGTGGGGGCCACCATCAGTTCCTAGAGGCTGTCTGCATGCCACATGACCTTCTGCTTTGGTCTCTCCAAACATGGCAGCCTCTCCAGGCTGCTGAAGGGCCAGCCAGAGAATTTGGCACGCCTGTCTGCCAGAAACAAAGTCTTACATAATATAACAGCCACAGGAGGGACATCCCACCACTTCTTCCAAGTCTCATTTTCTGGAAGTAAGTCACAACGTCCACTCAAGGGTGGTGGATTATACAAAGGCATAACCCATCAAGGGTAACGTTAGGGTGTGTTTCAAAATGTGAAATGTGACACAACTGAGTTACTACAGTCACCTAAGTGCCTTCAGTCAATTAAAAAGTATTTTTGATGGAAAGATGAGAAGATGAGAATGGAAAGTTACTATCGGAAAACTTCTTGTAATAGTCACCATGACAAGAATAAGGGTAGAAAGCCTACGTTCAGCATTTTTAAGCAGTGAGAATCACACACCTGTTATGATATTTAACAGCTGCAATAAGTCCACGGGGGGGTGTTATTATCCTCATCTTACAATAAGTAAAATGAGCAAAGATAGGTTAAGAGGCTTGCACATGTCCACACAACTAGAAAGAAACAGAATTTGCTCAGAACCCTGTACAGCAGCAAACGGAATGTCTAGTTGTTTTGCAAATCTAGTAACTAGATTAATCAGCAAATCATAATAACCTTAACACTTAGTTTTCTCATCTGTAAATGGGGAAGATAATAATACCCAATCTAGAAATCTTCTAAGGTTGTTTGAAGATAAAATACATACATGTATAATAGAACGTAAAGTGCATCACTCAAATCTGACATCTGGTAAGTTCTTAATAAATGGTATCATTGCTGTTCAGTTATAAGCACGGAGTAAATATTGAAATATTATACATTTGAATGTATGGGTAAGGATGATAAGTTTAATGGGCTTTTATGTGTTATTTTTTTCTTGGTAGGAAATTTTCAGGATATTACTAATCAATCTACTACTTTTCTATGTTAAAGACTCTCAAGAACTAAAGAGGAATAAATATGCCATCCATCTTTCTGTATAAGAAGAAATAAATGTTATTTATTTTGTTATTATTTAACAGCAGTATTAAAATGTTCAAATACATTTTTAACAATTCCTATTGGTGGGTCAATGACGTGGACTGTATATGTGCTTGATAAGGAAGTTTGAATTCGCCTTTGTTAAAAAGTCAAGTATTAAGATAGTCAAAAATGGACTATTCAAAAGAATGAGTGGATCAAAGAAAAAAACAAGATACTCAAAAATATTTAATCATACAGTAATAACATTATAGAACATTACATAAGTCATCCTTAATAAATGTGTAATGTTTTTAAAAATTAGGCACCTACATTGTTAATTGTCTTGTTAAATTAAAAGGTAGATATTTCTGAGACCATGGAGGACTATATACTTTCCCTTGAATTCCTTGGCTTGTCTGTCCCATACACTTGTTTTTCATTTTTAAATGTTACTAATCAGATCAATGTTATCACCATTTATAAGTGTTGACTTCTCATAGGGGATACTTATCAATGTTAGCCACTGCTCATGACCAAAGGCCACCTATAGGACACTGCTGTGCTGGGAACCGTTCAACAAACAATCTCTGAGGGGAAGAAGAGGTTTGTCAATTTTCTATGGCCAATTTCAAGCTACCACCAGGATGCCAATGATCAAGAGGTAGGAAAAGGTGCCTCTGGCACACCACATAGCCCTAGTGGGAGATCAAAAGGAAGCCGCCGAGAGAACATTAAAATTCAATTTAACGTAGTATAACCTATGTATCTATATGCTGATATCTTGGAATTTCCAAACTAGGCTTGGGAAGACTTCTGGAGGAAGTATGGAATTTTTCAAAGAAGGGACTGAAAAGAAAATAATTAATCATACTATGTATTCTACAAATGCTCTCTCAGGCAATCCCTAACTAACCACAGAAGGTAAGTATCATTTCCCCCGTTTTACAAATAAGAAAACAGAGACTCAGGAAAACATCCTCTTAGTTAGTAAGAGGCAGGTCCTTCTACCCCTCCATTCCTTCCTTACCTCTTCTCTACTTTTCTTCCTCTATTTACCTTTCTTTCTTTCCTCCTTCTATCTCTTACAGACTCTCTTTTATTGTATATTTATCTAGTGTTTGCTATGCTTAAGATAGTGTTCCTGGAATCAAGTATACAGCACGTTGGGAGGAAAGAACCACATGAGACTCAAAAGAGAGAGAAAAAAACATATTCATATGTAACAGCAGACTTAGGACTAGACCACTTACTTAAAATTGAGAATGGAGTTTAGTTTGCTATTAATGATCAATTTGACTTAACGGAGTTTGTTTTCTTTACAAATTAGGAACAATTACAGTTGCTAGAAACTCCACAGGAATGCGGTAATGCTAATAGACACCCCTTTTTGCTGTTCTTCAGAAGTACTATAAAAAAATTCACAATAGTATTAATATTACAAAAACATAATTTATCTTTTAACTCAGATGCTAGGGAAAAAATAGAGTCTCTCCAACATCCTCTGGAGCACATAGAAATCTTCCAAATAATAAAAGCACATTAGCCAAAAGCTTTCCTTCTGAGAAGACCACAAAGCAATAAATGAGTAAGTGAAAACTCAACAGGAAGTTTTTTTGGTGCAAATATGGCAGTAATATTTTAATGTCTTAGCTACCTTCGCCACTTGCTTTTTCTTCAGTTAATAAAATAACACAATTAAATCTATTTGTTTTCATGTAGTATATAAAACTGAATGATTCTAAGTACTTGATATTACAATTATCTCATCTTTGGGTACGTTTTTTTCTTTTTTCTTTAAAAGATCTAAGCCTCACTTTGTACAAAAATGATTTTGAGTTTGCACTACTCTTAAACTATTCCCTATCACAGTGCTAAACAAGGTACCATAAGGTAGGGAGAATTCAAATAATAGGATCACACTCTGAGCTCTTTATTATAAAGATTACTGGCAAAAAGCTATATTCATGTCTTCCTTCATGCTCTGCACGATGAGGGTTATACATTTTATACAAACCATATTTCTACCAGAGATGAACCACGTAGCTTGATAAAGTTAATTTATCAAGCTTTAGGTATAGCTTTATAAAAATGATACCATGCTGATTTTAAAGTTAAGACTACAAAAGATATAAAAGCTTCTATCCTGTCCAGAGTCAACATGAAAGCAGAATAAGATTTAGGATTAGAAGAGAAGTTTCATCTCTGGCTACAGCCTAGAAGAGTGGCCTCCCCCTTATCCCAAGATGTGTTAGAGCCCTAAATACTACTGAACTCTTAATTACCAGCTGTGGCCATTCTATTCTAGAACAAATTGGAAAAACTGACTAAGCCTGTCTCCAACTGAAGCATCCTTCTCAATAGGCATTAAGGACCATAAGAACAGCCTTGGAGAAATTCAAGCAGTAAAGGAGCTACAGCTACAACCAGACATCTGGCTTACCCTGCTTCCTCAGCACATATGTATTTGAGAGAAGAAGCTAAGAGAATACAGAAGTTACAATCTGCCAAGAGAGGTGGAGAATATTTTTAAAAAGAACATTCTAATGTTTCCATATTTGCTTCATCTTTAAAATTGATGCCTTATAAAAATTTTCATAGGACATATGACTATGATCATTCCTCCCTCACCATTATTTTCATTATTGAATAATTTTCTGGCATCATAGGCTAGAAATGGTTACCAGCCTCTGAGTGCCAACCTACTGACGTCATCCACAAAGAAGAAATCTTGGCCTGGTTAAGCTCTGGCTCGCTCATTTAGCTTGGTGATGTTAAGGAAGCTGAACTGTTTGGTGTTAAGAGAGGAGGTCAGAGACAGGAAGATAGGTAAGAAGCTGTTGCAAAAGTCATCCCAGAAGTGATCCAGACTGAATTTATGCACACTTATGGGGCAAAGGTAAGTAATGGAACACACACCAGTGTATGCATAAGAGCCAAAAATCAACAGTTTGGTAACAGATTGAGTGTGGTGGATGAGAGAAAGGGAAGAGTTTGTTGTAGGCTGGAAGAATGATCTAAACATACCACATGGTACTTTTAAGAGTCTACAAAGAATTTTAATATCTAAGATCCCTTAGATGTGAATTATGAGCATCCCATGGAAGAAGATCAGTTCATGCTTATTGGGCTGAACTAAATATCCTATGCAGTATTTCAAATGATACTAAAAGTACAGATAATTTTTAAAAATTTTTTACTTCATTCATTTTTGAGAGAGAGGAGAGAGAGAGAGAGAGAGGGAGAGAATCTCAAGCAGGCTCCACACTGTCAGGATTTGGCCCAATATGGACCTTGAACTCACAAGCCAGTGAGATCATGACCTGAGCCAAAACCAAAAGTCAGACACTTAACCAACTGAGACACCTAGGCTCCCCCAGATAATTGTAAATAAAAAGGCTTAGTTTGTATAATGAATACATTCTTACATTTAACTGAAATTAAAATGGCAAAGAAAAATAACTTATTGCAACCCTGAAGAGATACTGTCTTTGACACTACAAAAAAGGGTAGAAAGCAAGAAGTTTCAAGCCAAGTCTGAAGTGACAGCTGCCTCCTTGCTGAGCCAGTCTTCAGTTAGCATTAAGTTAGTTTAAATGTTCTGTTTTCTCCTGGAATGTGAAAAGAATAACAGCAAAGAGACAGGAAAGCAGAGTGCAAACCTTGACCCTGTCACTATAAACATCTTGGGTCTTCTCCAGCTATCTGGTCCTGAATCTTCTCATCCATAAAATAAAGATTTCAGCTAGATGGTTTATAAGAATCCACCCATTTCTTACAGTCTTTCATTCATTGTGCTAATTAAGAGCTTAAATACTATATACTCATATTCTCAAAGACAGTGCTTTTTGTAGAGAAAAAGGTGAGTTTAGAGGACTGAATGCACCTATTACCTTACAGATAAATGTCTCAATTCTTTTTTTATTGCTAGGCCTGCATTTCAATGTGTTTCATATAGGTAAGAAAATTCATACACATACACACACACACACACACACACACACACACACAGGTTTTTTAAATAATTAACAATCACTTATATCAATATGGTATACACATTTATTTCTAATTTATAAGTTTACTAAATATTTAACAAACCAATAGGATTTCCACAAAAGCTTCCCCACCTGTTAGGTTAAGGATGTAGCCAATCAGAAAAAGAGATCAGGCTGTGGTTACCAGAGGTGGAGGGAGGATTGGAGGAAGGAGAAAAAAGAAAAAGAGATCAGGCTGTGGTTACCAGAGGTGGAGGGAGGATTGGAGGAAGGAGGCCAAAAGGCACAAACTTCCAGTTATAAGATAAATAAGTGCTAGGGATGGAATGCACAACATAATGACTATAGTTACCACTGCTCTATGAAACACAGGAATGTTAACCAAACAAATCCTAAAAGTTCTCAATCCAAGGAAAAGAACATCTTTCCTTTTTTTCCCCATTTATTTTTAATGTATCTTTATGAGACGAATGTTAAATAAACTTATTGTGGTAATCACTTCACAATATATGTAGGTCAATCTTTATGTCATATACCTGAAGTTCATACATTGATGCATGCCAGTTACATGTCAACAAAACTCGGGGAAAGTGGGCAGGGGATGAAGCCAAGAAGCTTCAGAAACTTTCAAAATGTACAGGATGAGTGACATTTTCTCTTTTGCTATTATCATATTTTAGGTATGATCACATTTTCATGAACTCTAAACCTATGGACCCATTCAAATTTGAAGGTTTGTCTACATGACCTGTTTTGTTTGCAGAAGCCTTTGAAGTCATGTTAATTATTCCTTATAACAACCATCTCATTTAGTAAATTAATATTGCCTTAGCATATTCATGAAGACTATATGTCTTAGGCATAAATGTGATGGCAATCCTTCAGAAACTATACCACCCCATCCTGTGAATATTAAACTCTTCTAATTACAATCCACGGACTCACTGCTCTTAAAATCATGTCCAACTTATTACTTAAATAACTCAACATGGCTATTTTTTTCATCCTGGATAACCGTATAGAATTCTTCCAAACTTGCTCCATGATTAAGCTCCATAAATGTAAATATAACACATACTAACTTGGATGTGACCCAAAGTGTATGATTAAATACCTTGAGGTTTATTTTCAAGCAAACAAACCACAAATGAGTCAATGGCAGTCAAGGCAGACCAGAGGGTACTTGACAGCTTAAAAGCCATCAAAGTTGGTTAAATGATAACAGAATGGGTAGTAAATCCACTGCTGGGGGCTCCATGGCTCGAAAACTCAGAGGCAATGGCCACACCAGATGGCCAGCAATCAAATGACCTGGCACAGTTACCTACAAATGGCTCCCAATGCACAAAATGGGAGAAAAGACAGGCTTTATGCAACTCCCTATTGAGAACATCATACAAAACCTCTGTGCATTGATGGATCCAAAATAAATAAGTGAACGAATAAACAAAGAGGCAAACAAACAGCAATACATGAAAGCTTTGCTTTTAGTGACTGATTGATTCTGCATGGTGCAGGCAATATTTGTGATCATGGGGTAACTGGAGTAATCCAGTTGGTCCATGACTGTAAACATGTTTTCCCCTAATAGAGAATAATAAAGTATAATGCAAAATTTAAGCACCCTTTATAAAATACCAGCTTCCCCGATGGATTCTGTCCAACATGGATTTTGGCTCTATTATAATTCTCTGCGTCCTAAGCCATCTTTTTGATTTCCAAAAGAAAATATTTTAACCAACATGCACAGATGGATGAGGAACAGCTCCATGAGAAGAGTGATTCCTGTTCAGAAAAGCATACTGGTTCAACCATCTCATCTTATACGTAGACAAGGGGTTTAAATGATTAGTTTTTGCAAGTGTGGATTATTTGCTTTGAAGGTCATCCATGGATTAATTTAAAAATCTCAGCACACTACTGGTTATCTTTCCACAGGGTTCAAGTTTATATTCAAAGAACACAAAGTGATCATGGTCTTGGACAAACATAATAAGATGATATAAAAGGATGATTATTTCAAAAGTCATAATGCATTCCAAAACTATATATTAATATATTGTCTATGCCACAAGTTCTTTTCAATGCAGAAGACTACCAAGAATCACCTTAATTTGAAAAAGAAACAAAATACTTCAAAATTTTAAAAAGGCATTACAAAAACAGAATCAACTCAGAAATGTTTCTTAAGCACTTGTCTTTGCTCTAACATAGTGCTGAGTTCTGTAACAAACAAGAAAAATGGTAAAAGACATACATCTGCCTTGAGGGAACTTAAGAGTTTTATTGGACAAGGCTATCCAATACATTCACACACATTAAAAAATTATGGCATCTTATAAGGCCAAATATTATTAATCAAAGTAAGCTTACAGTTTATAGACTATAGTGCTATAGAAATTCAGGAAAGACCACTGTTAAACAGGGTTAACCAGAGAAGATTTCTTAGAGGATGTGGATCAAAGGGTTTGCAATAATGAAATGGAAGTGAAAGAACATTCAAGCTAAAAGAGCAACACAAGGAAAGAAGAGGAGGAGGAAATCAGCATCACCTATGTAGGAATTTTGCTAAAGTGTTTAAAACCATGAGACAAATCCAAATAGAAGGACATCCTATAAAATACTTCAAGTGTGCTCTGCTCTTCAAAAATACCATTACCACAAAAGATAAAACAAAATGCAGAAATGTTCTAGAGTAAAGGATACTAAAGAGATCTAACTATCTAATGCAGTTCAAATTAACTAGATTCTGGAGAGAGGAAAAACAGCTGCACGAACCTCTTCCCCCAATCAGAGAAATGTGAATATGGGATGCATTTTAGATAATATTACTGAATCACTGCTGAATTATTGGATGTGATAA
Source organism: Proteles cristata cristata (assembly GCA_017311185.1). Taxonomy (NCBI): domain Eukaryota; kingdom Metazoa; phylum Chordata; class Mammalia; order Carnivora; family Hyaenidae; genus Proteles; species Proteles cristata. The sequence continues at coordinate 914,697 of JAESUZ010003245.1, forward strand.
TGGTTGTGTAGGAGAATATCCTTATTTTTAAGAGATGCAGCTGAAGTATTTAGAGGCGATGTATCATGTCTACAACTTAGTCTCAAATGGTTCAGTGGGAAAAAAAACAAATCTATAAATAAACACACACCCACGAAGAGAGAGATAAAGCAAATGTGGCTTTGGTGAATCTCAGTGAAATAAATAGTTGTGGGGAGAGAAATAATGAGTCAGATGGGACTAGATTATGAGGATGGATGGCACTGAGAAGTGGCAAAGATCTGTGAATAAGGAAAGCATGAACAAATGATGGAGATCCTTGGATTGTAAAATGAGGAACTTGGCCTTGACTTGGAAAAACAGCAGGGACACAGAATACACAACAGTCTTTGACTTACAAGTAAAACAATGACTTCATCCATCAGGAAAATAAATATGGAAGCACTTGGAAGACAGCACTAGATATGATTTGAAGGCCAATTAGAACAGTCTCTCATAATAACCAAAGGGGACATTTGAAAAGCACTATTGGCTTCACAGAAGCAGAGGAATGAAAAGACAAAGATGGAACCGGTTGGAAATGCAGATTGTCAGTGTATTACTTCCATGGATGTGAATTCCTTACGATTATTTCTCTCACCAGCCTCCCATAAAACCTCAAGGCAGACATTATCATCTCTCCTGATGATGGTCTGATTCTACTAGAATTTGACCACAGCAAGATCCCACACTGCCTGGGATTGTTCTCACAGGACTGAAAGTCTCAGCCACAAGTAACCCTCAATAAACAGCAAGCTTCAGGAAACACGTGTGTATCTGGCTCAACATTAATGTCCCCCAGCATCTACACAGGAATAAAAAGGAGAGTGGCAAATAGGATTCAAAGGAAAGGAGGAGGTCCAAATACTTGTGAGATTTCTAACATGGAGGCTGAGAGAAGTGGAGACATCTAGAAAGAGAGCTTACTTATGGTGAAGGTATCATTCTCTATGCTATTTCAGAGGTGACAGTTATGTTAGGGGGATGGAGAAGTTATATTGGAAACTGTCTAGAGCAAGTCTTCTTCCCAGATTGTTTTTGGACCTGCTTTGTTTAAAATACAGGAGATATTCTTACTCATGTAATTAGTTTGTCTTAACTTCCTGTCAAATCAATATTTATTCACACAAATCAATCTTGTTGCTTTATTCACCCTGAAAGTATTTGGTCAACTTGCATCACTATAAGGAAACTTTCCATGGCTTTTTCTCCTATGAACATTTTCTTTTTCTTTTCTACACAATTTATTCCTAATCTCTTTTTTATTATTGCCTAGTTATTTGGTTTAGAAATTAATTTCCGTACAGAGCAATCATGCTAGAACATCGATCTGAGCATTCTTCTGCACATGCTCTACGTACATAATAAGAGCCATACGGATCTGAGTTTGCATCTCAGATCTGCTACCAACTAGATAAATGATTTGGATAAGTCATTTAACATCTATAAAATGGATATACTGTTATACTTCATATATACCTTAATTAAATGAGATAATTCATGCAAATTACAGTACCTAAAAAATAGTAAACATTGAAAAAAAATTTTTTAATATTTATTTTATTTTTGAAAGACAGAGAGACTGAGATAGGGAGGGGCAGAGAGAGCAAGGGATACAGAGAATCCAGAGCAGGCTCTGTGCTATCACCACAAAGCCTGATGCAGGGCCCAAACCCATAAACCCTGAGATCATGACACGAGCTGAAGTCAGACACTGAACTGACTGTGCCACGCAGATGCTCTGAAAAAATAACTCTTATTATTACTATAATTGTCATTAGTCTTATTAATTGTACATCACTATATTGAATAAATAATCCTGTGACCAACAGTAGCACTACTATACACTGACAAATTAAGAAATGCACAAAAATTCTCAAAAGAATAAATGTGAGGAGCACCTGGGTGGCTCAATCAGTTAAGCATCTGACTTTGGCTCAGTACATGATCTCACAGTCAGTGAGTTCAATCCCTGCATCAGGTTCTCTGCTGTCAGCATGGAGATGCTTTGGTTTCTCTGCCCTCTTCTCTTTCTCTGCCTCTCTCTCTCTTACTCTCAAAATTAAACATTAAAAAAGAAAAGAATAAATTTGAGGACCACTGCCCAAGTCCCTCTAATTCCATAAATATCCACAGAGATTAAGTAACTTGTCTGTAGTCACACAGTGTATAACGGTAGAGATCCAGTCTATCCGGGGTCTTTTGTCTTCCAAGCCAGGGAGTGCTTTATCCACTTTCTCACAGTGGTATCCATCTGGGGAAGAGCTGGAATTACTATCACTGTGCACTGTGATTTTAACAGATGCCTACAACTAATGCTATGCTGCAGGTGAACAAGTTAGCAAAGAGGAATGTCCACTGAGGTCTTATGTACATGAAACAGTTGCCTGGGCAGGGGAAAATATTTTTTCAAGGGCAGCCAAAGGTCTTTTGACAAATATCAGCACATATTCTATTACAAAGCTAGAAATTCTCCTTAAGGAAAACCCCTTTTAATCTGAAAAGAACCACTTTATTTTTTTTTTTTTTTTTTAAATTTTTTTTAATTTATTATTTCTAGGAGAGAGAAAGAGTGAGCAGGGGAGGGTCAGAGAGAGAGGGAGTCACAGACTGAAACAGGCTCCAGGCTCTGAGCTGGCAGTCAGCACAGAGCCCGACGCAGGGCTCGAACCCACGAACCGCGAGATCATGACCCAAGCGAAAGTCGGACGCTTAACCGACTAAGCCACCCAGGCGCCCCTGAAAAGAACCACTTTAAGGGCTCTTTTTAATTATATAAATCCAAAGCAAGTGTCCAATGCTTTATCTTTGGGATATACAACACGGCAACCTTAACTAGGATCTGAGCTTGAGCTCATAAGTAGAATCGCTTTGTTTCTTACGCACAGCCATTAATATACAGAGTTAGGAGTTGTTAAAAACGGATTGAACACATTCACAACTTAGGAGTGTTCTGAGATGGAAGGTAGCGAGAACTCAAATGCTTCTCTGTGATGCTCAGTGGTACTAAACTCCATTGAGTTATACCTGACTAAGGCCAATTTGGAGAAGCCCCTGATCAAATTCACCATAAGAAAGAGGAACACCTCCGGCTAGACCTAATGCCAGCGTAGGGAAGGAACATTCCCACCCACTGCCAAAACCACAGCAGCCAACAGGACTAGTCAGCAACAGCAAAAATGCTCATTGGCAAAGGAAGCAATACTCCCAAATTTCTGGACTTAATAGAAGACAAGACCGAGGAAGACCGGCCTTTGGTTTTCAGCAGTCAGCTTTGACAGCCTTAGACACAAGATAGGAGGAGTTCCTGAGCAGCAAAATTAGACTCACTGCAAGTAAGGAAGGAGCTCAGAGTTCTCATTTGAATATTAAAATAAATATGTTATTTGTAGGCACAGGCTGAACGACTAAGGATGCCTCATTATAACAGCATATGACATTATATTAATAGACTCAACTAATGCTCAGGCAGAGGGCCCTTTCCACAAATATATCTTCAGGGTCTCAGATAGCCTCTACCGTTCATGGTTCACTTCTGCCTCTCATAGCTTACAGAGTTCTCCAGAAGTGTCTCCCATAGGATAGAGCTCCCTTCCAGGAGCTGTCTCAGGGCTACCTCTGCACTGCTGTGAGCCACCATCTGCTCTGGACCCTTCTTTTCTTCAGTGTTTCTTCTCAGGCCACTCTAGGGCATTGAACCTATGCCTCAGATTGCTGATGCTCTCTCAGGGTGCACTGACCTGTCCTCTGAGGCTCAGGGCTCCGTCAGACTTGAGCTTCATCCTGAACGCTGATCTCCCTCAGATACTATCTATCTGCTAATGTTCACCTCGAGCCCAGCTCACTGCTTTCAACCACTTCATTGTTCACCTCTTGGTCAGCTGGGATCTGCTTCCCTTCCTCTGGTTGTTCTCTTCTCCTTGACATGTTTGGCCCCCAGGATTTCACCCTTGTAGGTTTGACACAAAGAGTGTTCATACCTTGGTTTGCTCACAAACTATCAAGGGCCTGGCAAACAGCAGATCAATCATCAACGTCACAGCTGACCTAAAAACACAGCTCCCTTCAGAGCTTCAGACTCTGCTGACAAGTGTGCCTTGCATTCTAGAAAAAAATTTCTCCAAGGAGGAATATTTGTAAACTCTTTCATAGTTGGGTTCTCTTGAGTCCTTCTCTCCCATGCTCACTGCATCCACTGCCTCCCAGCCTTTCCTCTATGTGGCTGAATCTCAATCTGTAAGGCTGAGTCTCAATCATTAATACTTTCTTTTCTACATTGGGTCCCTTAGTCCCATATAAATCAGTTGATACAAATACACATCACAGGATGGAGAAGGATTGTTGGCTTTTCACACCTAGGTCAGGACATGCTTTCGATTAAGCAACAATATACTTTTTACACATTCAGACACATACACACACACCAAAACATTTAAAATATATGTATACATTCTTTCATTTTCATCTCACTATTCATTTCCATGAATGGAACATACTGGAAAACAATTATAGATTAATCCTAGATTAAGGGAAGTAAATAAGGAAAGAGCAGAATGTCCTTAATTATATAGCTCTTTATAACTTTGACATTACTTGTGAGATGCAAATATTGATCTGAGAAGTAAAATAGCATGATCAGCCAGAAACATTAACTGATGTCTGCTATCTACAAGGTAAATTTTATTATATTCACCCTTTATTAGAAGTGCATGGTCCCTGGGCTTCAATTACTAAAGTGATATGACTAAGTTTGACAGCTGTGTTACTTATATTATCACAAGTCTTACTAAAACTCATTAATTTTCTATATGGAAACATTGTCTTGACTCCAAAAGACAGGCAGTTTCAGTAAGGCTGTAAGAAAGAACTTGACTTATGCAGTAGAGTTTACCAAGATATTGTTTTCAGGATATTACAGTCAAAATACAGGCAACAGTTTATAAATCAAATTCAGTAATAGCTTATTTAATAATATCACACATTTGTGGAATATGCAGTTAGTAAGACATTCATTTTGAGACATACTTTTTAATGAAGGAAGAAAAATAGTTGCAATGGGATGAACTTTTCAGCATCAGAGGGTGATGTATGACCTATAATTAAGGTTTGATATTATATGCTGCCTTGACATCTAGTAAAATCAGGTAGGTCTAGAATAACCTCGCTATAAGTGCCCCTTCCCATGCTGCATCCATAAAAAAGTGCGTTAGCCAAATAGCCTTCCTTGCTTGTTTTATTTTTAATGTTTATTTATTTTTGAGAGAGAGAGAGAGCAGGATAGGGGCAGAGAGAGGGAGAGAAAGAATCCCAAGTAGGCTCCATGTGGTCAGCACAGAGCCTGATGCAGGGCTTGGTCTCAAAAACCGTGAGACGATGACCTGAGCTGAAATTGAGAGACAGATGTTTAACTGACTGAGCCATCCAGGCATCTCCAAATAGCTCTCCTTATTAAAGGGACCAAGCAACAGATTTTTAGTTCCCTAACAGCCCATAAAATTTTTCAAACAAGCCAATCACATCCTCCCACAGGAGCAAGGAGACATTCCGCCCTCTTGATACTACGAAGTCTGCCTTCCACAGCTTCTAGCTGTTCATTCTATTCTGGAGTGCAACCTGTGTGACCCTGCGTGGTACACTATCCTCCTCTTGGCTGTGTACATACTTAAGCTAAAACCTGCTCTCCATCTCATGTATCTGGTAGCGGACGTCCTTGTTCGGCCATCCCAATAACCTTGGGCAAAGGATCCCTCACTCACCAACAGGGTGAAGATGAAGTGATCAAAATACAGAGCAAGCACATGGCAGAGAGGATGCTCGAAGCCAAGCTTTCCAACTGACTCCACAGCCACTGCTATTCCAGTCCCCAGAGCTATCCCCACCACATGATGACAGCACTTAGGGGGTAATTTCTGTGTGAGTTCTTTATGTGGATTATCTCATTTAAGTCGCCCAACCATCCTGTAAGATAGGGACCATTATTCTTACCATTTTACAGATGAGGAGTCTGATGTACAAAGAAGTTAAGTAATCAGCTAGAGAGTGATGGAGCTGTGATCTCATAGCCCGCCTCTGCCAAACCCCACTCCCAAAAGAACTACTGGCTTCCCATTCGATGAGTCCTCTGGTAAACTGACTTTACAGAAACACTCTGCCACCAGACAAAAAAGTTGAAAAATACAACATTATGAGTATAAATTGGGTGTACGAAGGCCACTCTGATTTGTAACCATGCCTAAGTATAAATAGTGGTTTCTACTGAGTGTACAGATTGAAGGAAAGATTTGCCTCAAGCAAGGTTAATGAAAAGCAGCACACAATCCTGATATTACTATCCTCTAAAGTCATAATTTTTATTACAAATAAAAATTATATTTTTAAATATCTTAGTATATTTAGGTCCTCTTTTTTCTATGCTATACTCATTTTCAAATACAGATATTGTTATACGCAGTGACATGTCTAGCTCAAGCTACCTCTCTTCAGATTTCTTGAATCCAGCTTCTATCTTCCCATCTGCCTGCTGAATATCTCAGTCTACTTCATTATGTCCACATCCTTCTCCCTAAGCTAGACTATGATCTGCTGTGAGCAGTGACCAGGTTTTACTCATTTCTTTTTTATAGCTCCAAAATCTCACTCAGTCCCTCAATGGTTTTTTAAAACGAGCCAATAAATAAATATAAAGATAAATAAAGTCAATCAAGGAACAATTTTTTTAATGTCAAGGGGATAGAAGCTACTTTATTTTTATCCAAAACTAGTTCTTCATTTAGAGGCTACATTTTTTTCTGAACATTTTGACAAATGTTTGGAACAGAATTTACAGTTTTCATACAAAGTGATAAAATAGTTCCCTAAAAATAATTTTTTAAACTTGTCATCTTTTTTTAAAAAGTATGATAATTTGGAACTAATATGTGTTATACAATGCATATGTCATTTATGAACGCAAACACATGTGCATGAACGCATACAAAATCAACCAACACAAACTACTGATGACCAACAATGAAACAGAACTTGTATGAAGCAGTGAGCTCCTCACAGAAAATAGGGTTTCAACGGCCAATCATCAGACATTTCTGCCTTTGTAGAAGTTGAATCAAATCTCCTTCTTAGAGCATTTTTAACTACAAGACATGGTTTTACAGAAAACACAAACATCTTATTCTAATATAAACTGGTTTTACAATATTTTTTTGTTTTCTCTGATTCTCGGCTCAAAAAAACATGTTCTTTTATGTACTAGGCTGTGTCCAAAACTTTAGAGAGTTTCCTTGTAAGAAACTTTTTGATATACCACAGTCTCGTTCTAGGCAATATTTAACCTATTTCTCAAACTTAAATTTGTAATAATCCCCCAGGAAGGTTACTGAAATGCAGATCCTAGGTTCCCATGGGTGTCTCAGTCGGCTAAGGGGTTAAGCATCTGACTCCTGATCTCAGTTCAGGTCTTGATATTGTGGTCCATGAATTTAAGCCCTGCACTGGGCTCCATGCTAGGAATGGAACCTACTTTAAAAAAAAAAGAAAAAGAAAAAGAAATGCAGATTCTAGATCCCAGTATATCTCCCACATACCTCACACCAGAGATTGTAATCCAGCAGATCTGGAATGTGGCTAAGGGATCTACATTTTTATCAGGTCCTGTCTAACCTGGGAGTTGTATCAACTATACTTGGAAAAATACTGCTTTCAGAATATTGCTATTCAGAAAATATGAAGTCAGTTTGATCAGCAAATGTAAATTTGAGATTTTTGCAAGACTATTTGCAATGATGTGGAGAATGATTTCAGGAGAAAGAGGTTTTAGTCAAGAAAATCTATTAGCATAATCCAGACAAAAGTTTATGTAGGATCGAAGAAGAATATAGGATGGAAGAAGGATGCTAAGAAAAATACTAAAGAGGCTCAATATTAACAAACTAAATCATTAAGGCTTGGTGATTCAATAGTTAGGCCAAGTGGGGGTGATATCAGGAATCCTGAAGGACAAATTAACTTCCAGAACTCAAGCTCTAGAAATAGACTAGCTGGAGATGCTACTAAGTGAGGTGGTTATTAGCCAAGTCTGGAACCTGCACAAACCAGCCAGCAGACTGCCAGTTCATAGAGGTCTCTGTGAAAAATTGGAAAAGTCACCACATTTTATGTAGAAGTACATCTCAAGGCACAGCTTTGGTTAGTGGAAAACTCCTTCAGGCAAATTAGGTGTTCCAATCTATGAGCAAATATAGCCCTGTGCCAGTCACATCTGGAATAACATAACAAAGGTTGGATTTAAGCTCCCACTTCCCCTCAAGAAAGGATCCTCATGAAAAGCATAATGTGCCCTTGGCCCAGAGAGACACTAACAAGATTCAGGGTGTGGTGAATGGCCTTGGGAAGTGATGGTTAGAAAAGAAGGGAAGCAAAGTCACTAAATGGAATAATTCTCAGGAATGGTGAGGTAAATTGATGAATGAGTTACTTACATGCACAATGAATCCTAGGACTGCTTTCCTAAAGACCCTCTAAAAGCCTCACAGAAGCCCTTATCTCTCTGCCTGATACAAGGTTAGATATTACTAAAGTGAGGACCCATTTAGGGGAGGGATCTTTGCTGTGTGATTCAGAGTAACAGCAGCCATGGGTAACTCTCACTAGACTGCAAGATGAAAGGGCAGAGATGGGGTTTCATTCGCTGCTCCTATGCCCAGAACCTTGGACAGCATCCAGCACAATGGTATAATGACTGAAGCTCACTTTTCAATAATATTCTTCACTTCACTTGTGGAAGCACAATTTGGGATTCTGTTTTTGTTTTAACCGTCCCCAGTGCTATAAAATAACATGCATAAGACTAACTTTATAAATGACAGTTCAGTCTAGAGGGGAGTCGGGCAGAGGAATGGATTATATGGGTGATGGGTATTAACAATACCCATCAAGTATTAAGTGACGAGCACTGGTGCTGTATGTAAGCGAAGAACCACTAAATTCTACACCTGAAAATAATATTACACTGTATGTTAACTAACTTGAATTTAAATAAAAACTTGGGGAAAAAATGACAACTTAGTCTATTAATCCCAGCAAAACTCAGCAAATAAAGTAAAATAGGCTTCTTTTGGAGATTTCTCAATTGTAAAAGAGGAAAAATTCTACTATGCATTTCATTGTATCTCTATTTCTGTTTATCCAATTTACAGGTTATGCTATAATAAATCATCTGTCTGATTTTGACTAATTCTGGTCCTACGACATATAATTTTGTATACCTATTCTGGATTTTCTCTCCCTCTTCAATGGTGTCACTTTTTTGTCACAGTCATTTAAGTTCCTTGTTCTTTATAACAGTGCTTAAGTTGTTTTGACTGAGGATGTGCACCAGACGGAAACAGCACAGATGTCAGCACCTGTATGCTAAGTCTATGCCTTAATGTACCATTTGGTTCATTATTTTACAGGTTTTACAGCCATAGTAGGAATTGTGGCTTTTATATTTAGAGGGAGCATTTCAGGAACTACTGTTTTTATTTCTTTTGTAAATTCCTACTAATTGTTAGTGCTTATAACTTCGTGCCTCAGAGACCTCATTAAATACAGCAAAAATACTTGAGAACTACCACGAATAATTACGTGTGTGGGGAATTGCTTTTAGAATCAAGCTACATTTTCTTAAAAAGAATAGCCCCTTAACTTTCAAAAGTCAAAATTTCTAGGGAAAGGGAGAACAGAAAAGAGGGAATAAATAAGCATTTATTATGTGCTATAATACAAAAATTTATAATATTTCTCATAACATCTTGACAATGATTCTGTGATGTTGGTATTGTTCACCCCAGTCCACAGATGAGGAGCATCATAAAGGCTAAGGAACTTTCTGGAGATCATAGATAATGTCATAATCAATGCATGTTGTAGATTCTGGTAAAAAGCAGATCAAGGATTCAGACCCTGAGTCTGTCAGGCTCCTGTCATGCTACCAGATATGGACAGTTTTGAAGCAATACAATTTTTCCTAAACACCACAGTCCATTTTCAGATTATGACATACCAATGCATGTGAATGTAACATTAAAGAATAAACTTATCTCTAGACTGAATCGCTTTGCTATCTGTCTGCTTGACATGAAGGATAACACAATGGCTCCCAAGCATTTGTCTATCTACCAAAAGCCTCTTAAAGGGGTTTACAGTAACAAATTTGCATCTTGTAGTTAATAACCCAAAAGTGATTTTTAGATATCAACCCATAAAATGCACAAATACTGCTTGAGCATATTTGCACATATGTTCTATAAAGGATAAAATATACTGTTAGTTAAACCATGATGGCAAATTTATTTTTCTTTATTTAGCTTAGTCCCCAGGATGTGGTTCTGCCTCCTTGCTAACTCTGTCTGCTCCTATGACTCGAGTCACATCAACTACTTGGTGGAAGCTCAGATTATGTTGATCATTCGGGGTTCCATATGCTTCTAGGGACATGGTTACCATATTGCCGACTTGCAAAGCTCAGAAAACAAATTATTAAGGAAACGAATTGCCAGAAACTCAAAATACTGAAGGCAAATATGTAAAATCCAGAGAGAAATGCTGACTGAAATTACTATTGAAACATGACCTTACAAACATATACACAGAGAAGCTTTTATCTTCCCAGGGCCTCTAGCATCACTAATTACATGCTAGTGTCACAAACAGTAATTTTCATACAAAAAATCTTTACCAGTAACATCTAAGTTGTTTAAGTCCATGGGATATATTTTGCACATCAAGGAAATACTAGCAATCAATTTTCATTCAGGGTCAAGAGTTGTTGGTATATTACAATTTTCTAGAGTTTAGGTGGCACATGTTAATTGGCTTTTATCTCATGTTGAGAGATATTAATAAGCAATAAAGACAAATAATTGAGAATCAAAATAAGCACCCTGCCATACAAACTGACCCAGGTCACAGGCTTGAAGACAGAGATTCTTTAGAGTGACCATGATAATTTATTAAATGTGCTTTATTGAAGAGCAATTTGGTCCACTCAGGAAGAATAATTCACTCAATGAATTTTTTGGGACATTTATCTATATATGCTTGTAGGCACTGGGATACAGCAAAATTACCCAGAGAAGATTGCTACCCTTAAAATACTTCCATACTGAGATACAGAGTGGAAGTAGATAATAAAAAGAAAATAAGGAAATAAGATCATTAGATATCATGACAACAGCTATAAAGAGAATAAGCCAGGGGCACCTCGGTGACTCAGTCAGTTGAGCATCTGACTCTTGATTTCAGCTCAGGTCATGATCTCACAGTGCAGAGCCTGCTTGGGATTCTCTATCTCCCTCTCTTTCCGCCCCTCCCCTGCTCACAATCTCTCTCTCTCAAAAATAAATGAGTAAACATGTAAAAAAATAAAAGAAGCAAAGTGATGGGAAGCAACCAGAAATCAGAGGTGAGTGGATGAAAGCTCACATCTTTGTAGAGAAGCCAGGCAACGTTTACTAAGGTGGTATTTTTCCTACATCTTGAACAATGTGAAGGAACAAAACAAGGGATCAGCTGAAGAACCATGTGCGTAGTACAGGGAAGTGCAAATGCAAAGAGCCTGAAGCAAGAGTGTTCTACGTTCAAAGAAAAGAAACAGTGCCAGTGTGGCTAGAGCACAGTGAGCAAGGAGGGTGGACTGTGATGAGGCAAAGAGGTAAGTGAAGGCAGACTTTCCTTGTGTGACATGAAGGACTTAGAGATGACAGAGATTAGTAAAAGTTCCTTGTAACTTGGTTGATACATAAAATTAATGCCATCTATCTGGCCTGCTAGTGAGTTTGAAGAAAATAATAATAATAAAATTTTAGAATTGGAGGAGAATTTATGGATTATCTATTCTACCCCTTGTTTCATAGACCCATGAAGGCCCAGTGTGGTCAGTGAGGAGAAGAGTCAGAACCCTTGGTTCCCTGATGTCTAGAAACCTTTAGTTTCTATATAGTTTTTGCTACTTGAGACTCTAAAAGCTTTCTTCCAGACCCTGTACATTGCAAACATCTAGCAACTGAAGAAAGCTACTCAAACTCTTCTCAGAAGATGGAAATTAAAAAGAACCAAAGAGTGTTACAGCCTGCCCAGGGGAGGAATGTCTTATTGCTCTTAGGCAAACTACAGTCTTGAATAGGAAATACAGAAAAAGACAGGGATAAAGATTCAGGAAGTTCCACAGGAGACAGAAATGTGATGAAATTACAGAGAATAGGGAACCCCACTGGTGAAATAGCCTCAATTAGCAGATAACAGTAGCTAAAGTTGGCAAAGACATGAAGTTTGCCAGAGCTAAAAAATAAACATATAAAAACACAATAAAAAATACATTTAAAAATCAGTATTAATAAAAATCACAAAATTAATGATTGTCGGTTATATCAGATTTGCCTTCCAACTGCAACCCTTTTTCAGGCCTTTTTTTAACGGATCAACAAAAACAAATAAAAATACTATAGAGAGTAAAACAATATATAATACTGTAAGGACACAGGATAGGATGTTTACTTGAGAAATGGACTATTAAGGGTTAAGACAGTCCCTCTCTTTCCGGAGAGAGAGAGCTTAGACGAGTCTGGTTAAGGTAGCCACCTGTTTGGGGTCATGAAGCTAGACTAAATAACTTTATAATTAATGCTCCCTATAGCAAAATGGAATCATTTTGTTCTCCCCAAATGCAGAGTGTGATTAAAAGGGTCAAATTTCTGTAAGAGAGGAGGAAAGCAGATTTAAACTAACATCCATCATGACAAAATAAGATAAATGCCACATGGAAGTTGTGATAGTCAGACACAGCAGTGTTTTTAATGTCGCTATCAGTGTGTCAGGCAAACCATGATTTGTATACCGCTGGGATTACATTGGGAAAAACCCAGCCACTTATTTAAATCAAACTGATGAGAACAGACATGATTGAAATAAGCAGAGAATGCTTGAGGAAGATTTTACTTAACACTCACAGCTTCACATAAAAGAGTCCTCATACATCTCCTTAAATCACATATTTGTTAGCAACATGAACAAAAATCTAATGGCCCTGTTTTCAAACTGGTGAAGAAAGCAAGCAATGAGACACCGAAAACAGAAAGCTTACCCTTCAGGAAGCTTCATTCCACTGTTAGATTTATATACTGTTTAAGCAACAATCACTGTGTATTCTCATTCTTGTTCTTTTAATAAAAATAACACACAGCCAATCCCTTTTTAATTTATTTATGTATTTATTTATTTATATTTTTTATATATAGAAAGATCACATGTGAACAGGGGAGAGGGGCAGAGGGAGAGAGAGTGAATCTTAAGTAGGCTCCATACTCAGCACAGAGCCTGATGTGGGGTTTGATCTCATGACCCTGGGATCATGACCTGAACTGAAATCAAGAGTCAGATGCTCAACCAACTGAGCCACCCAGGAACCACTCAAAATCCCCTTTTAAAAGTATGTTTCTAAAAAAATGTATATATAATGCTATTCAATCATGTATACAGTATGTCCAGTATTCAAATACTGGCATATTTGAAGATCATGTACTTTAGCTACAGTTAGGTGGATGTTTTTATTTTTTTACTTTTTTTTTAATTATTTTTAATGTTTTATTTATTTCTAGGAGAGAGAGAGAGAGACAGCGTGAGCAGGGGAGGGTCAGAGAGAGAGGGAGTGACAGACTTTGAAACAGGCTCCAGGCTCTGAGCTGGCAGTTGGCGCAGAGCCCGATGCGGGGCTCGAACCCACAAACCGTGAGATCATGACCCAAGCGAAAGTCGGACGCTTAACCAACTAAGCCACCCAGGCGCCCCAAGGTGGATGGTTTTAGAGGCTTGGGTGGCCCTCAGAATGATATACCACATTCTAACCTCTGGGAACCACTGAGTGTGATCTTATTTTAAAAGAAGGATCTAAATCCAATGACAAGTATCCTTATAAGAGATGCACAGAGAAAAAAAGTAGGGAGAGTGAAAGAGAAGGCCGTGTGAAGACAGAGACAGAGGCAGGAATGATGCAGCCAAAAGCCAAGAAATGCCCGGAGCCACAGAAGGCGGACGGGGCAAGGATTTCAGAGGCAACACAGCTCTGCCAATGCCTTGGTTTTGAACTTCTGGCTTCCAGAACTGTAAGAGAATAAATTCTCTTGTTTTAAGCTACCAAGTTTGTCTTGATTTATTACAGTGGCCTTAGAAAATTAATACAGTGTCTTTCTGCTCTTCTTCTTAAAGACTTTAAAAGCACTATCATTAAAGACAGATTCAACCAGAAGATTGAGACAAATCATTTAACAAACTCTAACAGGTATTTTCAACAGGTATTTTCATTTCAGCACACTTCTGCTGACTCTTTGTCCATTCACTCACATTGTTGTACTCAAACTGAGCACAAGATTTCACTGCCATTTTCTCACTAAAAATTACATCATAATCATTTTCACTGTGACTATAAATGGCCTTCAAATGTATTTTCATTTCTGTATCAATTCCACTGAATTGATACTATGTATTACCTATTTTGAAAGTTTTGAAGGTCTTGAGTGATTCTTGTATTATTCCAATAAATGACTTAAAACTATGGTCAGACACAAGTCCTAGATATTTTATGATGCAACTATTGCAACATCGCAAATAGGCTGGATTATGCACTGAGAACCATCCGTCAGTTACTCACTGAGTATTTCTTGAACAACTAAGTACCAGGCACTGTTCCAGGTCTTAGAAATGCTACAGGAAACATAAAGAAAGTGTACAGGCTATTGGTTTATATCACAACCAAAAAGTAAACTGATAAAACATGCTCAACATATTTTACAAACATGATAAAACTGATCAACAATGAAAGAAATCTTAGCAAACTAGAAGTAGAAAGTTTTTTCCCGGGGCGCCTGGGTGGCTTAGTCGGTTAAGGGTCCGACTTTCACTTAGGTCATGATCTCGCGGTTCGTGGGTTTGAGCCCCGCGTCGGGCTCTGTGCTGACTGCAAGCTCAGAGCCTGGAGCCTGTTTCAGTCTGTGACTCCCTCTCTCTCTGACCCTCCCCTGCTCATGCTGTCTCTCTCTCTCTCTCCTAGAAATAAATAAAACATTTAAAAAAAAAAAAAGAAAGTTTTTTCCCTAATTTATTATTATTAGTTTAGTCATCTCTCAAAACTACAGCAAATATCAAGCTTCATAGGTAGAATATTAAGAGCATTTCCTTTGAAACTGGCAACAAGGAAACAGTATCGTCTGTTACCACTTCTTCTTAACATCGTTCCAGAAATCCCAAAAGCACCATAAGAAAAAGAAAATATAGGACTGAAAGAAAGAAAGATAAAACTATCATAATTTCAAATGATATGACCATATATATAGAAAATACCCCCAAATGTCTACACATTTTTACAATTAACGAATTTAGCAAGATGGATGGATGTGACATCAGGGTACAGACAAGTTCTTACAAGAGCTCAGAAAGCATAGTAAGAAAAGATTGATCATTTTGGCCATGCTAAAATTAATCATTTCTCATCAAGATGCCATAGGGGGATCTTTGCAACATGTAAAACATATTTCCACATATATGGCTTGCTAGGCATGAATACTAGAAATGTATAAAGAAGACTACATGTTGATGAGTATATAAATACAACCATTAGAAAAATGGGCAAAAACTAGAACGGGTCTTTCATGAAAATGAAAACCCAAATAGCAAATAAACACATTAGAAGATATTTAGTCATCAGGGAATTGTCAATTAAGACTACCGTGAAATACCAATTTGTTCACATTAGATTGACCTCCCCCCCAAAAAACCAACCCAAAACCCTAAAAGCTTGACAGTATGTGTTCATAATATGCAGTAGAGTAACATGTAACCCACTATCCACTGTCAGGGGGATGACTAAATCATACTGTGCGTGGTCACACAAATAAAATGTTACGCAACAATTAAAATGAATGAAATACTGCTATGTATACCAAGGAAGACTCAGAAACAGTCTTAAAAAGCTGCACAAGATAATACAGAGCATAGTATTTTCATAATGCTCAAAATCTAGCAAAACCAAATAATACATTGTTTGGTATACATGCATAAGCTAATAATAATAAATAGTTTAAAAACACCAATGATGAAGGCAAAATCCATAATGTTGATTACCCTCGAGGAAATCAGGAGATAGGAGATTTTAGAGGAACAAATAATAAGCAAGTTCATTAACTAGGGTAATTCCTCTCATTCTTAAATTGAATAATTTGTTCACAGGTTTTCATATTTTTGTTAAGCTTCAAAACTTACATATATGTTACATAAATGTTTCAAATGTCATAATATTACATAGGAAATTTCTTAAAGTAAAAGTTGGAATACACAAAAGAACGGACAAAAATTGTTCTAAGGGAAGAGAGAAAAGCTGCAAATGAACAAATATTATTGCTGCTTACGGTAACTTTAACTATAGACCTCTCATTTTCAACCCTAGCTGTACATCAGAATTACTTGGTGTGGGGGTGCCTGGGTGGCTCAGTCGATTAAGCGTCTGACTTCGGCTCAGGTCATGATCTCACGGTTCGTAGGTTCGAGCCCCGCGTCGGGCTCTGTGCTGACAGCTCAGAGCCTGGAGGCGGCTTCAGATTCTGTCTCCCTCTCTCTCTGACCCTCCCCCACTTATGGTGTGTGTGTGTGTGTGTGTGTGTGTGTGTGTGTGTGTGTGTGTGTGTGTCAGAAATTAATAAAAACATTTTAAAACTTTTAAAAAAAGAATTACTTGGTGTGGTAGAGATTGTTTTCTAATTCTTTAAATGTTTTATTTATTTTTTGAGAGCGAGAGTGCAAGAAAGGGAGGGCTCGTGAGAGCGGAGGACAGATGGTACAAACAGGGCTCCGTGCGGACAGGCTGACAACAGGAAGTTGTGGAGCTTGAACTCACCAACCTGCGATATCATGACCAGAGCTAAAGTCGAATGCTCAACCAACTGAGCCACCCAGGAGCCCAGAGGCAGTAGAGGTTTTTTTTTTTTTTTTTAATGTTTTATTTATTTCTAGGAGAGAGAGAGAGAGAGACAGCGTGAGCAGGGGAGGGTCAGAGAGAGAGGGAGTCACAGACTCTGAAACAGGCTCCAGGCTCTGAGCTGGCAGTCAGCACAGAGCCCGACGCGGGGCTCGAACCCAAGAACCCCGAGATCATGACCTAAGCGAAAGTCGGACGCTTAACCGACTAAGCCACCCAGGCGCCCCGAGGCAGTAGAGTTTTTTGAAAGAGCACTGCCTGGACCCCTCCTGAGATCTAATGCATCAAAATTTACGGGGCTAGACACCTGTCATCAATTTGTTTGTTTTCTTTTGATTTTACATTCAGCATTTACCAGATGATTTTAAAATGCATCCAGGGAGACCAATCACGGATGTACACCAGGCCTCCTATTTTCTGTTGAGAAACTGAGGCCACTGTGTTAGTGGAAACCCCAAGCTTGAAACCATTTGCTAACTCATCAATGTAACCTTACCGTCAGGAAATTTCACCAAACTTTTACTAAGACGATGCATGAGACATGGACAGAGTACATTCCGAAAAGATCTCATTCTGAAAATAGTCACCAGTGCTCTCCTTGCACATTTTCTCCGGGCGAAAATTACACAAAGCTTCTTCATTTTTCCGTCCCTTTCTTGGGTGGGTGCGAGTAACCCACCCGCTCACCCGCTCTATATCCTTTGCTCCACTTTGTACTTACTGAGTGCAGCCGAGCCCTAGAAATCAGCCCAAAGAGGCTTCTAACAGCCTCTTCCCCACACTCATCAGTCTTTTTGTGCAACCGCTGCCCAGATGACAGAGGCCAGTGAGGTGCTGACAAATGTGCAGGGCTGCCTAGAAGCAGCACAGATTAAAAATATAACCTGCAGCTTCTTCTTTCCCTAGGCTTTGCCCAGAAAGGCTTCATGGCAGCTCAAACAGTGGCCATATCGTGGGATCCCAGATTATACTCACACCAAGTCTTCAGAGAGCTGTTAACAACACCTAAGGCAACTGGGTATGTTAAGGCGTCCGCTTTCTGCTTCACCATGCAGAAAACCGGGGAAGGAGGGAGTGATCTTTGATTCAGTAACCAAAAAGCCTTCTGCCTGCCTCTCTTGCGGGTGGTTTTGACAGGGAATCGGCCAGTAGCTGCTTGGTAGTTTTGCCCAAAGTACTTTAGGTCCCTCTCTCTAATAGGCTGCAAGAGAGTCAGCCCCCACTAACCCTTTGGAGGATTTGGGTTTTCTTCTAGGGGAAGGGATAACCATGCTCAAACACACTGGGTCCATATCATCCTCGATTATGGGTGCACGCACACCCCCACACTCACGCTCGCTCCCCAAACATACAACCTCAAGGAGCCACCATTTTTCTCTCACCGACTTTATCCTCCTGAGTCTAAACACAGTCCACTGTGATGGAGTTGTATGTCTCCCCCAGACCCCAGCGGTATTAAGATAAATATTTCTTGAAGGTAAAAATGTGTCCTTATGCATTTACACCAAGACAGAAGTATTAGGACATTTGCAAAGACTTGGGGTGTTAGTAATAACAAACCCTGCCATGTGCGTTAACAGTTTCAGTGTGTCCTGCTCTTGAACAATTCACACAACCCTTGCAATACCAAAACTAACTTACTTGAATTCAGGCTCCTTTCATTTCCCTGGT
Source organism: Proteles cristata cristata (assembly GCA_017311185.1). NCBI lineage: Eukaryota > Metazoa > Chordata > Mammalia > Carnivora > Hyaenidae > Proteles > Proteles cristata. Next base: position 933,385 of record JAESUZ010003245.1, read on the forward strand.
GAATCCAGAATGTTTTGCCTCAACTCAAAACAGAAAGAGGAAAATGGATGGGATTATCCCCAACACAGACAAATTCTAAATAATTGATAGTTGACTAAAAGAAAATGCATAAATATGCAAACAAAAATAGAATTTTTACTCAGTTTTATTATGTTTCTGTTAAAAAGAAGAATTATACTGTAGATCCTGAATTATACCATGTAATTTAACATGAAGAAGAAAATTACAGTTTTTTAAAAGCTCCGAACATCAGGCTTGTTGGCTAGAGACTGGATTAATGCTTATGATGTGAGAAGTCCTTTTTTCATTGAACATGTCTGCCAGCTGGATTGAAAACATGTCTTCTTCAAATACAGTAAAGCCTAATAGAATAGGCATTTATACACAAAGCAGCCATTCATTTATTACTGAGTTTTGAAAATTCTGTTATTTATAAGCACCCCATCTTCAATTCAAATAAGGTGGCCCCATTCCCAGAGAGCCCTTTATTTTGGAGTGGGTAATAGGATTCAGCCTGCAAGTGTAGAAGCAGGGCCTAAATTTAGTGAACTATTATGCCTAATAAAGGAGAGAAAAATGTAGAATGTTTGAGGAAAACAAAGACGAAGGAGCCTGCAGTGCGGGCAGGCTGTGCTAGGGTCAGGACCGAGGGTGAAACACCAATAGGGAATGTTGAGCAAAACGATGTAGGGAAATTTGGAGGGGTTTTGGTGTAAAATATTACGCTCTGAGGAACTCTCTCTTTGACTTCATATATTTACAGGGTGGAAGAAATTAAAAATCAGTAAGTTTTCACTGACTTATCAATAGAAACATGGAAAACCTGAGCACTGCTCAGTGTGAATGTACTTACTAGAGTCATCAGAAGGAAAAAAAGAGGGGAGTGGCCTACAGTTAAGGGATTAGGTTACAAAACCTGAGCTCAAGATTAGGTCCAACCAATCAACTGGATATGGCCAGCCACTCCTCCTCTGTGATTTCAAAGTATCTGAGTTCTAGAACATTCTGACTTGTTTGAACCAACAATAATAACGGATAGCATGTGTTTTTGTTCTTACATTTTGCAGAAATGTTATCATGTTATCTCATTCACATCCCCTTTGTTTTCACCATTATTAACACCCAAGAAGTGAACCAGCCTTAAAGAGCAGGAAAAAGAGCCAGTAAGAACTGAGAAGCAGAAAATTAGACGTTCATCTCAGAACAAAAGCAGTAAGCAGAGTAAGACTATTCCAGCATCATGGTCAACAACTATGATTTGAGTAAAGTGTGGATCAATATTTAATTAAGCACATTACATAGAGGAAACAAAACATGCAGACCGCGGATTTGCAAAAATAAATTTGAGCCCTATCATCCTGTAATCAAAAGATTTAACAATACAAATCCTTTTATCATTCATTTTTCAATAAATACTGTTGTTATAAAGCACCATTGTCTAAGAATATTATCTTAGAGTTATATCAAGTTTTACCATACGGAATTAAGATCTTTTTTAATTTTGGTTTTCTTTTTTACAAAGCTATGTTTAAATATTGCTATTAATCTATAGTACAACAAGTATTTTCCTTATACAAGAGTCAAATGCAAATTGTAATTATTCACAGCTCAGGTTACCAACCTGTTCTTTAAAGCTGTGTTCTTCCCCCACACCCCTTCATGAGGGGTACTCATACCTGGTTCTAATCACCAAAATTCTGATACAATGGGTCCGGGGTGTAGCCTGGGGATAGAAAATTTTTGAAACTCCTGAGGTGATTCTGATATGCACTCAAAGATCAAAAACCACTACTCTAGATCCACTAAAGAATTTCTGGGTATGGGTCCTATGATCTTATCAGGCCTTACTGGGTTCCCAGGTGATGCTTAAGCACAATCAATATAAGAATATTTTTAAAAATGTTTTTCATTTACATGTACCTGAAAAAGGATTCAAAAATACTCAAGTGTGAAACAAAATGCAGCACCCTCCTAACCTTAGTTCCCACTCTAGAGAAGGGGCAGAACTAATTCAATGCTGAATAGGATCATTTTAAATATCTCTTTCGGATATTTAATATTTAAACTGTTTCTAAAGGTTGTCTTTGTATTTACCTCATTTAATAGGATAACAACTTTGTGAGATAGTCTTATAATCCTCATTTTAAATACAATGCACATTTAGATTCAGGGTTTTTGACTCACCCAAGGTGAAATCAGCTAGTTAAGTCTTGAAATTAGAACACAAGAATCCCAAATTTCTTCCTGAAATATCTGTTTTCCTCTGTATACACAATGACCATATTTCTTAGAAGGAAATCATCATTCCTAACCTCATAAACACACAAAACTTGAAAAACACTGACATTTCAAGGCTTCTCCTTTATCTTTCTAATTACACAGTTTAAAATAAGGTTCAGGGGCTCATGGGTGGCTCAGTCAGTTAAGCATCCGACTTTTGGCTTCTGCTCAGTTCATAATCTCATGGTTTGTGAGTTCGAGCCCAGTGTCAGGCTCTATGCTGACACAGAGGAGCCTGCTTGGGATTCTTTCTCTGTCCCTCCCTCCACATCTCTCTTGATCTCATGAGAAATAATGAACTTAAAAAATAAGCTTTATAGGGGCGTCTGAATGCCTCAGTTGGTTGGGCTTCCAACTTAGGCTCAGGTCATGATCTCGCGGTTTGTGAGTTTGAGCCCCATATTGGGCTCTGTGCTCACAGCTCAGATTCTGTGTCTCTTCCTCTCTCAGCCTCTCCCATACTCATGCTGTCTCTCTCTCTCTCAATAATAAATAAAAACATTTTGAAGAATTAAAGAATAAGTTTCAGAAACAGCAACATCTACATGGTGCATAGTACATGTCACAGTTGACAGTATAAGTTGAATAATATAACATACGTGATTTTGATCTCATTTATAGACCTTTCATTTCAACCCATGACTCTCAGTGCCTAGTACAGAGCTCTAAAAGAGAGATAATCCAATCAATACCTATTAAACAAGGGAATCATGTGTGCCACCTCTAGGTCAAGTTTCTTTCCTTTAAGCTTTTAATTTCAAAATAAATATAGATTCATAGGAAGTTGCCAGAAAAAGTATACAGGGAGGTCCCACAGCCCCTTCACCCCCACCCCCCATATAACTCTAATGTAATATTAAAAGCAGGAAATCAGTATTTGTTTCATCCACAGAATGTATTCATATTTACAGGCACTCAAGTGTGTCTTTCTACAGAATTTTGCCATATATGTAGTTTCATGCAACGGTAATGGCACCATCCCAATCAAGTCACAGGACTGTTCTGTCACCTATGCTACAGACAGAGTCACAGCCTCCCTCTCATCCTTAGCCCCTGCCAACCACTAATCTGTTCTCCAAAGTTGCTGTTTCCACAACGTCTTATAAATAAAATCATACAGTATGTAATCTTTTGGGATCAGCTTTTTTCACTCAGCATAATGCCTTTGAGATTTATCAAATGCGTTGCATCTATAGATAGTTTATTGTTTTTTACTGCTGAGTAGTATACCATAGTATGGATATATCACTGTTTGTTTACCTAGTAACCACTGAAGGCCATGTGGGTTGTTTCCAACTTTGGGCTATTAGGAGTAATAAAGCTGCTATGAACATTCATGAGCAAGCTTTTGAGTGCACATGCATTTTCATTTCACTGGAATAAGTGCCCATGAGCTAAGCATTATTTATTTATTTTTTAATGTTTATTTCTGAGAGAGAGAGACAGCCTGAGCAGGGGAGGGTCAGAGAGAGAGGGAGACACAGACTCTGAAGCAGCTCCACGCTCTGAGCTAGCTGTCAGCACAGAGCCCAATGTGGGGCTCGAACCCACGAACCGTGAGATCATGACCTGAGCCGAAGTCGGACCCTTAACCGACTGAGCCACCCAGGCGCCCTGAGCTAAACATTTTAATAACTGGATGTGCCTCCTCTACCCTCCCTCCCTTCCACCAGGGGGATGTCAGTGACAGCGGGGCTTGGGGCTGACACAGAGTCACATGGATGGAGCCTGGTTTCTGAATCACTGAGTCCAGGAGAGCCTCTTACTGCTCAGGAATACCCCCACCTTGGAGGTTAAGCAGCCCAGAAATAAACTTTTATTGTAGCTGGGTCTGTTACAGAAATTCAGTCTATTTTGTCTAAAAAACTAACAAGCAAAACAAATGCAAATGAATCCTATACACTCTAGCCAAAGAATGAAATGTATTTTCCATAAATAAATTACGTTCAAAAATAATTTTTTTTAAATTTTAACTATTTTGTTAGAAATCTTTATAAAGCATTACTTTATCTACTTGCTTACTTATAAATATATAATCACCATTACTGTCTTAGGACAGCAGTAAAATGGGCTGGGCAGGTGGTCTCCTACATCAAGCGACCCCCAGACAGAATGGCTTGATTCTGTCTGTGCCTCCCTGTAATATTACTCTCCCACTAGGTTTAGGATGCAACCTCTCTCCTGTTACCTAGCACACTGGCGTCAGGTTTACCGGGAGGGCTGTTAACTAGGACACTGTGGGGCCCCACCCTGAGTTGCTGGTCCATTTGCATTTCTAACAAGTTTCCTGGGTGATGCTGATGCTGTTGGTCTAGGAAACACATTTTGAGAACCACTGACCTAGAAAATCCGGAAAATAAACTTCCACTGTTTCCAAACCAGAGCAGCAAAACCCTGAAAGATGACATAGATGAGTAGTGTCTCCAATGAGCAAGGAAGCTGCATCTGAGAGCCAGACTCTACAGCATCTACCCGGGCTTGAAGGAACCGGGTTTTGCTATTGTTGTGTTTGCTATGGTTTTCACTTGCCTCCAGCTTCTCTTGGAATCTTGTCAGTCAGACTCAAAGGTTACTCAGTCAGACCTCTTCCCAAAGCAAGAAACGCCTCTAAATTCCCAAACAAGCAAGTAGCCTGCTGCGTTCAGCACTCCCAGGGATGCATAACTCACCCTTAATGTTCTTTTCAGATCTTTGACACTATCAAATGGGAAAAGTCGTTAGGTGTTCCTTAAAATGATGTAAATTATGTTTCTTAAATTCCACATATGAGTGAAATCATGTGGTATTTGTCTTTCTCTGATTGACTTATTTTGCTTCGTATAATACACTCTAGCTCCATCCATGGTGTTGCAAATGGCATTTCATTCTTTTCTATGGCTGAGTAATATTCGTGTGTGTGTGTGTGTGTGTGTGTGTGTGTGTGAGAGTGTGTGTGTGTGTGTGTGTGTGTGTGTGTGTGTGTGTGTGTGTGTGTGTGAGAAAGCGCATGCGCGCCTGCAGGTACACACACAACTTCTTTATCTGTTCATCAGTTGATGGACTTTTGGGTTCTTTCCATAGTTTAGCTATTGTTGATAATGCTGCTGTAAACATTGGGGTGCATGTACCCCTTCAAATCTGTATTCTGTATCCTTTGGGTAAAGAGCTAATAGTATACTTGCTGGACTGTAGGGTAGTTTTATTTTTAATTTTTTTGAGGAACCTCCATACTGTTGTCAAGAGTGGCTGCATCAGTTGCCTTCCCACCAGCAGTGTAAGAGGGTTCCCCTTTCTCCCTACTACGCTAAATGAAACAAGTTAATCAGAGAAACATAATTCCAACATGATTTCACTTGTATGTGCAATTTAAGAAACAAAATAGATGAACATATGGGAAGAGGGGGAAACAAACCACAAGAGACTCTTAACAATAGAGAACAAAAATGGGTGACGGGCATAAAGGAGGGCACTTGTTGGGATGACCACTGGGTGTTGTATGTAAGTGATAAATCACTGAACTCTCCTGAAACCAACACTGCACTGTCTGTTAACTAAATAAAATTTAAATTTTTTTAACGTTTTATTTATTTCTGAGAAAGAGAGAGACAGACAGCGTGAGCAGGGAAGAATCAGAGAGAGAGGGAGATACAGAATCTGAAACAGGCTCCGGGCTCTGAGCTAGCTGTCAGCACAGAGCCTGATGCAGGGCGCTTGAACCCACAAACCATGAGATCATGACCTGAGATGAAGTCCAGTGCTTAACCAACTGAGCCACCCAGGCGCCCCCCAAAAATTTAAATTTAAAAAATGATGTGAATTATGATCCAGACTCAGACATGGGGCAATGAAACCATCTTACCTTCCCCTAACAGCTTTTTAAAAGGAATCTTTAAAAACTTATGTTTTTTGGGGGTGCCTGGGTGTCTGTCGGTTAAGCATCTGACTCTTGATTTCATCTCAGGTCATGACCTCATGGTTTGTGAGTTCGAGCCCCATGTCAGGCTCTGCACTGACAATGTGAAGCCTGCTTGGGATTCTGTCTCTCCCCTCTCTGCCCCTTTTCTGTTCTCTCTCTCTCTCAAAATAAATAAACTTAAAAAAATAAAAACTTCTTGCATTTGTTTCCTATTATACTTATTCAGAATAAGAGAAAATACAGAAAGTCATTTAAAAAGAGCCAAAAACGTTTTTTAGTATGATCATCAGAGCCTTGTGATAAGTAAGACATCAGGAAGTTTGGCTGGAATCATAGTCTTCCACTGATGACTCATGTCATTTAATTACTCTTAACCCTGACTTCCTCATTTGCATTATGGGAATAAAAGTGTGTCCCTTACTACTCACAGGTGCATCACATTAAATATTGTACATCAAAGCACTTTCTAACCTCAGATAATCAACTCCTTAGCTATTAACAGCCTAATGATTCATTCTATCGCTCTTATTTAACTAATATGCCATTCTTACATAGATAGTGTTTCCAATAATATTTTCATCTCTCGGTCAAACACTCATAAATTTCTGATATATAAATCCTCTTTGGTCTCCTCTTGCATTTTTTTAATTATATAAAAACATAAATCAGGGCTGTGCGTCTCCTGAGAATTTCAAAATAACCATAATGTTCCCTACCTCTCTTAACCTTTCTGCAGCTATTCATAATGATGGCTGCCCCAAACTTAAACCTGCCTTGGTATCAACAGAAACCCAGCCTAACAGGATACGAGCAGCTCTCTTTCTGACAGTGGAGGGCTAAAATATTTTCAGTGCCCTCCACTGCTGCCTCCTGTCTATATTAATATCAGGGATTAGCCTCTGTTCCTTTCCCACGACCAGCCTGAAGGTCTAATCTTTCCCAAAACCTTAAAGGGATCTAACATTAATCCCTTTTGTCCTGCACCCCAAAGGAGCACTGAGGAAGGTATTTCCCCCTTCTCCCCTATTTCTGTCAGTAAGTCCCACAAAATACCCAAATGGTGCCTACCCTTTTGGCCCACGTTTTTGGCCCAGGATACTTAGGTACCCTGAGTCTTTTTGTTCCCTCCCTACAGAGTGGAATATCTTTTTAACCACCCCAGGAAGGTCCCTCACTCCTTCTTGGATTGTGCCAGCACCCAATCCTTCAACCATGGGTTGAGGGGCTGACCCAGACTCTGTTTAGGAGAGCTCTGAGCTGGTAAAGCATATGGTTCATTTCACTTTTGCTCTGTTCTCCTTAAGTGTGTTCTCACTTTCTTTTTTTTTAAGTTTATTTATTTTGAGGAAGAGAGAGAAAGAGAGAACACATGCAAGTGGCGGGCAGTGGAGAGAAAAACCCAAGCAGGCTCCACATTGTCAGCGTGGGGCTCAAACTCATGAACTTTAAGATCATGACCTAAGCCAAAGTCAGATGCTTAACCAACTGAGCCACCCAGGTTCCCCATTTCCTCACTTTCTATCTGGATGACCTAGACTAGATCACTTCCCAGACTGGACCCTCAGCCCTACCCAGTGGTGGGCGGGGATGGCTCTAATATGTCACTGTTCTTCCACCCCATACCACTCCTGTTGGGAGCCATTCTGAACTCACTAGTTGAGAAAACTCCTTGTGAGGGTAAGGCGAGCTTGCAAGGCTCTTGCCATCAGATGACGATGGATACCCACCCCCACTCAATTGTCTCTGATTGAGCACCAACCCCCAAGGCACCTTGTTGATTTATCAGGAGTGACTTATTCTGGCCTTGATATGTTGATTGCACCTTGTAAAGGAAACTGTTGTAGCTTGGAAAAACTTTGATGCCCAGTAATCTGGAAACAGTGATCAGGACTGCGTAATTGATGACACAAAAAGGTGAGCTATTGTTTCCAGGTTACATTAATACAATAATAACTTTGGTACAGAATGATGTACTATTCCTGGGCATGGATGACGTTATAGGAACTATAAGCCCTGTGGCTAATGTTTAGATGCTTTCCTTTGTGGTTATGGGAGCAAAAATTGCATTTCCTGAAAAACCTGTTCTTCTTAATACTTCCCATTAGAGGATAAACAGGCTATTGACCCTTCCTCACAAAGAATTAACTTTTGCCTTTACTATGCTAAAAACATCGTTTGTATTTGAATGCTAAAGATACCTTCCTTCCTCATATGACAAACATGAGTACCCTTATCTAAATCCATAACAATAAGGTTATGCATATCAATGTTCTGGAAAGGTTTTACTGATCAAAAAATTTATCATCAGAATGACACTTCTGTGTTGTCCCCCAAACACTTAATCATAAAATAAAATTGAGTCTCAGACAGTGTGGAGATGCCTGGCTGGTGGCTCGCTCACCACTCTCTCGCCAACACCGTCCATCCTTCAGGGACCCCTGGACCTGCTGGACCTGGACTCTGGCACCCTCCTACTTTACTGATAGCTTCTCCTCTGTGGGGTCTTCCCTTGACCCAGGTTGGAAGGGCTTTATCCACCCTGCTGGAGACTAAAACTAGGTAGACTGTTTTGCAACCGGTTATCTTTGGAGCTATTAATTCACTTTCTGCTGCTCGGCCTTATTAGATCAATCTCTGAGAATTTTTCAGTGCTTTCAGCATGTTCAGACCAACGGCATGAAGAAGCCCACAATCTGTATGACATTCCTCCTCCCCTCTCCACAGCAGCAGGACTCTTGGTGACCATTCCTGACAACCTACGAGGTCAAGGAGAGGACCTGTCCATTTCATGCACCGAAGGTTGTTAGTGTCAGATTGCAGGGCTCCAATCCCAGAGCTGTGTGATTTCATTTGCATTTCTAACAAGTTTCCCAGGTAATACTGAAGGTGCTTTTCTGGGGAACCAGTTGACTGAGAACCAGTGAATGGTTAAAAGAAAAACTCTAATGAGGAACCAAGGTTTTCTAGAAACGTACTTTGCCTATGTAACTAGGTGGGTTTCCGCATTCCTACACAGAAATCCAGTTCAAAAATTTTAAAAGCAAACACGCTCATGAGAAGCTGTTCAGTACTCTGACTGTCAGTCAGTCTGGAGCACAAATAATCCCATCAAATGCACAAGCAGTGTAAGGAGGAAAAAAGTGATCATGCGTAAAGCTCAAAAGTACATTCAGCACGTTAGAAATCCTAATTTTTTCTAGTAATAATAATAATAATAACAGCCCCACTCATCTTGCCTAGTTAGTTCTTTCCCAGGAATCCCTTCTCAAACACTGTAACTTGACCCTGAAGGCAAGGCTGAAGGCAGATCCAGGGACATCAGAAATAGTGCAACTTATTAATCCATACTTAATATTTTTCTTCTCATTTTGCAAAATTTCAAACCTAGAGAATATTAGAGTGAACACCAGTGTACCCTAGATTCATCAATTATTATTTGCCACATCTGCCTTCTCTCTCTCCACATATTTTTTCCTTCCAATTGCATCTTGTAAGAATAAAAATATTTTCCTAAGTAACTACAAAATCATTATTGCACTTAAGAAAACTAAAATTAATTACTTTAATTTGTGATCTATGATATAGTCTACATTCAAGTTGTTCCAGTTCTTCCTAAGCCTCAAAATGTCTTTTATACTTTTCTCTTTTTCTTTTAAATACAGCATCAAAATTTCATGCACTGTATTTGGTTCTTAGGTTTTTCTAAATCTTTTTAATTTAAATATTCCCTTTGTTTTTTGTGTGTTTCATGATATTAATTATTTTTATTCCAAGCCAGCTGTCTGTCACACTATCCCATTTTCTGGATTTGTCTAACTGACCCCCCATGATAGGATTTGGTTTAACATATTTGGTAAGAATACTACCTAGGTGATATGACAGCAAATCAGGAGACATTAAATAGTGGATTTTTCTATTATTGGTGATACTAAGTTTGATCACATGGCTAAGATGACTTCCACTTTTAAGGTTTTTTTTCACTTTATAAGAACGTAGGAGACAGAACATTTAAATCTATAAGGAGATACCTTGAGGCCATGTGAATATCCTTTCTCCAAAGGGTTCATATTGACTAATGATCCTTGAGAGATCAATTACTGAATTGAGCATTACAACACTGTGATTTTTTTATTTTATCTCTTCTTCTGTAATTATTGGTTAGCATTCTTCTGTAGAAATGGGATCTCTTTGTACATATATAGGTATATACATACAAATATATATATATATATATATATCAGTATAGACTCATGTTTTTTTTAATTTAATGTGTTATAACCCATTATCATATTTATTCTTTTTTGATGCTCAAATTATCCAAATTTAGTCTGTTATATCTACTCCATGCCAATTCCTGGAGGTGGACACATTTTCACTTTGGTTATTTTTTTGTTGAGTTGTTTAAATTTTTCAATGAGCTCTCACTTTAAATGGATTTTGATAATCTGTATGAGAAACAATTTACATAGCTTGGGTAGATGGGTAAGTCATTGATCATCTGAAAATAGCTTAAATCAGAATAGTCCAGGCTAATATACTTGCAAATACTGACATACAACATAATTGTGTATTTGAAAGCAAATAGTTAATTCCACTTCAGTAGGGTTTATTTCAGAACACTTTAAATAAAACTACTAATGCTAATAGTAAAGTGGCATTAAAAACTAAAAATTGCCCAGAATCTCACAACCTCTAAATTACCTTGTCCATTTTAAGCCACCACTATGGATTTTATACTGTTGTAATAATAATACATATATTATTATTTGTTGTTTTCAGTTAATAAATAGTAAGTTATTTAATTTTTCAGAGGAACTAGACATGAAACTCAGAGATATATGGAGTTTCAAATCATATATCATAAAGCCAAACCCTATCATAGACCACGTTTTTAAATTATTAATTAACTTTATTATAACACTAATTCAAGGGGCTCCCGGGTGGCTCAGTCCATTAAGCAACCGACTTCAGCTCAGATCATGATCTCACAGTTCTGGACTTAGAGTCTCATGTCAGGCTCTGCTGTCAGCTCACAGTCTGCTTCAGATCCTCAATCTCCCTTTCTCTCTGCCCCTCCCCCACTTGTTCTAGCTCTCTCTCTCTCTCTAAAAAAATAAATAAGCTTAAAAAACGCTAAAAGTGAAATAAAACATCTTTTTTAAAAGTAATTTGGGGACACCTGGGTGGCTTAGTCAGTTAAGCCTCTGACTTGATCTTGGCTCATAGTCTCATGGTTAGTGGGTTCGAGCCCCACGTCAGACTTTTCACTAACCGTGCAAAGCCTCCTTGAGATTCTCTGTCCTTCTCTCTCTGCCCCTCCCCCACTTGCTCTCTCGCTCTCTCGCTCTCTCTCTCTCTCTCAAGAAAACCATAAACAGTAAAAAACTTTAAAGTAATTCAGACACATGACCAAAAACAAAGTAGAAAAGCATAAGAAATATAATGAAATTGCATTTTCCTTCTAAATACCCTATCTCTCTCCTTCCTCAAAACCATCGACTTTCACAGCTTCTTAAAGAAGGAATTCCAGAAATTTCAAATTTATAAATCTAAGTGTCAGTAAAGCCTTTGTTGTTGTTGTTTCTAAAGAAAGGAGAATTTCTAACAGCCAGCATTCTGCATTTGACTGGTTCAAATGGAATCTGAGGAACTTTTTCATTCAGGATCAGCACACCCCTGGTAGCTAACTCTCTTTAATGGGTTTACGCCTAGTTTTTCACTTAGTAGCTATACCATAATTTATTTAACCTACTCCATAGTGGTTGATAGTTTTTATTTCTGTATTTGCTTGTTTATTACTGTTTTGGGCAATGGTACAATAAATGTAAGTATGCATGGACACAGATGAGAGTACTGATTCAGAAAAAAATCTCTAATAATAAAAATGAGGTCACAAGATCAGAGTAGATTTTAATCAGAGAGACGCTGTCAGTAATGTGTAAGAGTTCTCTATTCCCCTACACCCTCAGTAATACTGTAATGTAGCAAACAATCTCTGCCGTATCCCAAAGTGATAAGTGAAAATTAAGTTTAATTTGTTTTACTAGGAGGATGGGCATTTTTCCTGTTTATGAATACTTTATATTTTCTGTCAATCATTATCTTTGTGATTTTTCATTGAATTATGTGTCCTTACTTTATGATTTGTAAGAACTCCCTTTCAAGAGGAAATTGGAGCTTTGTCAGTTGCATAAGTGAAGGCGTATCTTTTTCCCTATGTTGTTTATCTTTTGATTGCTTATGGCATGTTTTGCATATGTAGTCAAATTGATCACTGACTTGCTATATGACTTACTGATTATGAGGGTTTTCTCTACTTGTTAAAAACTGGTAACATTTTCTTCTAGTATTTTTATCTTCTCATGTTTTTATATTATAGTACTTTATCCATGGAGGTTTGATACAAAGAACGATTATAGCTAGCTTTCTTTTTTTCCCAAATAGCTAGCCAAGCTATCACAATACCATTTGTTAAATTTTCCACACTAATCAGAAATGTCACCCACATTCCACACTAAATGTTTACATGGATATCTGGGCTCTATTTGGTTCCATTAATTTCTCTATTTGGTTCCATTAATTTCTCTCTCCGTTTCTATCTCAGAACTGTTTTCATTACAGTAGATTTAAATATGTACTGAGGCTAATAGCCACACCTGCCATTTCCACCTAGAGTAAAGGATTTGAGCTCTAGAGTCACACTTGCCTGGGCTCAACTCCTGCCTCTGCCTCTTACTGTGAGACCTTAGAGAAGTTATGCCCATTCTCTGTGACTCCCTTTACTCATCTGTCCTACAGAAAATAATAAAAACTATTCCACAGAGATATTAGGAGGATCTGATATAATTCATACAGAATGGTTATAATTGTGCACAGTGGAGGGCAATTTCTAAATAAATATTAACTTTCTTTTCAAAAGATTTCCTGGCTAATCTCAGGTTTGTATTTCTTTATACAATCACCAGGATTGATTTGCCAACATTCAAACTTTCTGTGGTAGTCAGCCTCTAAGATGGTCCCCAATGATCCATGATGCCTACAATTCATGCCCTGAGGTAATCTCCTCTCACATTAAATAGACAGACCTGTGTGGCCAATGGCATATTGCAGGAGTGAGTGACAGTGCATGGTATTCAAAACTAGGTCATTAAATACATTGCTGTTTCAACCTTACCCTCATTCTTGGTTCACTTACTCTGGGAGAAGTGGCTACCATGTGTAAAGACATTTAAGCAACCTCTGTAGAGATTCACATGGGAGGAATGAAGGCTTCCTGCCAACAACCATGTTCATGAGAATGAATCATCATAGAAGCAAACCTTCCAGCCCAAGTCAGATCTGCACATGACTACAGCCTTGCCTGCAACTTCATGACAGCCTCCAACCCAGAACCACCCAGCCAAGTACCTCCCAAATTCCAGACACAGGGAAACTGTATGAATTAATAAATACTTATTGTTCTGATTCACTGTGTTTAGGCTAATTTGTTATGCAGTGATGTATAACCAATACATCTTCCTATTGGCAATTTTATTGGGAAGGCACTGAATTTAATTTATAGACTCATTTATAGAGAGCTGACCTCTTCACAATATTAACCATTCTTATCCAAGTAGAACTTCACAATATTAAACATTCTTATCCAAGTAGAACTTCTATCTTTCAGTTGAGTCAAGGTTTTTAAAGAGAGAGAGAGAGAGACCGAGAGCAAGCAAGCCTGGTAGATATTGTAAGTCTTGTTCCTCTATGTCTGATGCATTTCTCATATAACTTTTGTTTCTATTTTATTTCCTTCTATTTTATTCTCTAAATAGTACTTACACTATCAATGTTAATGCTGTTAATCATCTATTAATTTCTAACCAGCCAACTTGCTGAATTTTGTCATTTTTCTAGCAGCTAGGCAATGGATAGTTTTGGGTTTTTCAGGTGTGTAAACATACCATATGAAAATAATGATAATTTTGCCTCATATTTTCCTTTTTATACCTTTTATTTCTTTATAGCTATTATTTTTTTTTAATTCCATTGGCTGAAGTAATAAATATTAACACTAAAACTGTATTGGGGCAGAAGACAATATAAGCCCCTAGTATTTATTAGTTTCATTTCTTCCATTATTCTAAACATTCTGTGGTTAAAGAGTGCTGGCTTCCCAAGTTGGGTTAAAATGGTTAACATTTTTATTTTATAATACCTCGTTTTAATAGAAATATTAATAATTAATTTTTTTAATTATACCAAATCAAACCTGGTTCAAGTTCTTAGCAATGACCTTACAAAATGTAAAAAAGAAAAAAATGGCTAAAGGATGATAGTCACTGTCATAGTTCACAATCTTTCACTTGCTCTCCTTAATCCTACTTGACCTTTAACCAAAAGATTTGATTATCTTCCTAACCCACGGGAAGCAGAAATCAGAACTACAGAAATAAATAAATACATGCTTCTCAATGGAAAAGGTTAACATAAAAGGGAGCAACATCTCGAGATTTGAGGAAAATAAAATCTTCCCAAATAAATTTTCCTTTTAATAACTTTCAAAAGTAAGGCGATTTATGAAATATATAAGTTGAAAAACAATTTCCAAATAAAACAGGATAGGAGGAAGCATTGGGGACCATCTTTGAGATCCAGGAAAATGAGAACACTACAGGGTAACTGGTAAATTGATTTTTAATAATGTTAGAAGCTTGCAAACTCTCTCTCTTCATTGTGCTGCACTAAGAGAATACATTAGCAGGCATTAAAACACCTCCAAGGATTTTCAATTTCATTATTATATCCATGGGAAGGAAAGGAAAGACAAAATAACACCTAGGTAAGTAAAAAGTTCATTATTGCCTAGAATTGTTTAGTGGCAAATTTTCCCTTATCTATGTCTAACAGAAGAACATCTTGCACCTTATACAGAAGGCAAAATGAACATACAAGTTTAGCACTGGAGACCCCACGCTTTACAGATTCTAATTTCAGAAACATTATCTTGCATATAAATGACTACTCTGCTTGAGACGACCCTCCTCTGTGCTTTCCAGGCAAATGTTACGCCAAGACTTTCCAAAGTGACTTATCACAATGTCAGATTGATAAGCAGGTTTGATCAACACTAGCAAAATCCTCTCACACCAAATATTACAGGATTTACACGAGTACAGACCGTGACGGTAACATGTAAGTTGGCTTTTTCTGTGCTTAACTTGGAACCACAGACGTGTTCAGCTCAACCTTTTTAAGTCTTAACATCTGTTATGAGCATGATGAAAAACAATAGACTTGGGAAACTGGAGTCCTTTCAATACTAATTTTAGTGGCCTGACTCCATGTAGCTACAGGATTGACATGAATAACAGTAAGAACAAGAAAGACTATTTAATCCAGGCAAGGCAATTTGTGATTGTTGAGACCTTGCAGATTTGGGGTCTATACTTAGGACATGGCAGAATATCTTTTTCAAATACCCAACTAATCTCTTCAGAAGCACAGTGTAAGATTTATTGTAGCATCTCAGTAAACAACTAAGAAGGGAGGGTTTATCTTCACGTATCATACCATCTGAACTGGGGTTAAAAGATCTTCCTTTAAAATAAATACTTCGCTGATTTTCAGAATTGCCGATCACAACTCCAGTCAACATTAACATCAACATTATTTGGTTTTCAAATGAATAGATTCTCCTTAGTCTGCTTAGCAAACATACCAAGGTCTTGGCATTAATAACTCAACTGTATTTTCTTTGTAAATTTTTCTCTTCCTCTTTTACTTCTGCTAAACGAAATGGACACCATGGTTTAAATTTTTGCCTTATGTTGCAGACAAGTCCAACAACACATGTCTGAAAAATAAACACACTCTAAAGAAAGATGACTGGCAAGCTAAAACTTGCACCAAGCTACACCATCAATATACTTTCAGAAGTGGAATGAATTTCAATCTTCATGGGGTTGAAATATAATACCCCTGGATATTTCCTTTTTCAGGAGGTGTTGTGACATTTTATTTAAATTTTTGAAAATGTTATGCATCACTTTTGGAGAGAGAGTTGTTTGGGAGGGAAGAGAAACAGACTTAACCAAAGAACAATGTGATTTCTGAAACAAACAGACCACCACCACAATACCTTAAAAATATAATACAGAACACACAAACACACTTTGCTTATTTCAACTTATGGGGGAAAGGTGAATACCTGAGAACCTGTTGTTCTACTTTTTAACTTTAACTTAGCAGCCCAAACCCCATTAATAACTCAGAAAATGTTAACTAAATAGTATACTAACACTTAAAGATTACTGCAAACGCAGAAGAAAATTCAAGTTAACATTCAACTGAACATGAAATCAAATTTTCTAAGTTTACAAATTTCTATTTATGGGGCACATAACATTTAAGGTATTATTAGTCAGTCAAGGACAGAGTGTTCCCAGGTATGATCTGTCATAAAATTTTAATTTTATAAATCCTAACTTTCCAGAATTCTTTTTCTCTATAGGTGTCTGTATTCAAAGCATGTGATGAGCATGTATGGAAGTGTTGAATCACTGAATTAGCACCTGAAACTAATATTGCACTGTATGTTAACTAACTGGAATTAATGTCTTCAAATATTTTAAAGTTTATTTATTTATTTATTTAGAGATCGAGTGGCAGAGAGAGACGGGGATGGGGAGGGAGGGAGGGAGGCAGGATCTTAAGAAGTCTCCATGCCCAGCAGAGAGCCTGACATGAGGCTTGATTTTATGACCATGAGATCATGACCTGATCCAAAATCAAGACTAGTACGCGTAACCAACTTAGCCACCCAATTGCCTCTTAATTAACTGGAATTTAAGTAAAAACTTAGGAAAAATAAAAAAGCATCCCTGGATTTCATCTTGACATGAACCCCACTGCCACACGTGACTAAGAACACTTTGATTAGTTATCAGGCTTTTCTTCACTTTTATTCTTCTTTAAGCACAAAGTCCAGTCTTTAAGACCATGTGTGGCCTGAGGAGATCTAGACATAAAGACAGTGGCTGTTCCCATACACGCCCACCACTTTGAATGGTGCCTTGGGAAATCAGCTGAGAGCTTTCCAGGCTATTCTAACTGCCCTGGCTGCTGGTTCTTTGGGTGGTGAAGTACATGTCTGCTGTCTTTGAGAAGATAAGTCAACGTAGCTCTGCGAGGGAGTCTTTCACAACACAACACTTAGTGATTTTTCATCAAATCCACAAGTACACATGTTGGTTTCAGTAACCTTGACAAATACTTCTTTGGGGAAAAATGCTATGGAAGGCATATTTACCAATTATGTCACCCTCAGAGTTAGGTTTCATCTTACATGGTTAATCATTGATTAGCACTATTTCAAAAAATGCTGATGTACTGTGAGGCACATTCCCTCAGACCCTCTAAATATGATACAAGCCACGGCTTTTAGTGTTATGTGAACAGCTAACACCTCCAGACTCTCAGTAATTGGGACTACAGTAATAGGTCCTCAACTTGACTCTAATGGATTTTAAATGTTACACCTCCCTAGATGGCTTTCTCTTTTGCACAATCTATATCCAACATTCTTATATTTTCCAATAGAGTGCTGTTATAATACTTTCAGAAAAGCAAGTGTTAGTAGTTTTCTATAACCTGTAGATTTTCAGGGGCAAGCCCCTTCTCCCGCATTTTTGCTGATTCCATTGGTAAGAATTCTCTGATTGCATTTTATTGACATTTAACTTTATTTCTTCAACGAAATACTTATTGAGTGCTTACTCTATACCAAAGAGTATGCTGGGTGCTAGCGAAAGTGGATGGATAAGGGATTTATATTCCTTGCTTTAGCAGGCCTGAAGCCTAGTGGGAGATACCAATAATTAAACAAGATTTTCAGTATAAGAAGAGTAGAATGGAAAGCACAGAGGGGTGGCACCCAGTTTTCTCATGGTGGAAGGGGAAGAGTGAAGAAGGGAGTCAGCTAAAGTATCTGGAGAGAGTGCCGTTCAATTGAGATCTAAAAGGTGATTGGGAATAAAGAGATCTAGCAAAAGGTAGCAGAGGATAGAAGTGGATTTGTTCCTAATCACAGAATTGTGTAATATATTCTATTCTTCTGAATTCTAAGTCTGAAAAGAATGTGGTATCCCCACCCAGCATCTTTTCTGATTATATTAATTCCTACTAATGTTAATTGTGGTCCAGTCAGAAGGAATGGATTTATTATAGATTCCAAATATTAGGTGATCCTGCAGTATAAAATTTAAGAATTCCCCAAAATTGCACAGTTGGAAGACATACACAGGGATGCTTTCATCAGGCCACTGGTTTCATTTATGAAATTCAATTTTCTGAACAATGGCTGCTGAAACAATGAGAATTTCATCAACCCTGGGTTTTAGGTGAAAAAAGTCAGCAAAAGAGTGTGAGACATGAATATGGCTGGGATGAATGGTCAACCATTACATGCTTTTGTTGGCAACATCATTGTACATTTCACAACAGAATGGAAGCTTGGGCAGGCTACACTGATGATTTAGTTCTGCATAACAAATTACCACAAAGCTTAAAGCAGCTTAGAACAATGCACGATTCTTATCTCATAATGTCTGTGTATCAGGAATCCAGGCACAGCCTATCCGGGTTCTCTGCCTCAGGATCTCACACAGGCTGTAATGAAGGTGTCAAAGCTGGGGTCTCAGCTGTAACCTTGAATTAAGAAGGACTCGCTTTGAGCTTCTGAAGTTGTTTGCAGGATTAAGATCCATGCCAGTTGTTGGCTGTAAGCCACCCTCAGTTCCTTGCCACATGGACCTCTCCAACATGACAGCTTGCTTCAGCAAAGCATATATGCAGAAAAGTCAGTGGAGTCCATTATCAAGACAAAGTGACAATCTCTCATAACCTAACCATGAAAGTGACATTTCTTTAATGCTACCATATTTTCTGTGTTACAAAAAAAGTTACTCAAGGGAAGGGGATTACACAAGGCCAAGCCCAGAGGCTGGGATTACGAGGGACCATCTAACAGGCTGTCTGCCTTACCTGTTGATAATGGTCCGCTCTCAGTGTGTCATAGGTCAGTGTAAAATGTGCTCAAGTTTTAGCACATTTCCAATCCTCTAGCAAAAATATACAAACATGGAATTATAGTGCCTGTTTTTTCTTTTTACTTACTACTTTTTTTTCTTTTTCTTATTACTTTTATAAGTAATATTTAGAATGGTCAAAGTACAGCTGGCTCCAACACAGGAATTTTTATTATAGATAAGGACTCAAATATACTTCATTTGAACAGTATGGTAAATACTGTTCTCTAGTCCACATGAGGTAAACAGTAGGAAATGTAAATGGTAAATTTGGGTGAATTCTACTGGCCAAATAAAATTCTCGCACACCTAGCAGTATTTGAAATCCTTTAGCAACATAAAATCCTCATACTGTTCTAATAAATAATGCTGGGCTGTAGACACACACACATACACACACACACACACACACACCACTTAAAAATTAATCTAGTCACTAAGACAAACACACTTAAGAAAAAAGCTGTCTAGCCTGAAAACAACAAAGCTCTGAAACAACAATATGAATAGGAATATTTCAGGTAAATTGCTAGAGGCTATATTTTGTTTTCTAAGTAATTGCATTTTTCAAGGATTGATGATAGCCTTATGAAAAACAAGGCCCTATGAGCTCACTCTAAGGAAGAGTTCCTCCAAAGGCCGCTTACTTCAATGCAAATATATCGCTAAGACAAAACAAACAGCAAAATGCCTCTTAGTATCCCTCACTCTAGTGTGTTTCTCAAATGCTGCCTTAATCCATGCTGTGGGGTGAGATTATTTCTAACCCAAATGTTACTTCAACATGAAACCGGAAGACAATTTTACTAGGAAATGTGACTGTATTCTATTACTTTTGTTCAAATTTGATCCTCACAGAATTGAAAAAGAATTTTCTTTCTGTCCTTATTATTTACACATGGAGAAGAGAATAATAAAGGAGAAAGCCAAAAGATCATGTCATAAAATTCCTCGCCCATCCAGGGGCAAAGTAGGCATTCTAACACCCCAATCAGCTGCCTCATCACATTGATTCTTAGGATGGTGTTCCAGAGACCAATGACACTGTTCACAAGCAACGACCTTCATTCAACAGAAACATCCATTGTGAAAGTAACCAAAAGGAGGAAGTGAAATACAAAGTGAACATTTCTTTATAATAAAGGACAGCTCAGGGTCAGGATATGCTTCCACCTACCACATGAGACGATGCACATTCAATAAACATATTCCAAAATGTAATGTGTACACCCACTATGTTTAAAAACTATCCAATCTATAACAAAGAGAAAGAGCAGTGGAAATGTGCAACCAAACCTATAAATATTCATTTGTGAAGACAATGTGTTATGACACAAAGATTGTAAGCTTTGGTGTTCCGACGTAATTGTTTGACCTTGGGTAAGTGCTCTGAGTTTTGAGACTCATCCTTGGAAATGATGACAATTATACCTACACCTCGAAGAGAACATTTAAATAAGTATCTCTTTCCTCATGATTATTTCTATAGTTTTTTTCTTTTAATCCTAAATAAGATGTATGAATACGGAAAGACTATATTGATTGTTGAAGAACTGATACACAAATCACTATTTTCTCTGGACCCCTATTTCCTCATCTATAAAATGAAGAAGAAAACAGTGCCTATCTTAGGACAATCTTATACAGCTCTTATAAAGTGGTAATGTTTTTGAAAAGCTTCATCTTGCACTTGGGCACATATGCGTGCGCGCGCGCACACACACACACACACAGTATGCTAAATAAAGTAAAACTAAATACAACATAATAAATAGATGAATAAGGAATACTATGAATAAGGAATGACATGGAGGAAAGAGGGATATGAAAAGATAATTAACAGTTTAAGAGAAGGAAACAATAATGGGAGACATGGTCATGAGAAAAATTACTTTGTCTCCACTCCCCAACAAGAATGTCAATGCCTTAGCTTCAAAAACCTATGAATGTGTTGTGTGAAATGACAAAGGAAAATTAAGGTTGCTAAACAGCTTAAACAGAAATTATCCTGCATTCTCTAGATGGGCCCAATGTAATCATAAGTAGAAAAGAATGGCATAAGAGGAGGTCAGTGAGATGTACCATGCCAAGGACTGGAACTTCCATTGCTGGCTTTGAAGATGGAAGAGACCACAAGCCAAAGAATGGGTACAGTTTCTAGAAGCTGGAGAAAGCAAGAAAATAGATCCTCCCCTGGAGCTTTAAGAAGAGAATGCAGCTTTGTCATTCCCTTGACTTTAGCCCAATGAGACAAGTGTCAAACCTAAATACTACACATTTATTTTGTTTTAAGTCATGAAAAGTATTTTCTAGCCTGTAGTATTTTGCTGCAAGAGCAATGGGAAACATACAGGAGGGTGAGGAGAAGCAAGATATCCCTTCTTTTAATCAGCTAAGGAACAGACTGATGAGCGTGGCTGTCATTGATGCTGAAGAATAAGAAACCCTCTTAGTACATAATTCTCTGGATGAAAGGAGAGGTTCCATGACCCTTTGCTAGCTAGGCAGTTAGGACAAATCTATGAGAGGAGAGAAACAGTACAATATTAAGTACTGAATACAGACATAGAGTCTGAAGACATGGTATTTGCCGCTGAAACTTAGAAATCCTATCTGAAATATATCCATTATCTCTAAACTAGAGTCACAGATGCAAGCATTTTTTCTTGAGTAACACAAAGCCCAACAATAGTGAGAAGAGAATCGTGCCCAGATAAATTATATGCACTTGACACAGCATGGCTTCTCTCTAGATAGGGTAAAAATTTTAGCTGATAATTAAGCACCAAATGAACCATTTGAAAATTTCAGTGCCATGAGCAGAAGAAAATTAAATTAAATCAGAATGAACATATTAAGTCTGGGTTGAGTAAAGACAGATTATTGCTTTGTCTGGATTCTGTCTTGTTAAGGAGAAGCTATTCTTCAAAACATCCAACTCTAAAATACAATTGATAGGATGACATTAGCAAGTAAACATGATAATCAAATCATTTAAGTTCAAACTAATGTGCAATAGAATGTTCTGTTGGTTACAAGGGCAATTCTTCAGAGATATGAATATGAATGTGTTTGTTATTCAGTTCTACTTAGCACCTAGTACTGAGCCAGGCATAGTATTAGATGCTTAGACTTTAAAGCTAATAAGACACAGTCCTTACCCTTCATGGATTTCAAAGTCTAGAAACAGATGTGGTAAACAAATAATATTGACAAATAATATGCAAAGAAATTGCCATTGAGTCTCAAATCATGAGTCCAAATGTGGAAAGTGATCATTTGTCCATAGATCTCCCAACCTGTGAATGACAAACTTTTCCAAAAAATCTAAATCAGTAAGTTCTCCCATAATATTTTCACCATAGATACCTTCATGAATCTGATGAAAATCATGGATTTTTTTTTTTTGAGTGGAAGACAAATGGGTCTGGTTGTCATTGATGATAAAGAATAAGGAAGCTCTTCTATTAGTATATAATTCCTTTTAGATAAAAAGAGGATTCAATGTTGGAGAAAGGGTACCAAATACAAACATATTCACACATGGCTGCACTCAATTTAAGGATGAACATATGAACCCTTGATTCACAGCATCTTATGATGGACACATGAACACCTGATGAAGAATATCTTATATCAACTGAGGATATATAAATTACAAACCAATGCTACACATGGTAATTCAAATAAACATACTAAATAATTATCTTTTAGCAAAGGTTATAAAAAATTTTACAGTAATAGTAAAGGAGAATGAAGATGCATCCCCCAGAGCTTCGGAGCCCAAATTTTAAAATATTCTTGAAGTCTGAAGTTTTAGCTTTAAAAAGTCTGCAAGAATTTTTACCCAATTCCATCACATATCTACTTGTTAATTATAACAAGTGTTTTAATTAATGTTTAATGAATATTTAAGGGGCACCTGGGTGGCTCAGTCGGTTGAGCATCCGACTTCAACGCAGGTCATGATCTTGCAGTTTGTGAGTTCGAGCCCCACCTTGGGATCACTGCTGAAAGCCTGTTGGTGCAGAGCCTGCTTCAGATCTTCTGTCCCCCTCTCTCTGCCCCTCCTCTGCTTACACTCTCCCAAAAATAGATAAGTATTTAAAAATAAATAAATTAAATAAATAAATAAATAAATAAATGCTTAACTCAGCCCCTCACTCTCCATTTCTCAGCCGTTTCCAAAAAAAGAGAAAAACTTACAGCAGAATTGACACCCAGCTAGATATGCCAATGTCACAACTACCCTAGGCCTTCACAATAACCCGCACATATTATCATGTATCCCCTGGGTAAGAATCTCTCAGTTCTAAAAGCACCATTAAGAACCTCTTAGAATGGTCTCTTCATGAAGAGAAATCTGTACATCAGATAATTTCTAAAATGTAATAAACATATATGGGCTGCACCTGATATATTGAAAACTGTACACATACATGCAGGTATATTTGTAAATTGCTTCATTTTAAGATTCACATGGTGCAAGGTTCCCATGCTGAAGGAAAAACTAGTCCTACAAAATGAAATAAGAGTCCCTCCTAATAGCAGATGAAAGCATGCCTGAAGTTTAAAATAGTGTGATTTTTTAATTGGATTAAATTTTAAATGTATTTTATTGTTTTAATCTATACATCAAAAACGTAATCTAAAAACACCATTAATATTTTAAACTACTTTTCAAAAATAGTATAAGGTTTTGAAAGCAATCCATCAGGTTTTCTCTTCTCATTTTGAACACTGGCCAAATTCCACACAGAGATCTAAATTAAAAAGATATTTTATAGATTATTTTTACTTCACAGAAAAGGAATGTCATTTCTCCCCCAACCCTGTAGAAGCCTGGTTGGGAATAAATGGCTGATTTTTCTACATACACCCAGAGAAGATGGAACTTCAAAGACTTTCTTTGTTAGTTTAGCCATTACGTCTGAGACTAAAACATCCAACATTTCTCTAAGATATAAGCTGGAAGCTATGAAAATCCAAAACAGTGTGTGCGTGCGTGTGTGTGTGTGTGTGTGTAGACATATTGACTTAAGAAAAGAATTAGTCGGGGTACCTGGGTGGCTCAATCAGTTAAGCGTCCAACTTCGGCTCAGGTCATGATCTCACGGTTTGTGGGTTGGAGCCCCGCTTCGAGCTCTGTGCTGACAGCTCAGAGCCTGGAGCCTCTCTTCAGATTCTGTGTCTTCCTCTCTCTCTGACCCTCCCCTCCTCATGCTGTGTCTATCTCTCTCTCTCAAAAATAAATAAAACATTAAAAAATTTTTTAAAGAAAAGAATTAGTGATAAGTATCTATATATAAGTATAAACATATATTCGTTTAAAAAACATTTCCTGAGCATCTATGACACAGCACTGCAGTGGGCCATGAGACTAGAATTACAAAATGAATTGTGATGTGCAGCAGAGTACAGGGTTTGACAAGAGAAGCTGACATGCTAATGAGACGATGCCACAGGAGAAGTGTTGACATGCTAAGAGCACGGTAGACTGATTCCAAGGACCCCAACCATGCTGCCTTACTTCTGCATATCTCAGTACCTAGTTGCGCTGTATGTCTGTCTTTGCAGCACGAATCCAAATGGACATAGTTAACACCTACAGGCACTTCCTCCACACCAGGCCCTCTGCTACACGCTTCTCATACACTACCCTTGATCATCTTTCCACTAGTCTACGAGGTGGGGATTATTACCATCCTTATTTTACACTTGAAAAACAGGCACTTTGGAGAGGTCAACACACCTAACAGTATACAACGGAAATGACAGAGCTCAGACTTGGACCAGATCCATCCATCTCTAAATTTTCTGTCCTGAATTAACCAACTACCCTTCACATGTCAGGTGTCTCTTAGTTTGTGTTGCTTTTTGTTTTTATACATTGAACTCGTTTCTGCAACCGGCTCCAAGTTCAGGACATCTGGGTGACACCGTATCTACTTCTTGGAATCTGGTTGGGCTCTCTGATTCAACAAAATGCGTCTAAAAGATTAATCATCTATTTCCAACATACCTAACATACAACAGTCAATAAGGACCCAATAACAGAAATTTTTTAAGCCAAATAAAATACCTAATTCCAAAAAGGAGAGTCAAGAAACACCACACAGAACTCCCTGGTTGATACTACAAACCATACCCACAGGACAGGAAGAGCAATGATTCCTTTCTGCATATGAGTACGTTCTTCACCAGCAAACTTAGGAACCTCAGTTCTGCTCTTGGAGACTTTCTCGGTCCTTTGTCTTCCAAGATCTTTGTTTATACCCATGAGAAGCATCTTCCTTTGGCACTATTCTCCAAACCAACACAGGAAATGATAACCAAGAAGCCCCTTCTCAAGACTAAATAACAATAGTAAACCACGGTTAGTTCAAAGGGAGCGGGGTTAGTGGTCAGAGGATTATGTTAGGAAATAAACAGTCACAGGCTATAATTCAGGGGGTTGAATTTCTTTGGCAATCCACTTCTTCAATTATTTAATAAACTCCTGGTCTACTTATATCTTCAATAATCTTTGCTTCTTGAACTCCGGTCTCCCTGCCACAGGCTTTTGGGGCCTGACCATCCCTTAGCATTCAATTTAAAGGCCTTTGCTTTGATGAAATTCAAAACCATAGCCTTGGGCAGAGAAGCACCACCAATAATTCCTTCTTTCCCCTCAGGCCTGATCACCTTGGAGGTCTAAATGCTTAAGGAGTTAGAAGTGCTAACAACTCAAGCTCATTGCCCGTTTCATCTCTTATTAAGCATCCAGCTCTCGCTTTAGGGAGAAAATCTGGCGTTTTAAATGATTTCAGGCCCTAACCAAAGATAATATCTTTTTTTTTAATGAATTATTCCTGCGCCTCTTTTTTTTAATTTTTAACAAGCCCACCTTTAGCTCAGTTTTTTTCTCGTAGCATATCATGAAAGCCTCACAGAGGAGCCACTAAATGCCACATCCTGATTTGTCCTACTATTTCTCTAATATTCTAGCCTTGGTACTAGCAGCATCTATATCCCAAGGCACAGCCAGCAGACGTTTGATTGTTTTGCAA
Organism: Proteles cristata cristata; assembly: GCA_017311185.1. Taxonomy (NCBI): domain Eukaryota; kingdom Metazoa; phylum Chordata; class Mammalia; order Carnivora; family Hyaenidae; genus Proteles; species Proteles cristata. Next base: position 959,676 of record JAESUZ010003245.1, read on the forward strand.
ACACATCACAGAAATCACCAACTTCTGAACCCAGAAATAGAGGGCCACTCCCTATCCGTCACTATCCAAGATCCCCCAAAGCAAGGAGCCTTGTTCTGAAAGAAGATGTCAATGTAATGTAGTTTCTCCAGAAATGTGATAGATGGAACCAGTATGGGTATTGCCACTTCCTTTCGAATCCCAAGAACGTCAAGAAACAGGCACCACCGGTGTGGCCCTGCAACTACATAGCGATAGAGAAAAACACTGGTGTAACTCAAGAAGCCAATGCCTGTGCTGGCAGTAGGCAGCCGGAAGCTGGAGATTTCACACCTCGGAGCACAGGAATTAGAGGCACCTGAAATCTCTGAAGTTAGGGGAGCTAAGATGAACAGCTGACAGATACTGGTAATGCTCATTGAAAGAAAACTCAGGTCTCCGGATCCTTTCTCCAGGCCTTCCTGGCCAAGTGATTGCCCTTCTCATGCTCTAGGAGAAAACCACAAGATTACTCTGGACGTAGTGAAAGAGAAGGACCCTGGGCTCAGATAAGCTGTCCCCTGAAAAACAAGGATATGTGATAACCTTCAAGAAACCAGAGTGGCCCAAGGGTCCCCTTCCTTGGCTAGCTTCCAGAACACTGCAGCCATGCATCCACTTCCCCACTGCAAACAGACAACCCAAGAGAGACAGATCTACGCATCTTGCAGGTTGGGATTCCCCCAACAACACAGCTCATTGGTCATTTTCAAAGTTTCCAATTAGCCTTTTCTGTCTCGCCCTTAGATAGCAATTTTGGTCAAAGAACACCAAATATTTGAGGGCTGTCTCTAGAAAAAGTGAGACTTAAAGTCATCAAAGTAAAACCGGAACCTAGAGGTAGCAAAGATAAAGGAGAATAAATCTTTAAAATTCTATTAAACAGATCTCAGGGGGAATAAAATGTATCACATCTATAAAAGAGAAAAAAGAGGTTATAAAAATATTTGAGGAACAAGATTTCCCAGTGTTCTGATGCACACAGGAAAAAATCATTTTTAAAAAGTAAAATTTGACGGCACAAGTGAAAAAAAAATACTTAATGGGTTGCAAGATACAGTTGAGGAAATACTTTAGAAAGTAAGTCAAAAAGTTGAAAACTATAAGGAAATTAGGTAATCAATCCAGGAATCCCTCCTTCCAAAAATAGTTGCTCCAGAAAGAAAGAAGAGAAAAAATGGAGAGGGAGAAACTAACAAAGAAAAATATTTTTTAGATGTTCTAGGTTCTAGAAGATGAATTTCTAAAATGAGAGAATTCATTGAATGTTCAGCTAAGCAGATGAAACTGCTCCAAAGCATATCTACCGATGCACATCATCATGAAATGTGCCAGGAACTGTATAGGAATGACAATGGTCCAAATGAGAAGGTACAAGTAAGGTCACAAAATGGGATGAGAAATGAGAATGTGTCTGAATTTTCAGCAGCAACATTGGAAACTAGAAATAATGGAAATGTGTTTCACATGGTAGAGTCTATTGTAAGAGAAGAAGGAAATTTAACTCCCATGACCCTTTCTCAGGATACTAGAAAATATTTTCCACCAACATGAGGAAGTAAACCTTGAAAAAGGAATCTAGGAAATAGGGGGTTTAAAATAAGTGACAGATCATGGGAATTGATGGCATAATGGAGAAGAGAGACTCTGGGATAAAGTGAGCACACACACAAAATGCAGAAAAAAAATTCTAGAGAAAAACAAAACTGATCCCTTATTTCACATGTTTGGAGGTATTGAGAAGAGATTCATATTTCCATCAGAGTTGAGGATGAAGTAGTAGCTGGCCACAGAAAACTGACCAAATGAGAAATGAGACAATGATTAATTTCAGGAAGAACAAAAAGTTTATGTAATTATGATCAATTTCTTGCCTGATCTCTGTGTTCATGATATTATAATCCCAAAGATTGACTTAATAATATGATAAGAATACAATAACTTCAGATGGTTGTGTATATGATTTCAGGCTGGAGGGAGATATAATGGTATATGAAAGCAAAAAAAATCTTATCTTTCTTTCATACCACTGTATTATTAATTTTCTAGGGCTGTGTGAATAATAGTAAATGTACATATTGATCTCTTCCATGGTTCCTGACAGAGATCCTAAAATCCTTATAATTTCCTAAGCTGTAAGAGTGCTAAGAGCATCTTTTGTTCCACTATTTGGTCTTTGGTTCTGGTTCCTGATGCAGTGCTCCTAAATTCCTTGAAATTTCCTAGGTGATAGGAATGTTTTTTGTTCTGATGAGATGACTCCTGGTTAGTTTATGAATAGCTTCAGGATTGGGGCTGATCACCAGAAAGACGAAGCTATGACAAGAAGCTCAGAACGTTCTACCCCAACGGCTATCCTCCCTGTCCTTGGTTGGGTGTTGGGGGTGGGTGGGGGAGACTGAAGATTGAGCACTCCTACAGGATGAAGTCTCCATAAAAATCCCAAAATGCCCTGGGGCGCCTGGGTGGCTTAGTCGGTTGAGCGTCCGACTTTCGCTCAGGTCATGATCTCGCGGTTCGTGGGTTTGAGCCCCGCGTCGGGCTCTGTGCTGACTGCCAGCTCGGAGCCTGGAGCCTGTTAAAGTCTGTGACTCCCTCTCTCTCTGACCCTCCCCTGCTCACGCTGTTTCTCTCTCCTAGAAATAAATAAAAATATTAGAAAAAAAAATCCCAAAATGGGGTCCCTGTGTGGCTCAATCGTTTGACTGTCGAACTCTGGATTTTGGCTCAGGTCATTAACTCAAGGTTCATGAGATTGAGCTCTATGCTGTCAGCATGGAGCCTGCTTGGGATTTTCTCTCCCGCTCTCTCTCTGCCCCTCCCCTACTCACTCACCCATTCTCTCTCTCTCTCTCTCTCTCTCTCTCTCAAAATAAATAAATAAACAAACTTAAAACAAAATCGCCGAAGTACAGGATTCAGAGTCCTTCTGGGTTGGTGAAAACACCCATGTGTGGAAGGGTGGCATACACTGTTCAAATGGGCAAAAGCTTCTGTACTCAGGACTCTTCCTTACCTTGCTCTGTGAATCTCTTCATTTGGCTATTTATATGTATCATCTATCATATCCTTTATTATACAATAAACTGGTCAATGCATTTGCTTCCCTTTAGTTCTCTCAATTATTCTAGCAAATGATCAAATCTAAAGAGGAGTTCATGAGGACCTCCAATTCATAGCCAAGTCACACAGAAACTGAGGAATCTGCTACTTGTGATTGGTATCTGAAGTGGAGGGTAGTCTCACAGCACTGACTCCTGAATATGTGGAGTCTGTGCTAACTTAACCTGTGTCAGAATTGAGTTGAATTGAATGCCGGACATCCAGCTAGTGTCACAGAGAATTGCTTGGGTAGGAAAAAAAATGACACAGCTTGTATCAGAAGCGTTGGGAGTGTGGTAATGCCGTAGAAGGACAGAAGACACACAGGAATTGTTTTCTACTCAGACTGCCAAAACAAACACCACAGAACTGGGCATCCAAACAACAGAAATGTATCTCCCCTGTATCCTGGAGCCTAGAAATGTCAGATCAAGGTGTCAACAGGACTGGTTCCATTCTGAAGCTTCTCTCCTTGGTTTAGAGATGGCCATATTCTTCCAGCGTCTTCACATGACCTTCCCCCTGTGCATGGTCATGTCCTAATCTTCTCTTATTCTAAGGACACTACTCAGTTTAAAGGAGGGTTTAATTTAATGACCCCATTTTGATTTAATTACCTCTTTAAAGGCTCTATCTAAACACAGACACATTCTGAAGTACCGGGGGAGGGAGGATTGTGCAGATTAGGGCTTCAATAAACAAATTTTTGGAGGACACAATCCAGCTCATAATAATAGGTAGCAAATAATTACCTAAAACTAAAAAATCATGGGATTAAAACATGGAGGCAAATAATAGTAATAAAAAAAAGCTTGAAGAATTCAGAGTGGTTGTCTCTGCAAAGTGGACATCAGGTGCACAGTTAATGGAGGGAATTACTTTTCTGTTATAAAACTTACAGAACTAGTTGTTTTAAAAAGCACATATTTAAATACAATAAAAATAAACAAAGTAGAGTATTTCAACATAAAAATAATTATGAAAATGTGAGTAATAGCCAAAAATATATCATTACCAATTAGTCAAAACTCTTAGCTTATTACCAGATGCTCTGGGGAGTAACAATTTATGACAATTAAAGCATAAATAAGAAAAATAGTGATAAACTAACTGGAACTCACAGTGTTTTAAAATGTCAAACACTTAGGTTTATGACTTCCCAGGCACAGATAATCTAAAGAAAGGCCAAGTCTATAAGACATCATAAACGTGATCAAAGAAGAGATGACTCTACCATGGAAACCTATGTAAAGATTATTTTTCTTTGTTTCCTATACATCTTTGGAAAAAAACAAAAGAGGGAATTATGTAAGCGATTAGTATCCTATCAAGTCTAAGGGCTGGGGGAAAGAGACTGCAGAGAGGAGCACCACACCAATACCCATTTGATTTATAAAACTATACTCCATAGGCAGCAACTTAGTCCACTGGGGCCATGTGCGCCTGCCCAAACTCCCCCCTCACGGACACCTCATTCCAGGAGATAGAATTGCCATAGAAACCTTCTCTGCAGCTCTAACTAGAAGAGAGCTGCTGTGGGCAGTAAGAAGAGCCCTGTTAACAGAGCTACCAGGGATCCAAAGACACAAGGAATGAAAAGGGAAATCCATATTTAGGACAAGCTATTGTGCTGTTAGGTTGGCAAAGCCAGCGATCAAGTCATTAGGGCCATAATACCACCTGGGCTAATCACGGAGTTCTATTCAAACCACAGAATGGCTGGTATGGCATTTATGGGAAATACACCACCACTTGGGTCCCTTCCTTGGTCAAAACCAGCTTGGGTGATTCGAAAGACTTCTCAGCTCCTTTCAAACTTCAAGTGTTCCTGTGACACTTTACCCTGAATATGTTTTCTACTTTATCTGCTGGCACAGTCCCAAGGCTCTCCTCCCTGTGGGCACATCCCCCGATAAACACATGACTCTTCCCTCACAAGCCACCCTCAATTAGCAGCAACGAACACCTTCCCGGTCAACAAGATGCTCAACCTCTGTGGAACATCAAGATCCTCAACAGCCGCACATAGCCAAATATGCACAGAAGTTTTGGGTAGTGTTTTCCAAAGTCTTTGAGTTTTTTATACCAGTCTTTCCCTGCCATTTACCAACCCATGGCAGAGCCAAGAAGCATCCACTAGGTAGCTGAACAACTACAATGAATTTATACCTACAGTAGTGAGTTTGTTTTTTTTTTAAACACAGTCTTGATTCAGTTTTGAGACCCTGGATAAAAGCTAGTCAACTCTTCTTGCCGAGTCTACACCTCAACCTTTTCCTGTATCAGGCTCTCATATCCTGGGCTACAATGCATCTTTCCTAATTGCACCAGGGCCAGGTACCAGACAACTACGGACAGACCCTATGCCCCTTCAAATTATTAAATCCACAGAGAATCCCTGAAACCTAGCTAACACCAGCCACCTGCCATATATAAGCTCTCCCCTGCAGCTCTTACCCTGTCCCTGGAACAAGCCCCTGGGAGGCCCTGGTCCAGGTGGGAGCTATAAGCAACAAAGACTTCTGCCTTCATCTACCTGAGGGTTAATGTGCTGTGTCCTGCCATCAAAAGAATCTTTAAACCATATAAAGTGCCTGCCCCCAATCTGTATCTTGCAGAATTTGTTAGGTGACACACTGCATTCTTTACTTTGGACACAAGTAGGGGAAGGAATTCCACCCGTGTCAATTTCTCCTGCGAATCCTAGAACTACTGTTACTCCAAAAACTTGTCGACTCCTAGGGAAAGCTATGGGCTTCTCCAAAACCTTCAGTACCATCCAGCACTGCAGACCTCCAAAAAGACAGGAAAGATGTGGTGCCCAGACTTTCTCCCCCGCCCCCCAGCTACCTTTCCTTTGCTTGCTCCTGATCTTTACCATAAGTCCTAACAGTAGACACCTCTAAAGAGTTATTACTTTAGGTTAATGGTCTGCCAAGAAAGGACACAAATATTCTGGGCACCCACTGCCCTAAATTACGAACACAGAATCGTTGTAGAGAGTCGCCTCAGCTTTGATGCTGACTCACGGGTCATTAGTATGGTTATGGTCCTAAATACCAGCCTATGATCCAAAATAAGTACCGGCAATGTGCCTGAATTTCCATTTCCTTTCCTCAAGTAGATGGCAAATGAATGTTCACCTATGTGTTGTTGATAGAACATATAAATAGGCACTATGCAAGTCAATGCATATTTTAGATATAAGCAATCCCCTGCACAACATGTGAAGTGCCTATGATTTTGTTAGGCATTTTGTTAAGCATTTTGTTTCCTTTCAGTCCCTTAAATCATACTGGCATTCTTCACATCCTCACAGATTGAGCAGTACTTTTTCAAACGAGATGTCCAAAGAGGGCTTCTAATGATTAAAGGAAGTGCATGCCAGTAACAGTGCAAAACAGAACACCCACCTAAACCAAGAGAACACTTCAAAAGGTGCTGCACCAACTCTCACACTCGGGAGAAAGAATCACTTACCTAAACTTTGTCAGGCTCCACAAAGATTGTCAAGAGGCAAATTAAACAGACTGTTAAGAGTTTTATAGATGACAAAAATGAAATCACAAAGGTGAAGAGACTTTCTCAAGGTCACCAGTCACTTGCTAGTAAAACCAGAGCTACAACTAAGATCCAAAATTTACAAGGCCTACAAGAGCCATGTATACTCAGACCTTCAGTGCTTTTATGTATTAAGCAAAACTGTCATGTATCTTTAAGTACAACAAAATTTAAAATTATAATATAAAACCTGGGGAAAAGAAACCTGAAACACAAAAGAAAGTAATCAAATATCTCAGACATGTTTGAAATTATGGATCTTCATAAATACAGTAAATTGGACGATATTCAACATTATTGAGTACGGTTTTCCCACTGTCTTAAGTCTATAATTCACTGAGCGTACAAGGTTCCCTCCAAGTTCATTATCACTATGGAGTTTTAAGCCCCTGATCTCTTCTTAGATATTTTCTTTCTTACAATAATTTCAAACTAAATTAAGTATTTTTAAAATATAGTTTGTGTATATATTACCATATCTTAAGATGCATAATGAATACAGGAGGGAAAGGATTTTAACAAACAAAACCACTTCTTCCTAACATTAAAGTCTGTCAATTTAAATGAATTCTAAATGTCTTAAAAACTTTCTCAACCAATTTAAACGACCAATTTTAGCTTCTCAAAGGATAACCCTTACTTCCAGACTCCATTCATTCTCTCAGTAATGTTAAATGTTTAAGATTCGATAGAAATATTTCCTTACCTCAGAAAATTCTGAAGGGGTATCATTTAAATAAACTGCATTTGTAAAGCAGATTTTATCAAAAATACTTCTTAAAAATCTAACATTAAATAAACATAATCTGTCCTTTTATTTGTATAACCTTCCCTCGAAAGGACAAATTAAAACACAGGAAAATCATACTTCTTTTAATTAATTGTCTGAGAATATTACCATACATAACACGATTTTACTAGTGAATTAGAAATAAGTGGAAATTTTCTCTAGATAATGAAAATCTAAAGCTTTGAGATTTAAGTAAACTATCAGTCCTAACATAATATGACCAAAGGATACACAGTAATATAATTAAAATAAGGTAATGTAGTGGCTTCCTAGGGATCCCATAACAAAGGAGGACAAACTGGGTGGTTTCAACAATAGAAATGTATTGTCTCACTGCTCTGGAGTCTAGACTCTGAAACAAGGATGCTGGCAGGGTTAATTCCTTCCAAGGGCTGAGGGAGTGTTTATTCCATGCCTTTGTCCTAGCTGCTGGTAGCCTCAGTCATTCCTTGGCTTGTAGATGATGTTATCCCTGTGTCTTTCCTCTGCATGTATCTCTGTGTCCAAATTTCTCCTTTAGGAGAATTAAAGGTTATTAAGGTTACATTCATAGGTATTAGGGAACAGGACTCTAATATATCTTTTGGGAGAGGGATACATTTCAACCCATTAGAGGTACCAACGAAATATCATGAAATCCTGGAGCATTGGACTTTCCCTTAGAATTCTTTAATCTACTAAAATTAAGGAAAAGGGTAATTTACAGCCCTATCTTAAAGATATTCATGAGGCCATCAATCCTCTCAGTAAACCCGTGGCCATATAATAAAGCTTTTAAAGATGTCTGGAGAAGGCGTTTCTGCAACTTCTGTGAGCCTATTTGGGCTCAAGAGCTGCCTCTGTAAGTTTGTTCCTGGAGTATAGCTTTCTGCCATCTATTGCTACAAATCTTCATGGCTAGCACAAAGGCACGGAGGACTGATAAAATATCCTTGAGTTTCTCAGCATGGTTCATTTAAGGGAGACTTGTCACTTCACACAGTTTATGGAAAGAGGTAGGTTATAATAAGAAAGATGGTCCAATTTAAATCCACATGATATTCATGCGGCAAATATTTATTGAGTTATTATGCCAAGCACTCTTGTTGGCATTAAATGAAATGGACAAAAATCCCTTATGAAGCCTATTTTTTGTTGGGGGTAGGGACAGAAAATAAACAAAAAAAGATGTAAAATATATAGCATGTTAGATGGTTATAAATGCTGTACAAAATAAAGAAGGAAGGAAAATAGAAAGTACCAGAAGGCAACAGATTGCAACTTTAAATAGGCTCTTCTGGGAAGATGATGCTGAGCAAAGAAGGGAAGAAGATATGGGAGCAAACTTTCCAGGCAGAAGAAACAGGAAGAGCAAAGGCCCTGAAGAGTGTTTGTGTTCCAGGAACAGCAAGGAGGCCTGTGGCTGGAATAGAGCGAAAGGGCTGCTAGAAAACCTTGAGCAGAAGTATATAATGCTCCATCAGACTGTGGCTGCAATGATGAGAATAAATTGCAGGGAAACAAAAGTAGAATTGCTGAGACCAGCTAGGAAGCTATTGGCTTGGGCTAGAGAGTTGGGGTGCAGGTGGTGAGAAGGAGTCATAACCTGGATGCATTTGGAAGATAGATGGTCATAAAAATGGGCCTAAAGGTTGGATTTGAGGGATTTGGAAACACAGGAGATTGAAGATGACTCTAGTTTTTAGCCTGAGCAACTGGAAGGTAGTTTCCATTTATGAAGCTAGGGAAGATGGTGGGAAGAACAGATTTGGAGAGAAGTTCACATGTTTGTTTTAGGTGTGAAACTGAGATTATCTCTCAGTTATTGAAGAGAAAATGCTACATATCCAATCAGACAGGTGAGGAATGATGAGAGATGTGCAATATGAAGGCAGTTCTTTAGAAGTGTAAAATATATGTGGTATTTAAAGTCATGAGCCCAGATAAGACCACCAATGGCAGAAATGGAGGAGAGGTCTAAGTATTGAGCCTTGTAACATGCCAATAAAAGGAGGTTGAAGAGGTGAATAGAGATTAGCAAAGGTGACTGAGAAGAATTAAGTGTGAGGCAGGAGGAAAACCAGGAGATTATGGTATCCCAGAGGCCAAGTGAAAATCGTGTTTCAAATTGGAGAAAGTGATGGACTATGTCAAGGGTGCTGAGAGCAAGATAACTGGCAATGGACTGCTGAATCTAGCTACACAGAGGTCATCAATAGCCTGGATAAGGCAATTTCAATAGAGTGGTAGACACTGCTAAAGAAAACCACAGGACACTGCTAAAAAGTGGAGCCACTTCAGGTAAGGCCCCAAGTCAATAAACCAATACTTAATACCTAACCTTACTGCAGTTTCAGTTTTCTTAGAATATAAGCTTCAACCAGTCAACAAGGGAATTTCCTGATCGGCACTAGGAAATTTACTGAGAGGCCCCATCTGTTCCCCTTAGGATTGCAAGACCTTGCCTAAATCAATGGATTCCGTGGTAATTAATTCCCTTTTTCCCACTCCCTCTCTACCTTTAATTTTTTTCCCTTTTCTGCAGTTCGATGGAGTTCCTTTCTATTTGCTAGATGGGATCTTGCCCAATTCATGAATCATTTAATAAAGCCAATTCAATCTTTAAAGTTTACTTGGTTGAATTTTGTTTTTTAACAGAAGAAAACCTAATTATAGAAGCCTCATGAAAGAATGGAAAGAGGGGATTGGAGACAGTAATTTCATACCATTCTTTTCAGGAGTTTTGCTATACATTGAAATACATAAAAAGATCAAAAGTTTGAAAGGGATGGTGAGTCAAGGGAAGGTTTCTTTTTTAAAAAAAGGGGGGGGGGAAATAAGTAGCATTTTTGTATGTTGATGGAGATGATCAAATAGAGAGGAAAACAGCTGATGCAAGTCAGAAAGGGGAAAAGTCATGGAGCTCTTGAATAAACAAAGCAGTAGAAACAACTAAATAGGTTGGGAGATTGGCTTGGTGAGGGTGCTAAAAAGTTAGTCTATGGCAGTCATTACAAAGGAGAGTATGTGAGTAGATGGATGAGATGATGAGAGTCTGGAAGTTCTTTTCTGATTGCTTTCCGTTTTTTCAGTGAAGTAGAAATAAAGTTGTCAGCTGAGAATGAAGACGGGAGAAGAGGTATTAAAAGTTTGGGGGAGGGGTGGAAAGTATGAAATAGCCTAGGAGCATACAGATTGAATGGACTAGGGAAGTGGCATAGGTGCTTTGGGGGTTTATGGCCATGATTTAAAGTGAAACCTATCAGTAGGACTGCCTATTTTCCCCTGGCCCCATTCACCTGCATGGGTTACAAATGCAAAAAACAGAATCTATCAAGGATTGTGGCTTTACCAATGAAGTGACACAGGAGCAGGACACTGAGACAAAGAGCAAAAGAATGAATACAATGACTGACTACAATGACTATTGCACAGAGTATAAGACGGAAGTAAGGGAATGAGTATAAGCAGGAAGTAAGGGCGTGAAAACATTGGAGGTGGGGTCAATGGATTGTAGTTCCAGAGAAGTTGGAGAATTACTAGAGTCACATTACAGAGAAAATAAGTGAGAAACACAGGACATGGTAGTCAAAGAATAAGATTCTTGGAATTAAGATATGGAGGAGTTGACATTAATAATAATAATAAGATCTAGGCTAGACCTAGCTGGGGATAACTGGAGGGAAAAAATCATCATCATCAGAGAATCCTGATCAAGGAAATTAGAGGCAAGAAAGCAGAAAGGATCATCCTCACAGACACTGAGGAAGAATAAGCTGAGCATGGGGAGACACCTTCAACATGGAGAGCTCACAAATCATTTATTCTAAGAGCATGAGATTCAAAATAGAGGGATTAGAGGATATTTTTTCTTAGTATTCTTTTTCATTAAATAAGAAAGCCAAAAGAAGACACTCCTGTTACTTTTTTTTAAGCTGAATTTACTAGACAGAGTCAAAGAAAAGCATACCAATTATTCATCATGACCAGGAAGGGATAAGAAAGAGTAATCATAAAAAGAATAGGACCTAGACCCAAGAAATCATCCTTGCTGCACACCCCAGCCCTAGGAAGGGATCAGAAATCCACATTACACTATTCGAAGGTGTGAAGTAGATGTCGGTCTGGACCATCATCCATTCCAAACTGGCCACCGTGATGGGCCTTAGCACAGAGGCAGCAGCACAATGAAGCAAGCTCAGCAAGGCACCACAGGCTTTAGATAACAGATCGGTTCAAGATCCCACTCACTACAGAAAATCAGGATTCTAGAATCCTTGCTCTTCCCGGACTTTGGGATGCTGAGAGTCAGCCTGGAAGCTGTTCAACCCAGCCCCTGAGCCATGGTGGGGTTGGTGGCTGCTGAAAGTGTAAAGTCAGCTGAAATGCTGTCCTGAACAAAAATAAATAAATACGCACTCTGAAGTCTGGGAACATTTAAAGTGGGAATTGGCATTGTGGTGAATCTCAACTCAATCTCAAAGATAACAAAGTTCATTTTCAAACCTCTTGCATTTCTTTGTCAGCTTTTATACACATTTATGCCTCAACACACTCTATTTCCATAACAACACTGCTATGCCCAATTGTGAAGAGTGAGTAAAACTTATTAGAGCTGAATGTTCTCACATATCAATGCAAACTTCAGGATGGGAGACAATATAACGCAAGGCACTGTGAAGGTTTGGAATCTTCCTCCAACAGTTCAGTTTTGGGTCAAGAAACACATTCATATGCACTTACTTGGAGCTGTGAATGAGAAGTAAACAACACTTTCCAAATCCAAAGGGGAAGAACATAAGACAAGCATCTTGCTAAGAAAACTGTGAGTAAAAGATCAAAGTGCTTGCTTAGGCACATAAATGACTTTTCAGAACAAAAGGAGGATCCCACATGAAGCTGCAGATTAATTCTCCAATAAACAGCACCAAGATAGTAAGATTCTCTGATAGATATTCCTTCTCTCTCTTTTTTTTTTCTCTCTCTCTCTCACTTTTTTGAATGGAATCATTTGAGGAGTAAATGAAATTGCCACCATCATGAAGCACTCACAGAAAACTTCATCAGAATCCAAAACCAGATCTAGTGTCCTCAGAGAACAAAGAAAAGCAATTTCTAGGGCAGCAATCTTGTTTTTCCAGTGTTCAGGGAACTCTAGTGTTGGTAAGTTTCCTGACTCCTAGCAAAGAGCTATAGAAAGACTATTCTCAAATGCTAGACAACCAATTCCTTAAAATGTACCTGCAAAAGCCCTAACAAGTTTGATCGCTATTGACTCTGGTGTTGACATTGTAATGTTAAGTATAGACTTTTATTCTAGTGTGGCTCAAAAACAAAAACAATGATAAGCAAAGGACAAAGAGCAACTAAAACCCTCATATACTGGTGGTGGGAATGGAAAATGGTGCAATGACTTTGGGAAACAGACCAGCAGTTCCTCAGAAGGTTTAAATAGCATTGCCATGTACTTCGGCAATTCCATTTCTAGGTATATACCCAAGGATGATAAAAATATATACTCATGCAGGCACTTGTACATAAGTGTTCATGGCAGCATTATTCGTAATAGTCAAAATATGGAAACAACCTAAATCTCTCCATCAACCTGATGAATGGATAAATAAACTGTGGTTTATCTATGTTGAGTAGTATTAGTAGTATTATTGGGATAATGAAATAAAGTATCAGCAAATGTTATAACATGGAGAAACATTAAAAACATTGATAAATCAGAGAAGTCAGTTACAAAAGATTATTTCTTTATCTCATTTATATGAAGTGTCCAAAATTGGCAAATCCATAGAGACACAAAGTAGACTGGTGATTGTCAGGTGCTGAGGGAGGCTGGAGGGAAACAAGCAGTGACTATTAATGGCAAGAAGTTTCTGTCTGGGTTAATGAAAATGTTCTAAAATTAACTGTGGTGATGGATATATGACCCTATGAATAGACTAAAAACCACTGAGTTATTTTAAATTTAAATGGATGAACTGTGTGATAGATTAATTATATTTCAATAAAGCTATTATTTTAGAATGCTAAGGACAGGTATTTAGCCAGAATTAACATTTTCCTTTAGAAATATCTATGTGCCAAAAACTGTTTTTTCTTTTAATGTCATCCTTAGAAGGTGGACTTCACAGGTGGGCAACATGTAGAGAGTAATTCTTTGAGATTTAAGAATGCTCGTCCATTTTTCTTCCATGTTACTTTATATATAATATAGAAAGTTGGGAAAAAAAGAGAAGGGGGGTGGGCGTGTTTGTTCCTATGAGGAGAAGAAATGTCCAGAAGCCAGAAAAGTAGCATCTGCTCCTACTGGCTGTGACTAAAATTAAGCTCTAATTTAGCTTTCAGCTAAAATTATCATAATTGAAATAAAACTAACAAACTGGATGTGACTTGCAATTTTCTCATCATTTAGGAGAGAAGAGGCCAAATGGTAACTCCAGAAGAGTGGGCTTCTCCCCAGAAGGGTGGCCTTATGGTTTTGGATGAACAAAGACCCTCTCCATTAGTAGAACTACACTTCTTCCCAGATCCTCCAAGTACATGTTCTGTAAGTTGTATTTGGTGAAAAATCCAAGAGGCAATGGAGATGAGCACCTTGGGATAGCTTGGAATTTAGGGAAATTAGGTTTTTTTTTTTTTCTTTATTTGACTGTTCTTTTTTGGTTCTTTCTTAAAACGAAACTTTCACACATTTGCAACCAAATGCACTCCCACACGCTACACATACCCACATGAGTGTTGTGTGTGTGTGTGTGTATACGTGCACGTGTAATCTTATACCTGTAGTCGTCCACAAGTACTGATTTAAGAAAACAAAATAGCACTTACCACAAATATGTGCTGCAAATATTTGCTCAATACAAACTGTAAATATTAACACAATACTAATAATTTTAAAAATACAACCAGAAGTGAGCACTCCAGGGTTCTGGAAAGAAGCCAAGCACTAAAGTCTGTCTGGCTTGCTCCACAGTGGTGTCAACTCCTGTTTTTCTTACAAAAGGAAAAAAGGAAACATGGCCTTATTATAAAGAAAACCCACTGACTTCATACATAACTTGGAAAAAGTCACAGCTCTCTTGGGTACCTATTTTACCTATTCAAAGGCTAGCAAACTTGCCATTGAAAATCCAGAGGAATACAACCTCAGCAGAAAGGTACCATGTCTGCGAGTATAATACATATAATTGTATGATGAACACAAACAGTCCTTTATCAACAAAATGGCATTTTCACTTGTTATATTGGGTGACAAGCAAATCATGTAAAAAGTACAGAAATTAATGCATACAAATGGAGAAATTACACTCTATGTTATATAAAGCTTTAATTTCCATATGAGCTTTGACACATTCTGTATAGAAAGAATTGTTGGACTTGTTTCCATTTTTAATCTCTGAAAGAGGATTCGATCTAAAAACCTAAATGTAAACAGTGGCAGTTACTGTTCTGAACGTAAATAATAGACGCTTCTTGCACTTCAAGTATTAGACCCCTAGCTATCAGGCTAAATAATGTGTTATGTTTATTTTTACTCATTCTGCAACCATTAATAATAATTGGATGTATTTAAACTTTTCTATTTCCATGGAAATGATGATGGTCTGTTTCTTAGTAATGACTTGGGTCATAACCAACCAATATCAGTTGTCAAGATCTTAGAGAAATATGTCTGAACCTCCTAAGAATAATTAATCTAAATCCTTTGTGCAGACACTGGGTGTAGTATGATATGAGTCACTGATTTTCTCCTCTACAGTTGACATATTCAGCAAAAAGAAAGACTTTTTGTTTAGTAGCAATTGTACTTTGTTTTTTTCCCAAGGTCAATGCATTTAGGTAAGATTTGTTCATTCACAGACAGATCTAATGCCAGACTTCAGAAATTTAAGAGTTTTCGATATATTCTGCTTTGTTGATTTTGGTGTATTGTTGATGTATTTTATTTTTTGGTCTTATTACCTAATTTATGTATTTATTATGCTTTGATATGTAACATATACACAAAAAGGTGTATGAAAATATGTAAATGCAACTGTATAGTTTAAAGAGCAGTAATAAAATAAACTACTTGTATCTGACTTTCAGACCAATAAGTAGGACATTCCAATACATTCCCAAATTATTTTTACTACTTTTGTATGTAACTTTAATTAATTCATAGTTTGATTTTACCTGTTTTTTATACTTTACATAAATGAAATAATACTAATTATTTTCTTTTCTAAGAAAATATGTTTTTTAAGTTCATCCATGTTGATGAGTGTAGCTATTGTTCATGATGTTTGCTTGTTTTTCACACAAAATATCTACGCTATTTCAAAGACATATAGACAGGGGCGCCTGGGTGGCTTAGTCAGTTAAGCGGCCGACTTTCACTTAGGTCACGATCTTGCGGCGTCGGGCTCTGTGCTGACTGCCAGCTCAGAGCCTGGAGCCTATTTCAGAGTCTGTATCTCCCTCTCTCTCTGACCCTCCCCTGTTCACGCTGTCTCTCTCTCTCTCTCTCTCCTAGAAATAAACAAAAAAACAAAAAACAAAAAAACAAAGACATATAGACTGATTTGTCTCTTTGAAATAAACATTAGATAAATGAGCCCAGTCTATTGAGTTACATGATTTCAAAGATGTGATGTGTATAGTTCTCCATTTCCCTCTTTCTTCCTCTTTCCCTGCACCCCACCCTCATATACCCAAGGGAAAAGAAAAGAAGCCATTTTTTGCAGAGCTATTTCAGTGTTTCTTATCTTGGAATGCTTAGAAAAAACAAAAGGTACAGCACCAGGTTCAGAAAACAGGTAGAGCTAAGAAAATACTAAAACAAAAAAATGCTATATGGTTCTTTTCTCCTGCTCAATCATGCCGCCAGAAATAGCTAGTACCAGCTGCATCTTGCCACCTGGCTTCTTACCTCCTGATGACCACATTGCTGAAGGAGGCTTTGTAAGAGAGTTAGCTTTGAGTTGCTGGAAGAAGATATTCTTGAGTTAGGACAGCAGTGAATAAACAGCGACCCTAGAGATTTGCATATAGGAAAATACCTTGACAGGTTACTTGATGGATTAGTGAGAATCTGGGAGTGTGGATATACAGAAGGGAAGGGAAAACTTTTTCTAATACTTAGCATTAGAAATAATTTTTAAAAATTGAGGGTATTAGAAGAAGGGTTGGGGAAAAGAGAGAAGTCAAGAAGTCGACATAAGCAACGTTTGGGGTGAAGGTATTCAGGAACATTATTTCTGATGATGAAATAGAAGGTGATTTTTAAAATTTTTTTAATGTTTACTTAATTTTGAGAGAGGGAGAGACAGAGGGTGAGTGGGACAGGGAGGGGGAAAAAGAGGAAGACACAGAATCTGAAGAAGGTTCAGATTCCAGGCTCCTAGCTGTCAGCACATAGCTCAATTTAGGGCTCAAACCCACAAACTGTGAGATCATGACCTGAGCTGAAGTCGGATGTTTAGCCAAATGAGAGCCACCCAGGCGTCCTTAGAAAAGTGATTTCTAAGAAAAGATATGGAAAATAATAAAGTTAAGTTTACTTGCATTGCTGGGTACATATCTCCCAATATCTTAGTAAAATGTATTATAGACTAGAATTGCATGTGAGTGAGTTTTCTTGTGCAAATTGAGTAAGAGAATGAATTTCATACCTAGGTTGATGCAGGGAGAACAGAAACAGCAAGCACAATAATAAATATGACTCATAAACAAGAGACTGAAGACAGGGGTGAACTTAAGAACCATCCCTCTACTCCAGCCTGGAAAAGGCCAAAAAGTTTGGAGAGGGTTTTGGACACATGCTCCATGTGCAATGGTGATTCAAGTTAGTCTTGCCAATAATTAAAGAGACATGGAGACTTCAGCTGACATCTGGTTGTGGTAGAATAAAAATACATTAACCTCTTCCTGGTTTCTATCTGGGTACATCATAAAATTAGGACAAGCTGAGGACAAAATCAGGACAAGAGAATAAGGAAAGATATGAACCATAAGGTGCTATTTCTGTGACATTAAGTAAGGAAGTAACAGGAGTTCAGAAATAGAATACATTAGGGGCGCCTGGGTGGCTTAGTCGGTTAAGCATCCGACTTTCGCTTAGGTCGTGATCTCGCGGTTTATGGGTTCGAGCCCCGCGTCGGGCTCTGTGCTGACTGCCAGCTCAGAGCCTGGAGCCTGTTTCAGTCTGTGACTCCCTCTCTCTCTGACCCTCCCCTGCTCACGCTGTCTCTCTCTCTCTCTCCTAGAAATAAATTTTTTTAAAAAAAGAAAGAAATAGAATACATTAGTGAGGAGTAGAATATCTGAAACCATCCGGCAGGACATGAAATTTATACCAGACTTAGGAAGAATCTATGGCATTTCAGAAGATGGGCAGAAAGAGAGAAGACCTTGCTGGGCACAAGTGCAGAAGAGTTGCATGCTAACGTATATAAATGAGAATTGACTATGGTTGAATGAAATATGTGCTAAGTGGAAGTATAAATAATATGAGGAAATCCAGAGGAAGGGATGATTAATTTTGTCTGATAGAAGGCCTCTTCAAAAAGGTAGCTTTATAGCATTTAACAATGATAAGGGTCTAATTAGACAGACAATGGAGGAGAATTTGTTTCTCACAATATAGCAAATAAAATAAGCTTCCTTAAAATGTTGAATAAAATTCTTTTTTAAAAGTTCATTCTAGTGCATGGCTGGGCTTGCAAGACAATAAGAAAATGAAGTAAATCTCAAGAAGATAGTAGGAAGCAAGAACATGAATCCAAGGTGAGAAGCAGGTTCTCAGCCCAGCAAGTACCTTAAAGTACTTGCCAGTTCTCAGTAACCTAGAGAGATGGAAAGCAGTCGATAAGCAAACATTAACCAAAAGGAAAATGATATTGCTATTTATATCAAACTTACATTAACTTAAAACATATTTACATTTGAAGGTGATAGGAATTTTAAATGAAAAATAAAATAAGTACATAAAGCTAAAAGATGCAATCCTCTAAGATGAAATAACTCTAAACTTATATATAGCTAATAACATAAAGTCCAAATAAAGCAACATTTGACAGAAGAGAATTTAAAAGATTCATTATATTAGATTTTTAACAGAGATCTTTCAGTAACTAACTCATGCAACATTAGCAATAAATAAACTAAAACAGATAATAAAACAATTTGAATGAAATTAACAAAGTTAATATAATTTATTCATCTATTTATGTTTTGTAATCTACTTTTCCACTTAATATTTTTAACTATTGATTTGTTCCTACCAATACTCCTCTCATTTAAAGTCTTATTATAGCAAAAATAAGGACATTAATGTATTTTTAAATTTTAAAATATAAAATACAGTGTTGAATAGGAACATATGATCTTATTTCATTTTTTTAATCAAAATTTAATTCAAATGATAAAGCACAAGGAGAACATGATCACTGTCAAAATCTGGACTTTTCACCAAAATAACTACTCTTTAACTCAGTCATTTTTCATCTTAAATCACAGGCTTCTTTGAGAATCTAATAAAAGCTTTGAGCCTCTCTCCAGAAAAACACATGTATGCAAACTATTTCAAAAATTTGTATTAATATTAAACCTACATATGGAGCCCCAGTGGACCATAGAACTTGTGTAAGTACCCAAGTAAATGTGAAAATTTTGCTGCTAAAGCAACTAATCTTATTTAGAATGGGAATTCAATGAAATATTTTTTAAAAATAAGTTACCACCAATTTCTAAAATATGTTACATTTACATTTTTATTGCAGTTAAAAATTATGTGTCCAGTCATTTTGAGCATCAATAATGTTGTCTATCACCTTTCAATTAAACAGTACTTACTGAGCTTATCTACGTTCCAGGCTCAGCATGGACCCAAGCAGGTGCTACAATCAACGCTGTCTCCCTCAGAAATATATGACTATGTAAGAAAAACAAATAATAAAACCAGAAGGTGATAAATGCAAAGAGTAGATCAAAGTGCTAAGCATCCCAGTGTCTAACCTGAAACAATATTAGAATAGAACTTGAGAAAAATAAATATTTGCCAACTATGCTGACTGTATGTTTGATCAGAAAATTCACTTAGAAAATATTTTAAATTAGTTTTCCTATAGTGGAAGACTGTGTAAATATTTTGTACAAATACAGGAGAAACATACCAAATAGAATTTTTCTTTCTTTCCCTCTAACAAAGGCTAATTTTCCTAATCTTCCCAGGAAATTCCTTAATTTCCTATCATTGAAACTCCAGTCAACATGTGTATGCAATTTTCCTATTGTAACAAACTATATCATGCATGTGGCAAGACAGAAAATTGTCAGGGACAGAATCTTTGCTTCCCAGAATAGCATGCATATTTATGAAGCTGTGAACTTGAAAAGAACAAGCTAATCTTAACCACACATGGCTGTTAAGAGGGGTTCTTGCTGGATCCCAGACTTAAGAGAGTACAGGAAGAAAGGAACAGGAATGGAATGGAATGGAAATGGAAACAGGAATGAAAATGGCACCTCAGAAATGACCTCACCTCTCATTTCCCAGCGTTAGTAACATGTATTTGAGTGTCTTGCCCTGTCTTACCTAAGTCTGCTGCCTGCTCCAATACCTACTAATTAATTACAGACAGAGAAAAGGAAACAATGTTGATTATTTTAATGATTTTTAAGATCCAATATTTAAACTGTCTACAACTCTGGTGCCTTATATTTTCTGTTTTCCTAATGCTTCAATCTACAGCATTGTCTTGGTACCAGCAATAAATATTTTCTAATTATAATTATTTGACTAAGAAGAACTGAAATGAATCTCAATTACCATTCTAGTAGGATAACGAATAACACATTCGAAGATCATCACAAAGGCTTTCAATGGAGCAATATATAGGGAACCGATTGTGTTCCTTTGAAGGAACGTCTAATGTTGTCAGTTGTCTTAAATATAGGAATAACTATTTTCTTAAAGAGTGAAAAATATAAAGTACAACACTAACATTTTAATAAATGCTTCCTCTCATCTTGCTGATCACCATATTAAAGTCGTAGTTAAATGTCATTACTTCTCGGTGTTGATACCCGACTCCTCATCTTATCTCTTTCTTTAAAATAAATTAGTTCTTCATTTCTCAACAACTGATGGAAGTAATGTAAATCCAAAAAGCAGCAATTATGCAAAAACTAAAGTCAAAACCATTTTCTTTTTTCCCCCCTCTCTAACAGCTTGTAAGCATAATTAATCAAATCAAGCTTCCCTCTCATCGTGAAGAGCTATAATTTCGAAAAGCAAATTACAGCATTCTTGCAGTAGCACATATAAAGTATATTAAGAAAATATGTATATGAAGGAGGAGTTTGTTCTTGGTGATGAATTTTATTTTATTAAATCCCATTCTGTATCACAAATTCAAAATCATATGATATACACTGCCCATTGAAGAATTGTGAATAACTCAAAACATAATAAATTAAAACATTTCCTATGTCACAATAAATCAGAGGAACAAAATTAATGGACCACATCCTCAGGAATAATCTTAAACATATTTAATGTATTATATTAATAAGTATACCTGGGTAGTTTCTTTTTTTAACAGACTCAACACACACACATAATAAAACAAAAAATACCAATTTTTACATTTATTTATTGTGAGAGAGAAAGTGCGAGTGGAGGGAGGGAGGGACAGAGAGAGGGGAGAGAGGGAGCATCCCAAGCAGGCTCCCCATTGTCAGGGCTGAGTCTAATGCAGGGCTCAATACCACACACCACAAGATCATGACCTGAACCGAAATCAAGAGTTAGACACTGAACTGGCTGAGCCACCCAGGTGCCCCCCAAAAAAGCACTATTTTGAAAACCTTGTCTACAGTGTCCCAAAATGTCCACAATCAGGATATTACCAACTTCCAAGAAGATAAGTTTTTTTGCAATGTTTCCAGGAAACAACATCGAATAATGACTCCTATTATTTGCAGAAAGGTATGGCTATTGCTCCCTCAGTTACGAAGATTCAGTAAGTCTATGTGTCCAAATATTTGCCCAAGATTATGAATGCTGGCCAACTACTGAAAAAGTAATTTCTTTCCCAAAATACGATATTAGAGAGAGCACTTTCTTCCACTGAAGCATATCTTAAAATCCCTCCTCTTTCTTAAAGCCTCTCCAGAGTAACTGAATGTGGAAGACTAATAAATTTTATGGCTTCCTACAACTTACTACCACCCTTTCCTATATAATTATTCCCCTGAGTGTTATAATGCTATTAAATCATCTATATGACATACACATTTTTAATTTTAACATTGACTGAGCCGTCTGCATCTTCCTTGCATTTATTTGAATCAATGCTGCCTGTCTACTTTGTTCCCAACCCAGGACCAGCTCCAGAAAAAGCACTTTTAAATACTGCTTGGTATAAATGATGATGATGATGATGATGATGATGATGATGATGATGATGATGATGATAATGATGACAACAGAAATAATTTGTTAAAGTCAAGACATCTCATCTAGAATCCAGTTTCATAAGGAGGTGAATGTATTATTTTTCTTAAAAGCAAAGATCTTATTTATGGGGTTAAACACTTCGTGACAAAAATCCCAGAACACAAAAAGAAACTATCAGCTTGCACATTGGAGTAGGCAGAGCATATGTGTATAGCAAGCATAAACACTTCCCAAATGGAGAAACTGACTCAGTCAACAAGACCCTTCTGGTCCTCCCGAAAGGATAAACTACTAACTAGCTTTTTCATTCGAAGAGAAGCAGTATTTAATTCACCTTCATACAGATCATATGAAGCAAAACGAATGTGGACTCATTTTCACTTAAGGGGGAAATAGTTAACCATAAATCAAATAGAAACTCACAACAGGGCAAGTAACAAACCAATCCTGAACCAGTTATAAATTGGTTATATTATGTACATTCTTGTGGTATATATGTGGATTGCACTACAGATCACTAATAATTACTTTTATCTGTATCAGTTGTTGAAGATATTAAACTATTAAGGATTTACATAAGACCCAGTATTAGATCCTAAAATTAGTTATATGTTATTTTATACTAATATAGTAATGTAAAAGAACACATTATTTTCATTTCCCTATATATAAGAAATCCTATATGCTATATATATGTGTATATATATATACATATGTGTATATATATATATATACATATATATACATATATAGTGCAATCTGTACTGATCCTCACCATAAATATCATAATTTGTGAAAATACACAGCTGTCCAAAATTTGACGAGAAGAATAAAGAACAGTGCAAGTTAGGAAATTCCATAAATGATGCATTTCATATGTTCTTTGTATTTCGACAAAAATTGCTATCAAAATATATTATCTATCAAAAATGAAACTTAAGACATTCATGAAATATTTTAAAAGTAAATGTTAACTTCAGGAATAAATATGGATTTTTCAGAAATATTTATAAATATATCAAGCAAATATGAATAATATTATTTGACAACCAAGTTTATTGTTGTCAATAGTGTTCCCATCATTTTGTTTCCAAATAAAAAAGCCATTAGGTTTTCCAACCATAATAAGATCCAGGTACCCAATGCCCACAATCTAGACATGGAAATTAACTTTGGAGGAATTATTAGATACCTCTGATCTCCTGATAATTCAAAAAATATGAAAGGGTGGAAACATGGAAAACTTGGGGCAGGAAAATCATTAGAAACACATCAAGTAATAATTCTCATGTAGTTGAACTTGGAAGCCTTCCAAACTGTGTATGGTATTCTCTGTTGTCTCCCCCAGGTAATCAAGGAATTCACAGTGCCCTTCAAAGACACCCCTAGCTCCAGAGAGAGAGACCGTCCACCTCCAATCATCATCATTAACTAAGGCAGATCTCCATTAGATGGCCACTTGAGGAGACCTTGGCACTAATGTATAACAAATAATGAAGCGTCCTCATATCTAATCACATTTTTAATTAACTTAACATCTAGTTGGAGAATAAAAGAGAAAATATTTAGAAGCACAGGAGACTCTAGCTCTCTTTGCTGTTTGCTGTTCTGGATGAGACGCAACTCCATCCTGAAAATAAGCCACCAATGAATATAATCCCAATCAGAATTGAATCCACATTAAGTAGAAAACTACTTTTCAAAGTTGAATATCTTTGAAAGCTGCAAATGACATTTTTAAATTAAATCTTCCTAGTTTGATTCATCAAAATCTTAAGTGAATCGGATAAAATATTATAAAACAAAGTGGGGAAAAAATCATGGCTATATAAGTATAAAATTCTGACTCAGTCCTTTCACGGATTTATCATGTACTTCACCCTCATTTTTTCCACTTCCCCCAGACCATCATTTTTCCTCAATTCTCAGATGTCTTTCCGGTGCCATATCCGTACTTTGATTCTCCCGTTATCCAGGATGAGCTTCCCCATCTGTTTTGCTCCTGTTCCTTAAGATTGGGAACTCTTCAGTCATCTTCCACGGCAGCCCACAAAAGTGCCTCATGCAATAAATGTGTGTTACTGAAATGAAGGCAATATTTCACCTTCAGCTGGAAAGTGGGCTAACCATTTGGCAAAAGAAGAAGAAGAAGAAGAAGAAGAAGAAGAAGAAGAAGAAGAAGAAGAAGAAGAAGAAGAAGAAGCAGCAGCAGCAGCAGCAGCAGCAGCAGCAATAAAAGTCCCTTTTCCTTTGCACAAAACTAGACTGAAATAACAGTGTGCAGTCCAAAAGGTCAGGGCACAGAATGAGAAAAGGCCCAGATCTCTAAACTTCTCTGATTTCTCCATAAAAGAGAGTCAAGTTCAATCTTGCTCTTTCCTGATCCTGTGAATTTATTATTCACAAAATTATTTAAATAAAGTATACATCTTTACAGAATTTTAGGCATTAATATTTACCTGAAATTATAATATTAAACCATATTTTAACTGGATGAGTAAGTTTTCAAAGTGACAGACATTTCCAATTCAACATTCCAGATAGAGGTCAGAAAACATTTTTCTGTATAAGGCCAGAAAATACATATTCTGTTTTTTGTGGGCCATACCCATCTTCTATCACAACTACTCAATTCTACCATTGGAGCATGAAAATAGCCATAAGTAATATGTAAATAGATGGGCAAGACAGTGTTTCAATAAAACTTCTTTTCCAAAATCAAGTAGCAGGCTAGATTAGGAAGGAGGTAATTTGCCAAACTGTGTTCTAAAATAAAAACAATTCTAAGATTATTAGAATCTTAGAGCCAGAGCTGGCTATAAATTATCTAGTTTAGCAACATTTTTTAATTCAAAAGTACTATATAACAATTATTGTCCTTTGTAAAATACATAAACATTTCCTTG
This sequence comes from Proteles cristata cristata, assembly GCA_017311185.1. Classification (NCBI taxonomy): domain Eukaryota; kingdom Metazoa; phylum Chordata; class Mammalia; order Carnivora; family Hyaenidae; genus Proteles; species Proteles cristata. Next base: position 984,487 of record JAESUZ010003245.1, read on the forward strand.
GAGAATATTTTCAAATAAAATAATAAGAAAGCAAAAATTCCCTCTAATCTCACAACACCGAGACAGCTACTGTTAACATTTTGCTATTTACTCTTGTAGACATTCCATATAAATCTCATGTATAAATTTCATTCGTTTTCATATGATATAGGCACTTTTTTACAAAGTAATTATTATACTACCTATGCAGTTTTGTGAGCCATTTATCTATTTAACAACTTTTCAAAAGCATTTACTTATAAACTTAAATAATCTTCAAGAGTATGTTTTTAAAAGGTTATGTAATTTTATCATCAGCTGTTTATGCCATAAGTTATTTACTCAGTCCCTTAACACTAGACATTTCCTTCAAGATGCTGTGCCATTATACATAACCAGACAATGGATCTCCTTGTGCATACATCCCTCTAGGACAATCTGATTACTTCCCCATGGTAAATTCTTAGAAAGGGAATTGTGAAATCAAAAAGCATGGAAAAAGGTTTCTTTTTTAATTTTGTGGCCTTTGATCACATTGCTAGATGCCCTCCTGAGTGGATTTATCCACTTATACCTCTGCCATCAGTAAACTACAATACTCCCTGCCATGTACCCGTCATGCTTTCTGTTTCTTATACTTGCTACCTCGATGAGCTTCAATAGTTTAACATATGTTTATTCCATCAGTTAAAAAAACTGGACCTTTTTCCTAATTTTGGAAAAGTATTTTGTGAGTTTCAACTCTCATTTGAAAGAGGATACTGAGGTTCAGAGAAGGAAAGTATTGTCTCATGGTCTCAAAGTTAGAGAGAGACAGATGCAGGACCAGAACTCAAGACTTTAGCTGACAGAACAAAGCTCTTTCCATTGTACTATATCCTACCCCCATGTTACCCATCTACATCTATATATTTGGATCGGTCTTACAGAGTTTAAAAATTGTTTCTAGTTTGGGTCGCCTGGGTGGCTTAGTCGGTTAAGCGTCCGACTTTCGCTTAGGTCATGATCTCGCGGTTCGTGGGTTCGAGCCCCGCGTCGGGCTCTGTGCTGACTGCCAGCTCAGAGCCTGGGGCCTGTTTCAGGGTCTGTGACTCCCTCTCTCTCTGACCCTCCCCTGCTCATGCTGTCTCTCTCTCTCTCCTAGAAATAAATAAAACATTAAAAAAAATTTTTTTTTAAAAATAAAATAAATAAAATAAAATAAATTGTTTCTAGTTTGGCGCATCTGGGTGGCTCAGTCGGTTAAGCGTCTGACTTTAGCTCAGGTCACAGTCTCGCAGTTTGTGAGTTCAAGTCCTGTGTCAGGCTCTGTGCTGACAGCTCGGAGCCTGGAGCCTGCTTTGCATTCTATCTCTCTCTCTCTCTCTCTGCCCCTAACCCATTTGTATTCTGTCTCTGTCTCTCTCAAAAATAAATAAACACTAAAAAAATGTTTTTAATTGTTTCTAGTTCATCTTATTGCTTAAGGTTTAAGTGCAAGATAACCAATATATGGTTATTGCTGTTTCCCCTTTGTTCTTTTCTCTTTCCAAAGTGTTTTGGACCAAGGTCTACTGTAAAGGCAAATTTTATAGTGAGTTATTTTATGTTCTGCTTTAATTCGTATATTGGAGAGGATTTTTAAACAGCAAAGATTGTGAATAAAAAATATATCAAATTAAATATATATTTCTAATGCTATATGGGTTGTTCTTAGAGATGGCCATACATCTTTGTTTGGCCAGGGACTGCCTCAGTTAACACCTCTTTTCCAGCATAATAGTTAACAGAGAACACTCCCTCACTCTCGGAAATTTTCCCATGTGGAAAAGAAAGCTAATCGGAGTTGTACTTGAGAACCACTGCATAGAAAAAGCAAGTATCACTTTCTTCTAGAACTCTTGACTCAATGACGTCTCTCGAACGAAGCTTCTGGTATTTTTCAACATCAATGCAAAGTATAGTCCAGTCAACATTCTAAAATACATTTCTCATGAAGTCATTATAGTTTTACTAATATTAAAAATCTTTCTATGTGAATTTTGAGAAACTTAACAGAAGACCATTGGGGAAGAGAAGGGGGTAAATAGTTACAAACAGAGATAGAGGGAGGCAAACCACAAGAGACTCTTAAACGCAGAGAACAAACTGAGGGTTGATGGGGGGTGGCAGAGAGGGGAAAATGGGTGATGGGTATGGAGGAGGGCACTTATTGGGATGAGCACTGTGTCTTAAATGTAAGCCAATTTGACAATAAGTTAAATTTTAAAAAATCTTTCAAAGTACATTAAATGATCACTTTTTCACCATTAATTGAATTTTAGTTTTGCAACCTAATAGAGCAAATGTGATTATTTTCTAAGCATGATGGGGCAGTCTATATATATATAATGTACATATGTATATAAAATATATACACTATAATATATATATATACACACATAATATGTGTATAAAACCAAAAGTGACTTGTTAAAAGGACCCTAGATAAATAAATAGGTGACAATAAATAGTCACCTTCCCTAAACTGTTTTTTCATGAAAGACAGATTAATTTCATCCACTGATATAAGAGTTCAACAAACTTTGTCTCGGATTATAAGACTTCTTCCTATCACAGTTTACAATATTTTGATTGTATGATCTGAATTATTCCACTGCCATCACTCTGAAATGTGATTTTTTTTTCTACAATGCAAACCTAAGTGTGCCACTAAATGCTTCATGGGGCCCTAGTGGCCTTCACACAAAGTGCAATATCTAGCTTATCTGCCGCATCTTTGCACAATTTGGTTGCGCCACCTTTAGTGTCTTAAACATCCAACACAACCACTGTGTGCTGTCTCGTGCTATTGTGCTTTTCCTATTCTATTCCACGGTCTTGGAATGGCATTCACTATCAGTCCCATCTGGCGGCCATTTTCTTGATGCATGGTGATATTCGTGGTGACATAAACTTTCTAAACTTTGCTCAGGTGACACTGTCTGTGGGAAACCTCCTCTCAACTGGATCAGATGCCACATCAAGTCCTTCCTGTGCAAAATCCCAAATAACATCGGACACGTACTTACTCAGCTTTTGCTATGTACAGGCATTGTGCTAGATGCCAGGGAAAGGCAGCAGTGTGCAAGAGACACATTCCTGGCCTCACGGAGTCCTTACATGTTAAGTTCACACTATGTTACCCTACTCATCATTGCTTTACTAGGTACCTTAGACAACAGATTACAAATCGCATGCAAGACAGTCTTCTTTGTCTTTGAATTTTCAGGTTAAGGCTTTGAATTCAATAGGAGGTTAACCTACCATGAGAAATATCCTGACAAAACATGACATCTGGACTTCTAGTTTCCACAGGGTAACAGATTTAAGAATTACTAAAACAGGGGGCGCCTGGGTGGCTCAGTCATTTAAGTGTCTGACTTCGGCTCAGGTCATGATCTCACGGTTTGTAGGTTCAAGCCCCATGTCAGGCTCTGTGCTGACAGCTCAGAGCCTAGAGCCTGCTTCAGATTCTATGTCTCCCTCTCTCTCTCTCTGCCCCTTCCCCACTCATGCTCTGTTTCTCTCTGTCTCGATAATAAATAAACATTAAAAAATGAAAAAAAAAAAAGAATTACTAAAACAGGAGTTGGATGAATTGCATATGTTTAAGCTTTTAGTTTACTTAAAAATTAAATATTTCAAAAAATATTTTTATCTATCACTACAGAATTTACAGGTTGTAAGTTGGCAATAATGTTTCTCTCTCATCTCCAACAGTATTGCTAATGTTCATCTTTCCCCCTGCAATATGAAATCTCTTCCGCTTAATTCTAGGTGTTCAGCAGAAGTGAAAGTTGCCATGACAAAGAATAGGTTCTCCGCTTCACTTCTGCTGAGTTGTTAGTTCCTGCCCTTAAAATAGGCAGAGGATACAAAGGTCAAGCACAATAACCTTGTTCTTTGTGACAGGTCAACTAATTATCTATAAAGTTGAAATGGAGCTCAGTAATAAAAAAAAGTTTGCAATTGCTGTAGAACAATTTGGGTGCTACTTTATCTTGATTTAGGTAGCGGACTATTAGAGATGTCTCTGGATCAAAGAATGCGCACAAGAGGGCAAAGTACTTAGCCTTGGAGGACCCTCGGTAAAATGGAACAAATACAGACCTGTGTGCTGGATCTCAGTGCTAGCATTCTTTGTCAAGGACCCTAAGGAGAAAATTCACTTTATAATACTCATCTTAGTATCAAACCTTCTAATAACTTGTAACTCGTTTTTCAGCCTTTCCCATTTTCCATTTCTCCATTTCCTTCCTTCCACTAAGCACAATGGGTGTTGCGGTTGCACGTGCAAAATCATGGTCTCATAAGTGCAAACACACCTCTGTTTACCTCTTCATAAATCCTGACATCTTAGTGTTGAAGCACACCAAGGAAGAATCTATGAAATAACGCCTATTAAACAAGATACCGCCCTCTGTTTAAATCTAACTAATGTGAGCATTTCAGGAATTGTCTAAACACATCATCTCCAACCAGCTAAAATAAGAAATTAATCATTCCCTATCCTAATCCACAGTTCATTAACGAACAGCCAAATTAGCAGGTTGCTCTAAGAAATTTTCATCTAAAATAAATAGGTGCAGCTTTGTAAGTACTCTTTCATGAAATGTTCAGTCTCAGAAATAAGTGATTTCATTCATGTATTCATTCAAAATACATTTTTATTATGTTTTTGGGTTTTTTTAGCTTCATGTTTTTATTTAAATTCCAGTTAATTAACATTCAGTATAATATTAGATCAGTCGTAGAATTTAGTAATTCATCACTTACATATAACACTCAGTGCTCATCACAACAGGTGCCCTCCCTTAATGCCCATCACCCATGTTCTGAGCATGTCCTAAATACAAGATTGTGTGGTAGGCACCGTGGGGAAAAGGCAAAGCTGAATCAGCAATAAATTGTTACCAAGAAGCTCCTCCTTCAGTAGCAAGCTTGTGGACGGCAGCAGAAGTGATGATAAAGAGCGCAGATGAGGTGTGAGCATTGCACACCGGGGGAATCAGAAACGCGTTCATCTGGGACACAACTTTTGTCTAGATGCCCAAAGTCATTAGAGAGAAGGGAGAGGGACATGACATTTAGAAGAAAGAGCATCAGTCAAGGCAAGGGAGGAAGCAAAGCAAAGCACCGAGAATTAATCCCATTTGCGCCTGCCACTGAAGGAGGGAACACCCTGAGAACAACACTGGCAGAGTAGGTTTGGGCCAAATCATGGCATGCCTTGAAGACCAAGCAAAGAGCCTTATTCACTTGAATACACTCCACAGGGGAAATCACTGAAGTTGTCTGAGAAAGTATTCACAGTTTGGCTTTAGTTCAGTTAATTGGATGAAAGAGATACTTCTTCCTTTGAGAAGAGTGGAAGAAAAAGAAAATAGGTGGAATTTAGAGAAATGTAGAAGCAGGAAAGAGGGAAGTCACAAAAACCATCTCATCTCAATTCATACAGTAAACTAAAATGGTCCTAGCAGAGAGCAAGTAGATACAAATGAGGCTAGAGCTCTATGCAGAAAGGGAAAGTTGATTCTAAAGGCTTATGGATTTATGAGATATTTGTTATAGAATGAGAGGGAAGGTTAAAAAAAAGAAGGGGGGAGGTTGTTGGAAATGTAGTTGGAAGGTAGGTTGGAGCTGAGCTGTGACAGGCCTTTGAACAAATGCTAAGGATTCTGCCTCTGGTACAGCAAGCCATGGGAATATACCAGAACGTTAGCCCAGGTGCATTTAGGAAGACAATCCTAGTAGCAGCATTGAGGGTAGAGAGGATACGGGATAAACTGGAGATGACAAAACCAGCTTGAGGGCTAATCCAATAAGTGAATGGAGAGATGAGGATATATTCGATTAATTGTTTAATAAACAAAAGAATAATCAATTTAGAATGCGGAGAAGGGCAGATGTAACAAAATTAACAAAAGCATTCCCTGCAAAACACGTGAACGAAGCTATGTCACTTGAAAAGACATTTCAGGGGCGCCTGGGTGGCTTAGTCGGTTAAGCGTCCGACTTTCGCTTAGGTCATGATCTCGCGGTTCGTGGGTTCGAGCCCGCGTCGGGCTCTGTGCTGACTGCCAGCTCAGAGCCTGGAGCCTGTTTCAGTCTGTGACTCCCTCTCTCTCTGATCCTCCCCTGCTCACGCTGTCTCTCTCTCCTAGAAATAAATAAAACATTTAAAAAAAAAAAAGACATTTCATACTACAAAGAGATGCAAGTAGCAAGAGTGGGAAATATTTGAACCCACTCACTCAAAATAGGCAAAAGGGAGAAAAAGAGTTTCAGGGGCACTTGGGTGGCTCAGACAGTTGAGCGCTGGACTCTTGATTTTGTCTCAGGTAATGATCTCACACAGTTCATGGGTTTGAGCCCCAAGTCGGGCTCTGCATTGACAGCATGTAGCCTGCTTGGGATTCTCTCTCTGCCCCTCCCCCTGGCTTGCTCACTCGCTCGCTCGCGCGCTCTCTCTCTCTCTCTCATACACACACACACACACACACACACACACACAAACATTTTAAAAAAGAGAGTTTCAGGGCAAAGTGATCATGAGCTCATCCACTGAAAGTTATTCTAACAGCTATATAAAAAGTAAATTATTTTATTAATTACATAACATACAAAAAAATAGCCTGGAAAATGCTGGCATTTTCTAAACACTGAATTTTGTGCCAGCTTTTCTCCCCATCATTCTGCCACTCGGAGATACATAGTCTACTATCAACTTCTCAGGAGTCTCTTCTTGAGGGTTATCCAAGTCCCTAAAAAAATTAGCTATTCCAAGAATCTATTCTTAAATCTCTAAGTATAAACTATCACCCAAAGATTCAAATGTTAAGTTAGAAAGAACAGGAGCTGATCATTCCTCTAGGGAAAATGTGATACTTTTGATTTTAACACTATACATTTTAAGGAATCACAAGCCCATTGAAGAAATTTTTTTTAAGAACAGAGAAGATAACTAGAAATCTTATAGCAGATGGGTCAGTCGGGTATTTAAAGATCAGAGCAATGCTGTCCAGTGATGATGGACATGTTCTAAGTCCAACAATTTGATAACAGCAGAAAACTCTACTAACATGGCTCCAAGGAAGTTAAGGGAAGTCCTCCATTAGCAATGTGTTTATGGAAAATCCGAGCCCCTCTTACATCCCTACAGTGATTCTGTAGTAACAGTCAGCTCAGCGAACCATGATGGCTCCCATGTCAAACTCAAGTCCGCAGCTAGTATCGGACATCCTTGTTAGTCTACGTTAATGCTTTCCAATATATTTACCAGACACCAAAATTCTCCACAGAACAAAATGTATAAACACAATGTTCAATAAAGCCTGGCAGGCTTTTAATAAGACACATGGGAACATACTAATCCAGATTTCTTGTAGGCAGATACTTCATAAAAGGTTAATCAAAGTGCTGGGCAATGTGGGAACATCTGTATCAGGCTCAGCACTATTTTTTTTTAAGAGAGCTCAACATCTGCACATAGGCTAAGACTGCTCCATGGGGACAACCTTGAGCCTTAAAACGGAAAGATCTGCAACCGCATCGACTGTTGTTATGTTAACATGACTTCTCTTCAGCAACCACTTCTAAATCACAACGACATTTGAAGGGATAAAAAAGGGAAAACACCTCTGTGCTCTGATGCTGAAGATTTTTCTTTGTAAAAAAGAAAATCTAATAACTTAGGTGGGTAAACCTATTTAATACTAAAGATACATTATCTCTGTTAAAAAAATGAAAACGAAAAAAACTTGAGATGTTATCATAGAATTAATAAGATTTAAATGTAAGTATTTTCATGCTATTACATGTAACCTGTTTAAAAGGTACAAAAATCACTGGCAGTGGCCATCTGGTGAAGCAGCTGGGGTGATGAAGCCCATCCTGGATCACTCTCGGCCAATTGCTGCCACAACGCTGCTTTTAAGCACATACTATTTATTTTCAAAACCAACTGATTATAAAAACCCATTTGTCTGTGCCTTGCTATGACTCCTGTAGAATGACTTTCTTTCGATTCACACAACTAACAAAGGAAAATTTAAATTTCAGACAATTACAGTGATGCTGTGAAGGACCAGAACTTATCTGAATACACACTCCTCATTCGAAAAAACAAAAACAAAAAAACAAACCAAAAACACCACTCCCATTACCAACATCCACATTTTACAACTAAAAACATATCATACATGAATATTTTTTAAGAATCTAAAAAGTAAGTTACCCTACAAAAGGTCACGGAATAAAAAAACCTCATTTAGCTTATTTTGCATAAATGTGAGGTCATAATTACAGTGTCTTTTCACAAACTCTCATCTACTTCCACCAATTACTTCACCCGTCTATTGTTCTCTTTAGGTTAACACCACCCACTGGCATAAGAAAGTGACCATTTTTGTTTTTGTTTTGTTTTAACTTAAGGTAGTGCTTGTGAACCAAGTTACTGTAGTAACTTAAACCACATTCAAATATTAAAGTTTTATTTATTTTAAGAGAGAAAGAGAGTACTAGCAGGTGAGGGGCAGAGAGAGAGAGAGAGAGAGAGATAGAGAGAAAGAATCCCAAGCAAGCTCCATGCTGTCCGTGCAGAGCCAGATGCGGGGCTCGGACTCCTGAACCATGAGATCATAATCTGAGCCAAAATTCAGAGTCAGATGCTTAACTGACTGAGACACCAATGTGCCCCTCAAATATTACTTTATTCCATAAATTAGGCATATGAGTCTTTCTCTCTACCTGAAGGGGTTCCTGAAAAGGTAAGCTGGCATATTAACTGTTGAAATCTACCAAGAACCCTTGGCCTGAGCTTCAAAAATAAGGTGTAAGATTACTGACAAGCTCAAAAAGTACCAATGCTGAAGTAGACCATCAGTAGCCTGGACCTTCAGAAACTGTTATTAGAGTTGCTATTTTTTCTGAAGGAATGTCAAATAACTGTTAAATAAAATCCCCAAATATAATGAGTGCTTAAGCTCCTAATTGAACCCAACTGTTTAATAATTTTACAAGTTGTTCTTGCTCTATTTCAAGGCACTATTGCTCCATAAATATCTATATTATCTTTTGTTAATAATATAAATCTTGATTGAGGGGGAAGTTTGTTATTAATAGATCTACAATTCCTCAGTTTTAAAGGGAATCTATGGGATTCATTATCACTGAAGGTCATCATATATTAGCTGTAAAATTACCCTGTGACTTGAAAGTTAGGATGTGATAATACATATCATATAAAAGTAGCAACTCAAGTTTAGCATAAGCTACTGTGTCTAAGAAACATTTTAAGTAATTTAGAATCTTCAGTCTAAAATTTGAAATCATTTGAAATGGAACAAAACAAAATTTGTTTTTCTTTTATAGTTAATAATTAGGGAGAAGATTAAAAGTTATTCTAATAATCTTGCTATTTATTCACCAACATGAATTCACTTTGGGGACAGAGATTTTATCTCTCCTGGTCACACTGGCAAGCTCATTAAATATCTGTCCACTTGTTTATTTTGCTGAAGTACTATCTATATAGTTTTGTACTTCTCATAGGAATTTAACATTAAGAATGTGAAATATATTCATTTCTTTCTATAGATTAAAAAGTACCCTGAATAATTAAAAGTGGTTTGGCTAATTCACTTTTAATTTTAGTAGCTCTTCAATAACAAATATTTGAACAGACATAGCTTCCCAAATCCATGATGAATCATTCTATTGCTTGGAGGAGAATTAAAATGAAAACTACTATGCCAAAACTTAGAGGTCCCTGGGTGGCTCAGTCAGTTGACAATCTGACTCTTGATATCAGTTTAGGTCATGATCTTACAGTTCATGAGACTGAGCTCAAAACTGGGCTCTGCACTGACAGTTCAGAGCCTGCTTGGGATTCGCTCTCTCCTCTCTCTCTCTGGCCCTTCCCTGCTCTAGCTCTCTCTCTCAAAAAATAAACATTTTTTTAAATGAAAACTACTATACCAAAACTTACCTTGCTAAAATAAAATAACCAGACTACCATTGTCTTTTAGGTAGAATGGTCCTAAATTGGCTTGTGTAGAATATCATTCTCCAGTAAGTTAACAAGTGTTTTACAAGAAAATTGAAATATATGGAATCATATTTCAAAAACCTTCCTAGATATTTATAATCTCAGAAACCAATGTTTCCTAAACATAGTTCTTCACAGAATGTGGGAGGGATTTTTTTGTTTTGTTTTTGTGGAGTTTTTTGTCTTTATGTTGTTTTGTGGGGTTTTTGTTTTGTTATGTTTCGCTGCCCAGCTCTTAGCATCTTGAAATATTGCTTTCCATGGAACACCAGTTTGACAAGTGAGGCAAAGAGTATGTACTCAATAAATACTTGATGGTATGGACAAGAATGTGCTTTATGGCCCCCCTCCCAAAAAAAAAAGGTGGCATCTTCCTAGATGGTGAATCAGGTCATTATTTTATATTGAAGCTTTTCAAATCAATCATGTTTCTGGTTTGGATTTGCTAGCAGTCCTTCTCTTTCCCATTTTAAGTCACTGACAGAAAGCTCTATCGTAGCACGAAACAATATTTCAGTAACTCTTAATCATCAGATCAAGGAAGCTTTTCTCTTCTGAGAAGGTAACTCTTTGAATAAATACACTTATCTTATTCATTTGTCAGGACAATCAATTTTTACTAAAAACAAAGGTTTATTATCAAACTAAATCCTAACCACTTCATTTTCCCAGCAAGTTTCCTCCACCTTCCTCCTAACATATCAATTTCTTTTTTTCTCTAATCTAAACTCAAGAATACAGGAGTTCTTGGGGAACCTAGGTGGCTCAGTTGGTTAGGCGTCTGACTTCAGCTCAGGTCATGATCTCGTGGTCCTTGGGTGCAAGCACCACATCAGGCTCTGTGCTGACAGCTAAGAGCCTGGAGCCTTCTTCAGATTCTGTGTCTCCCTCTCTCTCTGTCCCTTCCCTGCTCACGGTGTCTCTCTCTATCTCTCAAGAATAAAGAAACATTAAAAAAAATAAAAGAATATAGGAATTCTTGTCATATCTCAAAACATGGGCCACACCAGGGATGCCGAGGAGTCAGAAGTATCTCTTTCAAGTTCCTTACATGACCACCAGCCCTCACCAGCAACACTAAATGAGACCAAGGCTGGCAGTGACCAGACCTTACTCTGTGCTGTGACCATTTCATTTGACAAACACTTACTGACCATCTACTCTACACCAGGAATACAATAGTGAATGAAACACATAGACATTCACGGGGCCTACATTCTAGAGAAACAGACAAAAACTAAATAAATAAGTAAAATATACAGATTGCTATATTTATAAATGTTAGAAAATTTTTAAAAGATCTGCAGGATAGAGGGATATAAAATGTCATGGGTAGGAGTTTGGACATTTTTAAAGAGTGGTCAATAAAAGCCTTAATGGAAAGGTGCCTTTTAAGTAAGTGATGAGACAGAAAAGACAAGCAGATAGCCGGGAAAGGGGTAAGTGCCCAAGGCCCTGAGGTAGAGTATGCTTGGCTTGTGACTAGAGCTTAAAAACAAAAGAAAACAATGGAATTGTGATAGAAGACGAGATGAGAGAGTTAACAAACCAGGTTGTGTGCAGATTTACAGGTTACCATAAGGACTTTAACTTATTCTCTAAGGTAGATAGGAAGCCATAGGTGAGTTTTGCACAGAAAACTAAAGTGCCCTCATTTCTATTGTAATGAGATTACTCTGGCTGCTATAGTAAGAATAGATTCAGTGAAGTGAGAGCAGAAAGAAGTAGGAGGTCAATTCAAAAGCTAGTTCCTTCTAATCCTTGCATTAAAGAGACAATGGTAGCTTTAACCAGAGCACAGGCAATAGGACATCTGTGAGAAACAGATGGATAACTCCAAGGTTTGGGCAATTCTTAACTCTTACTATGACAGATGTTTTGAAAAATATATTTACTGAGAAGGTCAGTCACCTTATCATACTGCCCATTTAAACTGAACTTCTTTGAAATGCTTTTTTATATCTTTCTGCTATTATACTGGATAAAAATCTCCTCAGATCCCCTTGATTATACTATCTGTCTCTTAGACCCACTAACACTCTGGGGGTCCAGCTGGTCACCAGCCCTGCATGTGTCAGGCCATTCCCCTTGCTCACTGCTGTGCTAGGCTGACCAGCTGGATGTTTAGAGTTTTTGATCCTTCATCAGTTTCAGCCTAGATCAAAAAACAATGAGGGGCATGAGAACTGGCACGTAGAACAGCCATTAAGGGGTATAATGACACAGGTGAAAAGCTGTCTATTGGGCAAACTCTGACCAATAGGAAAGAAGATACCAAAGGGAGCTAGGCAGATGCCTGCCCTCCAGCCTCCAAGGACTTGTCCAAAGCTGAGTTCTCCTTGCCACTCATCTGAGAAGTTCCATATGCTGAGTACATACACCTGCTAGGCAACTTGCTGTGTCTTAAACTGTGTCTTGTGAAGCAGTAACACCACATCACTTTGGATCACAGTACATCTTGCCTTCTTTCTCTTTCTTTAATCCCCAACTTTGTAACCTGAGCTTGCACCTCATAAATAAAGCATCAGCACTTTAATCCTGCCTCAGACTCTACTTTCTTGGGAAAGTGGACCAAGAGAGCCATTAACTTCTCAGGCTTATTTGATGATGATGATGATGATGATGATGACGACGACGACGACGACGACAACGACGACGAAGACGTTTACATTATCATTAGAAATAACTTCTCCAGCTGTGATCTATTGTCTTTGGTAGCTTCTGCCATTCTCAAAATTTTCATTTTTATGTAGCCAAAAGTTCTTTGGTAGCTTCTAGATCTCTTGGCTTGATTAGAAAGGTCTCCACAGGAGCACCTGGGTGGCTCAGTCAGTTGAGCGTTGGACTACTGGTTTCAGCTCAGGTCATGATCTCATAGTTTGTGAGTTCAAGTCCCATATCTGGCTCTGTGCTGACAATGCACAATGCAGAGCCTGCTTGGGATTCTTTCTCACTCCCTTTCTCTCTCTGCCCCTCCCCCTGCTCTTTTAATCTCTCTCTCAAAATAAATAAATAAGCTTAAAAAAAGGTCTCCATGTTACCACATGAACTATTAATTTTCTTCTTGAATTTTATTTTTTATTTTTTAAATGTTTGTTTATTTTTGAGAGACAGAGAAACAGAACATGAGCATGGGAAGGGCAGAGAGAAAAGAAGACACAGAATCAGAAGCAGGCTCCAGGCTTCAAGCTGTCAGCACAGAGCTTGACGAGGAGCTTGAACCCACGAACCTTGAGATCATGTCCTGAGCCGAAGTGATTTAAGAAATCATCATTTTTATTGTGAAATAAAATGTCGGCTTTATCATATATTAAGTTTCATATATACCAAGAACTACTTCAGAGTAGCTATCCTAGTCTGCATGTTTATTCCCCACCATTTTTGTGGTTATTACAGTTGTCTTGTGTTTTGCTATTTGGTAAGAAAAAGGGCTCTCCACTCTTCCTCCTTTTCATATTTTAATTTATTTTCTCAGATAGTGATTTTTCCAAACCTTGAACTTTTTATAAACTCCAAAAATAATTTGAAATTTCACTGAGTTTATACATGATGAGTAGGATATTAGTTCTCTTTATGTCTGGTTTTATATCTTTCAATATTACTTTGTAATTTCATTTATATGTAATTGTGTCATTTCCTTGTTTAAAATTATACCTAAGCATTTTGTGTTTTGTCATTTCCAAAACTGAGAAATTTTTACTATTTCCATTTCAAATGGCTATCAATGGTATAAAAAATCTAATACTTTTTTTTTTTTAAGATTCTATTCTTAAGCAATCTCTGCACCCGTGGGGCTCAAACTCACAACCCTGAGATCAAGAGTCACATGCTCCACTGATTGGACAGCCAGGGGCCCCTTAATGTTTTTCTTATAACCTGGCTCTCTGTAAAGTTTCCTTATCAAGTCTAGTCATTTTTACTAGCATATCTTGGGGTTTCCAGTTATAGAAGAAGTATCTTCAAAAATAACCCAATAGGCTTACTTTTTATAATATTTATAACTATTATTCTATTTTCTATATTTTCTACTTTGACGTTTTACATTTACTTCAACCAAAAAGAACATATTAAATATAATAGCAATAGAAGACATCCTCGTGGTTATAGCTTAGTGTTTTACTATTTTGGCTGAACTTAGGATGATGTTTGCTATCACTTTAGTAAGTAGTCTTTATAATAATGTAGTGTTTCCCTTTTATTCCTGTTTGGCTTAATTGTTTTATTAGGGATGGCTGCTACATTTGACAAAAACTTTTCCAATAAATATATGAATTTTTCTCATTTAGTTTCTTGAATAAGGAAATTAGATTAAGTTTTTTGGATGTCCAATCCATCCTTATACTCCTAGAATTAAACCTAGTTGGTCATAACGATGTGGAAACAAAGGCAAAAGGAAAAAAAAGTAAATGTCCTTACAACTTACAGCCCATTAACAAATCCCTGAGACTGGCAGAGTGACCTTCCTCTAGGAACTCAACTGCCTCGATGTTAAGACTTTGCTAAGGGCAAAAGGCAACCTTAGCTTAACATTATCCCGACCTCCAGGATCCTGTAAGTCTTCTTTATCACATAAAAATTCCTTTTGAAAACTTCCTTTATCTCCACCCCCACGATATACATTAGCAATCATCCTCCAAGCATATGACCTACTGATACACATCTAAAGGATCTCATGATCGACTTTTTACTAACCAGTAATAAATGACCTTTTTCTTTTTTTTAATTTTCTTTTTAATGTTTTATTTATTTCTCAGAGAGAGAGAGAGAGAGAGAGACTGCGTGAGCAGGGAAGGGTCAGAGAGAGAGGGAGATACAGAATCTGAAGCAGGCTCCAGGCTCTGAGCTGGCAGTCAGCACAGAGCCCGACGCGGGGCTTGAACCCACGAACCGTGAGATCTTGACCTGAGCCGAAGTCGGGACGTTTAACCGACTGAGCCACCCAGGTGCCCCATAAATGACCTTTTTCTATCAGCAGCTAGCCCCGCAAGGTCCTGGAAACCTTGCTTCCAAAATTCTTAGAGACTTCGCTGTCCCTAACCCCTTCCCAATATTGAAAGTATATAATCAATTGCTCCTCACAACCCCAGTACAGCTCTTGCTGCCCAGAGGTCCTGACCCGATGCATTAATAAAATAACGTATTTGCATCAAAGATGTTTCAATGATTCTTTCTTAATCATTCATATCAATAGTGCATATATTTTTCATATGTTACTGCATTGCTGGATTCTAGCTGGTTAATATTTTGAGTAACCCAGTTTAAAATACAGATTTTTTAAAAATAATCACTAGAATAAACTATAAGAAACCCATTTGAACCCAAAAGATTTCATATATTTAGAGGTAAAATAAAATGTGACATAAACCTACAAGAACAAATTCATATGAGTATATTTATGACAAAGGGGAAAGTCCACATTAGAGAATGTAGTTTTCACCCAGAGTTCAGAGAAGAATGATATCAGCGGTTCTCAAACTTAAGCATGGATCAAAATCACTCCTTGTTAAAATGCAGACGGCAGGCCCCCACCTCCCAAAGTTTCTCATTCTGTACAACTGGGGTGATGCCTAGGAATTTGCCTTTCTAACAAGTTCCCAAATGATGCTGCTGTGGCTGCGGCTCCAGGGACATTTGGAGAACTTTTGCAGGGACCACTGGCAGCTTTCCGCTTTCTAACTGCTTAAACTTTGAAGCTTCAGCCCCAGCATCTGAAAAACAGAGATAACCATCACTCCTCTGAGGATGACTGTGAGATATAATCTAGTATATGAAAAACATTTAACCAGGGCCTGGCACATGGTATACATTGAAATGTTAGTCTTTTTCACTAGGTAAAGAATTAAAGAATAAAGAGGAAGAGGGAGAGGGGAGAAATAAATGCTAAGAAGAAGGAAGATGAACACAATATCCACTACCTGTGAATGACTGCCATTTTATGTCAATATCTAACATAGGAATTAATGGCAAAAAAGAATTAAATTAATGGGGTGCCTGGCTGGCTCAGGTGGTTAAGCATCTGACTCTGGGTTTCAGCTCAGGTCATGATCCTGTGGTTCGTAAGTTCGAGACCCTAGTCGGGCTCTGTACCTGGCAGTACAGAACCTGCTTGGAATTCTCTCTCTCTCTCTCTCTCTCTCTGTCCCTCCCCTGCTCGTTTGCTCTCTCTCTCTCTCTCTCTCTCAAAATAAATAAATGAGCTTTAAAAAAAAAGTTTAAAAAAATTCAATTAAGAAGAAAAGTATAAATAGTCATCCCTGTATGAGAGGATAAAAAAATACCATAATGACTTTCAGCACTGATTCCTAAATACCCTGAAAACAAAAATAAAATAAATCATCAGCGTTACTTTAAATTTGACATTAAGTATTATTCCACTTTACAATTTCTGCTAAATTACTTTCCACATATAGCTTTCTATTATGTAATGACATATAAAGCTATATGTGGATAACACTGTTTAAAGATCTTAAAATATCTCTAAAGGAATAATACTCCTTAGGGACCTTAAAATAGCCAAATATTAAAATATTTCAAGGTATTTTAAAATTGTCCTGTATATTTTGATAGTTGGGTCAACTTAAGTAACTCAGATTTATTTCATAGACATTAAACATTTGGAAGTATACCTTAATAAAAAAAAAAGATTCATTTAGATTTTTAATTAGGAACTGGATAGGCACGTGCAGGATGTTATCTAGAAGGTCATCTGATTTACTTTTGTGAGAAAACTTTGGGGGTTAGGGAATGTGACTGCTGGAGTCAATTTCTACCCTGGTGTGCCTTGCCAACCAAAGATGTCTTTGGATAATGAGATCTTCCAGAGAAGTGGCTTTGCTTTGGAGGCGCTGCCCTGGAAGGAGCTGGGGAATAGATATTTCTCCTGTGTCTCTTTCCCTGCTTTGGACACTCAGCCAGGCAACTCCTTACAACACACAGTCTCTCTCTCTCTCTCTCTCTCTCTCTCTCTCACACACACACACACACACACACACACCATCCCTCCTGAGGCATCTTCAAAGGCAGGCATGTGTCCCATCCTGAACTCAGGCGCATTAAACGAAACTTTGCAAACCCAGTGTTAAAGCCCCCACACTCCTCCTCCACTCACCTTCCACAGTAATGGATGTATAAGCAAATGTATTTGCATACGCAAGCAAATCTCCCATCAGATGAGTGAAAGAGCCTTCTTTAGGGAGTGTGAGCTTCCCAGGAGAAAAGTCTTAAGGATACGAAACTACATTTTTTTTGGAATTTACTTGGCTATAATCAATGTTAACTCTTTAGAGTATATCCTATTGAATACCTTTGCTATTGCCTATATATTGTCATGCCTATAGAGCTAGATATTCTACTCATATGTGTTTTAAAAGATATCATAGTCTACAGCTATTTTAGGATCTGATTTTCTACTTAATGTATTGTGCACATTTTTACATGATGTTAAATATTATATATTATTATTTTAAATGGCTACATCAACAAACCCCACCTCACCCTTGCATACACATGCAGAGCTTTTCAATGATCTCAGGCACATAGAGAAAGAGAGGGGGTAATTAGAGAAGGAAATAAGATATTCTAAATGAGAGCAGTTGAATAGTTGAAAGATTAAGAGTTAAATAGCTGAAGAAGAAGAGATAGTGGTTAAAGTAAAGGATAAGAAGGGAGAACTAACTAGTTAAGCTACCCAGAAGGCACCCACTCTACTCTCTGAGATTACCACTTAAAATAGGCTGACATCAGCCTCAAACCACAGGTGGCCAACTTGGCTACCTTGGCCACAAGAAGGAAAACAGACCTGAGCTACTGAAAGAGAAAGACAGAGAGAAGGAGGAAAAGAATTGGTCACTTGATGAGGCCTAGATCTATCCATGACTAACACTATAAAACCATGAGAATTTGCCAGTCATACGAGCACAGAAATTCCTCTTTTGAGCTTAAAATGATTTGAGTTGAGTTCCTGTCATTTGCAATGAAAACACACCCTGTCCTTTAATTAAAGTCAACTCTTCTATCTCCAAACAAGCTAAGAAGACTTTCAAATACACAACACACCAATCAAATTCATCATTATTTAGAGTAATGGTAAATATTGGGTGAAATAATTCATGACTTATTCCTCAGAACACTAATTTCTCTCACTAAGGCAGACAACTATTAGAACCAAATAGCTCAATTCCCTCTCCTACCCCACTTTATTAAATAACATATAATACATGGCCATATTTTCCATTTTCTCAAAGGCTAAATTGCTCTTCTTAAAGTGGAAGTTGATTATAGTTTCAGACTTCAACATGTGAATTCAGAAGTAGAATAAATAGCATTAACAAGTATCTTTTAGTCTCTTGGAAAGCAAAAGGATTGCTAAATAGTCTATCTTTAAGAAGATCGGAAGTGCCAGGGGCTCCTTGAAATGTACGCGCTGGGAGACGCAAGGATGATAAATCATCTACATATCAGAGCTGTCCATCTTTCACCTGAGTCACACTGAAGAGGGGCCCCAAATTCTGTCACACGGCTTCCTGTTCTTTTCTTACAAGTTATCTCACACTATTAGGACCTTACCAAAGCCAAAGGTTCACGAAGTGATGAAGTGTAAGACAAAGAAAGTAAAAACTATAAATTTAGCCCTAAAGCCCTCACATATGAAGATATCCATAGCCAACATACATTGTCACTGCTGGAAAATCCCAGTATTAAAAAAATGACCATATTCTCTCTATATGAAACATGATGCAAAAGCATCCTCAGCGGGGAACCTGCTTTAATATCAACCAACTGGGCTTCAGCCGAGGGCATCACTCATCCTTGCTCTTAGGTCAAAGGGAGCCAGCCCCAAAATGCTTCTGACAATTTCCATCTTTCCACTAAGGTTCAGGAAAAGAAATAAATGTAAGGAAGATGTGTATTTTCAGGAAGGCACACCTGAAGTTGATAAACTATTATCTTAGAGTAAGGTACCATCTATCTACTAATTGTAAATAATCTGTGCCCCCTATAATCTGCTGGTCAAAATGTGACACAAAGCAGCATGAACAAGACCCGAGAGCATGTTAGAAATGCAGAGCCTCAGGTCCGACTGCAGATGTCCTGAATCAAAATCCAGATCTTAACAAGCTCCCAAGGTAATCTGTGTGCACGTTCAAGTTTAAAAAGCACAGCTCTTGAAGGAGCAAATCACAGAAATTTCTTAGAAACATAATTTTGTCTCAAAAAAAGCAAATAACCAAAAATTATAATATCAATACTCATTTTAAGATCACAAAATTAACGAAACTAAATGGCATAGTGTTTAGAGATTCAAACTTATGTGATAAAAAGTATAAATTAAAACGCAATTTAGTACATCAGGTCCACCAGCACAGGGAGTGGGCAGAAGAAGTACAGACCAAATAAGTAAGGAGTTCAATATACAATAGTTCATGCATTCACAGATGTTCTTGTTATTATGCTACATATATTTTGTATATTCAAACATTACATAATAAGCATTTTCAGAAGTGAGAAAACATAACCTCAGCTGGAATAAAAATAATGTTTAGAGTCATAAAGTAACAGCTTTTGCATAGGCCATGTATGAAG